>JABWPP010000049.1:38318305-38828305 GCA_016920855.1 Puya raimondii | reverse complement strand
AAATTCCTTGCATCGTACAATGCCATAAAACCAACTCGGTACACCTTCTCGGAGCTTAGGAAGATTACTAAAAGGTTCAAGTATAAACTGGGCCAAGGTAGTTTTGGAAGTGTATACAAAGGCAAATTAGCAAATGGAATTCCTGTCGCAGTAAAGATGCTCGAGAGATCGAAGTGGGACGGTCGAGAGTTCACCAACGAAGTCGCGACGATCGGGCGAATTCACCATTTCAATTTATACTTCTAAAGGAATTATTTCATCTAGTTTTTTAAAACAAACTTACAAGCTAACAAATGATAAAAGCAAAGACGGACTTAATATTTAGGAAAAACTTCAAATACTACTTCTTTGATTTCGTATTTTCTCATTTTAACATTATGTAGTTTAAAACGTATGACTTTAGTACACTGTGATTTTATTTTTTCTTTTTGTTGTTTCTTACATAATTTTTTTTGTTAAATCAGTGACAAAGTTAAAATTACATAATACTAAAATAAAAATTTGGTAAACCACAGGTGAATTATCTACAGTTTTTTGTATATAATTCCACAGAAAGTTAACGAAATACTGATGAAAAAAAAAATGAAACCACAGGGTGCTGAAATAATACATTTTAAACTATAGGATACTAAAATGAGAAAATACGAAACCACAGGGATGGTATTTGAAGTTTACTCTAATTTTTATTTTGAGAAATACTAAATCTACAGCTAAAAAAAGGTTGTAATTTCTACATCCTCCGTTCAAGGGTTATAGTGTTTTCCCACCATTTTGGATCACTTTTTAATTTTAGGGGTAAACTTTAAATTGCCCCCTGTAGTACAGCACATGTTCACTTTGCCACACTTTTGTTTAAAAAAGTTGCACTTTATTCCTCTATGGCTTAATTTTATTTTACCAAAAAGTTTTATGTCAAATAGATATGATACCACGTACAGGATTTAGAATAATTTTATGTATGAGATATAATAAGACTAAATCTCTTAATCCGGCTATAATATTTTCGGATAGTGATTATGCCCAAGAGGTTAAAAAAATTAATCGTCTAGAGCTAAAGTAATCTTAGGATGAGCGATCCCCTGGAAAAGCAGAGCATCACATAAGATGGCAAAACAAAATATTTAAAAAAATCATAGGACAACAAAGTGAAAAATGCGCTAAACCATAATGTTGTTAAATGTAACTTTTTAAACCACAGCATAGCAAAGTAAAAAAAATAAAATAAACTAGAATAAATTGTAGATTTGAGCAATACTAGGTATACACCCCACTTAGGATGTATATCCTGTAACTACTTCTAATTGAAGTGTATATCAAGTCAATGAAAGATCATTTAGTGAGCAATGCTCACCCTAATATCCTAATCCCACCCATCCAATGGGGTCAAGTCACATGACATCCCATCCATTGGATGGGTGGGATGTAACTTGTACATCCCAAGGTGTAGCATTTTTTTTTAGATTTTGAGTGACAACAAGTATACAACCGTGATTGACTTGCTATTCAGTAGGACAAGTCAATGGAAAATTCGAGACTCACAACTAAGGGAGTAAATCGGAAAATAAATTGTAGTACCGTGATTGACCTGCTACTTCTAATTGCGCAAGTCAATGAAAGATTGTGAGGCTCACAATTAAGGGGTCAATTTATGTTTTTATCACGGACTTGACCCCTTTTTTCTTTTTTTCTCTTTAGGTTTTTCTTTTTCAACAGAAAATGAATTTGACCAATTTTTTTTTCCTTTGCTTTTATATATATGCCCAGGGTACACTCATGCTGTAATAATTTTTCTTAGAAAGAGACTATATATATCTTTCAATTTTTGTAGATAAGACTGTGATGGTGTGGTTATACTTTTCTATGTCTTTTAGTTCACAAACTTAGCTCTCAAAGAAAACAATTATTGTAGCATTTTTGTTTAGTTATGAAAATAATATTTTAAGTTATAAATTAATTATTTGTTTAGCTAGACTAGTATTTTTTTTCCTCTAATTTAAATTCTACGTGATTAGAGTGACTGATGGATAATTGATTATTCACACTTTATACTTCTAAAGGAATTATTTCATCTTTTTTAAAAAAAAATTTGCAAGCTAACAAGTAATAAAAGTAAAGATGTACTCAATTTTATTTTGAGAAATATTAAATCTACAGCCAAAAAAGATTGTATTGCCTACAACCCTTTCCTAGCCATTTTGGGTGTTTAGGAGTTGTGGAATTATAATCCAAGGTGGGTTGTAATTGTAGCTCTACTATGTTATTTTAAGGTAAACTTTAGATTGTGGCTTAAAAAGTTGCATTTTCTCTCTCCGTAGCTTAATTTTATTTTACCAGAAACTTCTATGTCAAATAGGATGAAATATTAAAAAAAATCATACGATGATAAAGTGAAAAATACGCTAAACCATAATATAGTTAAATATAACTTTTTAATCCACAGCGAAGCAAAGTTAAAAATTAAAATAAACTAAAATATAGGAGGGCACAATGCAATTTTTTGAAACATAGAGGAACGGAGTAAAATCTAGTATAACACAACGGGCAATTTGAAGTTTATCTTTTATTTTATGTGCATTTAGATTTTGTGTGACAAAAAGTATAGTAGCGTGATTGACCCGCTTTATTTCCAATTGGGCAAGTCAATGGAAAATTTGTGAGACTCACAATTAAGGGAGTCAATTTATATTTCTTTTTTTTTCTTTTTTCTTTTTCCTTTACTTTTTTTCTTTTTCCTTTTTTTTTTTTTCTTTTTCGACAGAAATGAACTTGTACCTTTTTTCCTTCGCTTCTATATGCCCAGGATCCACTCATACTATAACAATTATTTTTTTGAGAGCTAAGTTTGTGGAATAAAAGATACAGAAAATATAACAATACCATCATAATCTTATCTACAGAATTGAAAAATATACATATTGTCTCTTGTGCTTTTGAAAACAACTTCAAAGTGTGGAGACCTTCGTGTTTTGGAAAGCATAATAGTCAATATATATCTTTCAGTTTTGTAGATAAGACTATGATGGTATTACTGTATGTTTCTATATCTTCTAGTCTACAAGCTTAACTCGTACGTTTCTATATCTTCTAGTCTACAAGCTTAGCTCTCAAAGAAATAATTATTATAGTATGAGTAGACCATGGGCATATAGAAACCGAGAAAAAAAATAAATGGTCAAATTCATTTCTAAAAAGAAAAGAGATAAAAAAAAGAAAGGAGGTCAAGTCCATGATAAATATATATATTTGACTCACTATTAGAAGTAAATTGCCACTAAAGCCATCTATAGTTTTTATTTACTAAATTTAAATGTTGCCAAAAAGATAGTCATTTTAAAGAATTTCCTATGATTAATTTTCAGAAATTTAGACTAAATACAATAGTTGTAAAACGTAAAATATATTCTACAAAAATAATTATTTTACTAGTGGCCATCTCTAATAAAAGATAAAATTATAATCCCTATTAATGATGAAAATGTATGGAGGATGGAGACCCCTTCAAGAAAAGACAATTTCAAAATAGCCTCTCTATTTTTTTGGAATAATTGCTTATAAACCACTCAAAACGTCTGAAATATCTTATATATTTCTTTTTTTTTCAAATATACTCCTCATATATTTCTCCTATTATTTTTTTTTTAGAGAAAGGTAGCACGCTACCCGCTTCGTTTATCTCTTTTAGAGATAAACTTAGCCAGAAATGTGAATCAACTAGGATTCGAACTCGGAACCTCGGATACCAACCACCAAGCCTTTTGGCGCCACTTGCGCTAGGAACGGTCGGTATATTTCTCCTATTATTCAAAAATATTCTTGATAGTAATGCCCATTAAGTCATCTTGAATTAAGTCTAGATTAAATTTCTACTAAAGTTAAAAAGAAATCAAAATACAGTGCGTTAACGTATAATTAAACCTTTGTTATAATAATATATTTTGTTGTAAAAATCCCGTAGGTAGAAATTAACTTTTGGAGTTGCCTAAAAACATAATTAAAATATATAATAACAAATTAGTTATTTGCTTAGTTAGACTAGGTTTTTTTTTCCCTCTAATTTAAACTTAACGTGATTAGACTGACTGATATATAACTGATCATCTACAATTTATACTTCTAAAGGAACTATTTCATCTATTTTTCTAAAACAAATTTACAAGCTAAAAATAATAAAAGTAAACACAGACTCAATTTTATTTTGAGAAATGTTAAGTCCACAGCCAAAAAGAGTTGTAGTCCCTACAACCCTTCGTTCAAGGGTTGTAGGGTTTCCCAACAGTTTTTGTGAAACAATCGTTATACTTTAAAAATTTAAGCTATTAGAAAACAGTGTTTAAATTTTTTTTTTTATTTAACACTTTCCGTCACGTCTGGATTCGAGACTTTATATAGGTTCATGACGTGGACTTGAATTAAATGAGAGAAAATTAATAATGCTAGGAGCCTGGCATGACTCGAACTCAGAACTTTCTGTTCTGATACCATGTGAAATAACTGTTGTAATCTAGAAAACGGTGTTTAAACATTTTTTTTATTTAACAGTTTTAAGTTTTCACTATTAAAAAACAAAAAAAAAATGTGATAAGATAGGCAGGGAGAAGAGACCAGTTGGATATTAGGAGTTGTGAAACTACAATCCAAGGTGGGCTGTAATTGTAGCTCTACTTTTTTATTTCAAGGTAAACTTTAAATTGCCCTAATTGTGGTACTAGTGCATTTTTATTTTACCACTCTAATTGTTAAAAAAGTTGCACTTGATCACTCTATGGCTTAATTTTATTTCGCCAGAAAGTTCTCTGTCAAATAAGATGGCGAAACAAAATATTTAAAAGAAAAAAAAATCATAGGATAACAAAATAAAAAATGCGCTAAACCATAATATATTAAGTATAACTTTTTAAATCATATGAAAATAAAGTAAAAAAAGAAAAAAAAAACTAAACTACAGGAGGGAGCAGTGCAATTATTTAGAACATGTTTTAACAAAGTAAAAATATACCGTACCCAGTGGGCAATTCGAAGTTTAACCTTTACTTTATGTACATTTATTTTGTATAGCAGCATGTACTTGAATAACTGACAAGGCCAGTAGGAGATATATGTATGTATGGATGTTTCGTTTCAGAAGTATATGGATGTCATTTGTACATGTTTGCTACACCTATTTTTGCTTGTTTAGCTGTAGGCTTCTATTGTATGCTCTGCTTGAATAGGATTTTATGGATGCTTTGTGTGTGCAGGGTACATCCTCGTACATACGGCGGGTCAGTTAGCGCACCCAGAGCTTGCAATTGTGGCTGGGGACATGACTAATTATATTAGTATCAGAGCCTAAGAATAGGTTATATGAACTTAGGAAACCCTAGACCAAACCCTAGGATATAAGACATGAGAGACTTGATTTGTAGTGAAAGTCGGTAGATTATGTTATTGTAATCTTCAAAGAGAGTTGAAGAGTGATTAAATGAGATGTGTCTTTTCTTGCTGATAGTTATGTTGGCTGCAGATAGCATAATGTCACAGAAGAAAAGGGATATTCTTCTAGACTCTTGCTTGATTGGGTCGAGTGGTATTTGTTTGTGTGATTAATGTGTATTTTGTTTCAGCTAATTGACATGGCTAAGCTTGAGCGGTCCTCGACAAGAGCTTCCCCGACACCACCTGAGCAGCGGGATCAGGTCGGGTCCAGCTACATATATACAAGAGTCACGGAGATAGGTGGCTGGGTTAGTAGGTGGCGGTTGGGAGGTAGGCGGAGGCTTCCCAGCGTCAGGCTAAGTAGATATAGAGGTTGCATGGATTGCTCGTGCAGTAAGCGAACACAGTATTACGAGATCAAGTTGGCTTGACTGATGTTGAGAGGTTTTATGTATTCAGAATCAATAGACAAAATATTGACCCTGGAAGAGTGACGACACCAAGGCAAAAGAAGAAGAACATGCATCGAGTGAGGAGTTTTGGTAGTAGACCAGCTCCGGGGACCACCAAATGTAACAGAACTTTTTTGGGTTAAAAAAATATACTAACTAAATATGTAAATGTCGTTGCTTTAAAATTTTTAAGTCAAAGTACTATTGACTGACTCAAATTGAACAAATTGAAAAGTTATGTAGCAATGTAAATATATACTATTCAAATCTAAATACCTTGTTTTTTAAAAAAAAGTTACTCCGTGGCGAAAAACTTTTGTATTGTGCATCAGTTTTTCACTGCAAATCCATCTTTTATCAGTTTAAATTGTGTCAATCTTTTGTATAACATTTGATGCAAATTATGAAGTTCATATTACACATATATTGTGAGGACACATGGTAAATTAACTTGAAGTTAGTAAAAACATCAATGAGTAACTCTAACCACTATCACAACCGGTTAGGAGTTAGTTTCACGAAGTTATTTCCAAGAGATTTTTGTTGCTAAGTTTCTATGTTTTGCCCAACGAAATAAAATATACAAACTAGGATCATCAATCATCAGATATAAATTTATATATTAATTATAAACAAATAAATTTCATGGGTTCTCCTGGCCCCCTCCTACCAAGGGTATTTTGGTAATTTACTATTAACTAGATATTATTTATAATTTTATATAATTAAATTATAAATAATAATGTAAAACTTTAAAACTTAATATAATCATAAGCCCCCTCCCGCTAACAAGGATTAAAATTCATTATTATGCCTCAAAACTTTTCAAAAAATTTTACAGCATATGTTTTTCTTTCCATAAGAAAATTCATTTATTCAGAAAATCAAAAAAAATTATAGTCAACTGATTATTATCCGGATATTAATTATAATTTTATATAATTAAATTATAAATAACAATAATGTAAAACTTAAAAACTAAATATAATCAGATGAATTATTTGTTAAGATTTTATTAGAACTTTTTTTTTTGTTCCAAAAATATACTAACTAGACATGTAAATATAAACGATGCATTCAAATTTTAAAGTCAAAGTACCATTGACTGAGTCAAATCGAACAAATTAAAAAGTTAGGTAGTAAAATCAAAATTTTAAAATGTTGGGTAGCTAAATCCAAATTGTCCATATTTAGGTAATTAAGGTCTACCGGTTTTACCAATTAAAATTAAAAACTTTAGTAATCTACTTTAGTTTGATGAATCAACAAGTAATTTGCTAGTAACAAGGATTAAAATTCATTATTATGCCTCGAACCTTTTCAATTTTTTTTTACAGCATACGTTTTCTCTTTCCATTGAAAAAAAATCATTCAAAAAATTAAAAAAATTATAGTCAACTAAATTATTATCCGGATATTAATTATAATTTTATATAATTAAATTATAAATAACAATAATGTAAAACTTAAAAACTTAATGTAATCAGATGAATTGTTTGTTAGATTTTAATAGAACAGTTTTTTGGTTTAAAAAAATATACTAAGTAAACATGTAAATATAAATGATACTTTCAGGTTTTAAAGTCAAGGTATCATTGACTGACTCAAATCAAATAAATTAAAAAGTTAGATAGCAATGTAAATATAAACATTGCATTCAAAAATTAAAGTCAAAAGTATCATTGACTGACTCAAATCGAACAAATTGAAAAAGTAGGTAGTAAAATCAAAATTTTAAAATGTTGGGTAGTAAATCAAAATTGTCCATAGTTCAGGTAAGGTCCATTTGGTTTTACCTATTAAAAAATTAAAACTTATAGTAATCTAAGTTAGTTTGATGAGTCAACAAGTAATTTATCACTGACACTTTATATAAGTGATTTAGAAAAAAGTACAATATTATTTTCAATCCAATTCTCTCTATCATTTTTTAAAAGATATTTTAAATTTTGCTGACAATAAACTTCAATTAGGTCTTATGGTTACAGGAAATACCTTAATTAACGAAAGGAGAAGTGGTCGTTGTTTACAGTATTTCGTCGTTAAAAGTCAATAACGATGACATGATTACCCGTCGTGACCGATGACATGATTACCCGTCGTGACCCGTTGTAAAAGCTTCCTTCGTTGAAAACAATTATGACCAATATGTACCGTTAGTCGTTATAGACTATTAACGACCACATGATTTGTCGTCGTTATTTAGTTACATTAGTAACCACTCCGTTTTATAATAACGACCAATTGTACTGTCGTAATAGAGATTATGAAAACTAAACATTTTGTCGCTAATATAATAACGACTACAATTTTCATCGTTAAAGGCATTTCCTAAGCAGAAGAAAATAACATAACAACGACCACTTTCCCCGTCGTTAATGATACAAATATTACATTTGCTTATATTTTATTTCTTACCTTTTATTGCTTTTGACCATATAAATTCTTTGCATACACAATGATATAAATACATACATATGCACACATACCCATATACATATAAACAAACTTACAACAAATGTACAATTTGTAAACTTAAAATAAAACTCCATTAATAACAAAAGTAATTAGCATCCAAAATATTTCATACTTCTTTCTCAAAACATTCATCTAGTACATATAGTTTTCATCACACCATTACATATATATATGTCAACATTCACAAAAAAACAAAGTATTGAAGTCAATGACTGTCACCACTATTCCAAAAAAGGTTGGCCTAAAAATAAAAAAGAGAGCTTGCAATTCATTATCTTCTCTTGTCCCAAAATTCACCCTGAACATACTACCTACAAAATAGAAAAATAATAAATGTTAAAACAATGTAAAGTCATGCAAATAGATTTTGAACAACAAAGCAAGTAAACAACTCATAGAATCTAAAACAACTTTTGAACAAATATATAAATATCGAAAAACTACACAAATTGTTTTTCGATATTTAGACGCGTACTCCTTTAGTAACCTATAAAAAGACTTTGCTTCATCATTTGGTTCGGCTTCAAAATCTTCATCAATTGTAGTAGTATTGTTCTCAAAATCTCTATTCAATTCAGGATATAAATCCCTTATGATTTCATGCATCTCATCAGCACTTTCATCTTCTTCTATTTCCTCGTTATCATCATCCGAATCTGACTCAGATTGAGACTCACCAAGCCTTTCACCATGATGATACCAGAAAGTATAACTTTGAACTATCCCATAAACTTTCAAATGAGTCTCCACTAGCTCAGGGGTTCCTGAATATGTATTACTACACTTAACACAAGGGCATCGAATTTTGTTGTTTTGTCCTGTACATTTAAAAGCATAATTCAAAAAATTTTGAAATCCTTTTTCATATGCTTCACTTAATCGATCATCAATTAGATCCATCCAATGTTTACTAGGTGCCATTTTCTCAGAATCGCGTAGAGGTAATCCAAAAAAATTACCTAAGTAGAAAGATATATAGCATAAAGAGCAATGTTACTAAATATTTTGCAAAAAATATAGAAAAAGATTACTATTAGGATGCATTCACATCAAAATGATTATTAAGAAGGCCTAACAAGTATTTTAAACATACAAGATCAGAATTTAAAAGTAATTCATAAAAATATTTTGCACCTAGACAAAGACCTTAATAGTAATTCATGAAAATTTGTAAGAATTTTAGGACACTATGAGATTTCATCAATGGCACAAAACTAATCATGAAAAGTTTTTCTGAACAAGAAAAATTTGAAATCCTTCTAAACAAAAAAAAGAAGCATAGACAATATCTTCAAGTCCTGCTGCATACAACTTAGAGACTAAAATACTTTAAAGTTTGAAGCATCAGCAATAACAAAATGGCTAACCTTTTTGGGAACAAAACTAAAAATAGAAGATATAAAGAATTACATTGTTTAATATCAAAATCAAAATAGAAAATCATAAACGCATATCCTCACACAATGTTTCAACAACAATAAGTAAGAAGTGATCACTAAAATTAACAATTGATTAAAAATCGACAAAAAAAATGCAAACCTTGAAAATGATGAAAGAGAAAGTAGCTTCAATCTGCAATTTGGCTTTGCAAAAGTGAGAGGTTGTAGAAATTTTTAAAAAAAACTGAGATTTTGAAATCAAAGTTCAAGTAAAATTAAAATTGCATACATAATATAATTAGTACTACATGATAAAAATTGCTATAAGTCTAGATTGCAAAAAATTGTAGACAGTTTTTACAAATGGATCGATAAAGATTCTTGGAATTACTATCGGCTTATATAGCTTTGTCGGCTCACTGTTTTTATATGACTATGTTATATCGAGAAAGATCTCTATACTACTTTTATTTTGATGATAAACATTGCTAATTATTTATAATATACATGCTAAATTTGTGCCCTTGGTTCGTCGATAGTTTCGCGGTGCGCTAAATTTTGAAAAACAAATTATGAAGGAAAAATAGATGTCTATGGTGGTAGCGGAGGGCGCGGGCCGCAAGAAAAAGCATTAGGTAATTACAACTTAGGAAAAATGACCAGACCCGAGCAACTATAGGTCATTTTGATAAAGGCCCTACATTTTCTTTGAAGAATAGCACCTTCCACTTTTCTTCCATTGAAGGAGGGAAATAAAAAAGTGTTAGGTAATTAAGGAAACATGAACAGACTCCATTAACTATAGGCCATTTTGAGATAGATTCCTACATTTTCTGTGAACAATAGCAGCTTTGCTCAACTTTTGTTCAATTTGATTCAAGTTATTTCAATCACTTGAGTAGAAAATTCTATTAATTTTGATGGTCATGTCACCTATCAGTGAGCAGTTAAATCTAACAGCTAAAAACACATCCAGAGCAGTTATATTTATCGAAATCCCCACTTCAAATGACAAAGTAACGTCAAAAAACAAACAGAAAATCAGGGGAATGTCAATCAAATAAACAAGTTTTGGGACACGTTACAAAATGGCCTCTATTTGACAGGTACAACTAAGCTATTAATGTCATAATTCAATAAAAGATGCATAAAATTAGTATCTGCGTACTTTATTTGGTCATGTGTGCCGCCAGAAGTAGCATTTGAAATAGCTCAAGCTGCCTCTTTCTTGATATCAAACTCAGTAGTTTGGAGGAGGTGCATGAGAGGGCCGATTAAACCAGCAGCAATCACAGCCTATGATTAAACCATCATATGTCATCAAAATAGTGAAATATAACATAAACAATATAGAAATAAGATATCAACTCATTCAATACAGACAAATTCGCTGCATATAAATATCAATTAACATATTAATGTTCATTTTGATGCTTCTATTGAGGAAACTCAGTTTATTACAACAAAACAGAGAGATGAAATAACATTGATCACATAGTTTGCACTAGATTTTAGATAATTAACAAATGTCGATTTTGTAGCAAATTTAGTAGCTCAGCTGGCATTTTTATTTTTTTCTGATTTTGTTTTTACACAAGTTTCATACAGTTAAAAGCATCTAAGGATGTACTTTTGCAGTTCTTTATCTGCAATAGCCAGTTAGTTTGAAGTTCACTTTATTTTATAAATGTAGAAAAGTTAATAGCGATTGTTTTTCTTTTATCAATTATGATAGAAGCCAGTAATATAGAGTTAAAGCTATCTATCTCCATGTTCCTTGACCTCAGAAAATTCAACCAACAAAAAACAAAGAAAGAACCTGATATCTAAGTAAACATTTATTACTTGTCATTACACATACCTGGATCTGATCCTTATTTCCAGCTGTGATGTTTGATATGGTCCAGCAAGCTTCCTTCTTAATGCTTTTCTTATGATTATGTGTCAAGAGATTCAAAAGGCACGGAAGAGCCTGATGATCAATCACACACTGCAAGGAAGAAACATGCGAACTTTATATAAAAAACAGATTACCAAAGATAGCTGTATCTTTCTTCAGAAAAGATAATTGCATCTAGAAAAAAAGGGTAAAATGAACATTCCTAGCAGACAAAGTTGCACAAGTAATAATAAGAATACAGATGGAGACTCAGCAAAAACATAGCTTTACAAATGTAATCCATATGATCAGTTTCACAACCATCATCCATCATAATACATCAACAGAAACACTAACCATTAAAATCTATCGTGAAAATATCCAACACCCTTAATAGATACTGTAAGAAATTAAAATAGCCAAATTAACTACTGTCAATTATTCAAATTAATCAAGAGAACAAATGGGGAAATCATCCAGGAAAGTAATTCTAAAATCAATATTATATTAATTAGTTTATATTAGTTAGTTTATGACCAGCCAAAGAACAAAATAACACATTGTTATTTGTAAATGCAAAAAAAAAAAATTACTATATGAAAACCCTAAAAGCTAAAAGATGGAAAAAGAGAAAAAACTTTTGAGAAATAAATTAACAATTAATCAGTAAATAAATTAAAAATACTCCAAAAATTGCAGCTTGTACGACGACGACCGCGGTAGCAGTGACCAAGAGACGACGAGGTGCGCGCCTACGAGAAGGAACCTGCAAAATAAGGGGTTACATTTGGGCCAGCAGTGGGCAGGGAAAAGAGGAGAAGAAGGATGATTGTGCGAAGTAACCCGCAGCGTGCAGGGCGCAATAGGCTGTCGGCGCGGGTGGGACTGGCTGCGGACTAACAAAGGGCGCGGCCGCAGAAAATTAGGCACTGCCGAGGGAGGGTTGAAGGAGCGACCGGCTGCAAGGTGCAGGAACTCATGAGAGAAGGCGGTGGCATACAGATGCTTCAGCCTAGCAGAGGGCACGTATCAACGAACTAGTGAGAGAAGGTGCTGCGTGCAAGATCGCTTCAGGCTGGCGGAGCGCTCACGCGCGTCGACAAATAGGGCTGCGAGGTTATGCCTTCTGGTGCGTTTAGGGTTTCCTTGTGGGGTAGGAAAAGGAGGAGACTGAGGAAGGTGAAGAGACACAGAGCTTTGTGTGAGAGAGAAAGAGAGAAAGAGGGAGAGGAACTTCCTCTGTTTTTTGGGAGAGAGGTTGCGTGTGAGAGTTGCCAAAAAATTTAGCGCTAAACAAAAGCGCCAAATCTACACCATCAACGACGGGATATACCTCATATTTAACGGCCAAGATAGTATTGGTCGCTAAAAGGTCCAGTTATTTTCCTTCGGCGCGCGCGAACCCCTTTCTGGATGTTTTTAGCGACCGAATTTGACTCCTATCGTTAAAACTTGGTCGTTAAAAATACTAATTCTTGTAGTACAAGCCAATTAAGGTCCATTCGGTTTTACCAATTAAAAATTTAAAAGTTATAGTAATCTAAATTAGTTTGATGAATCAACAAGTAAATTTCTATTGGCACCTTATATAAGTGATTTAGAAAAAAATACATTTTTATTTTCTATCCAACTTTTCTCTATCATTTTTTAAACATGTAAATAGAAACGACACATTCAAATTTTATAGTCAAAATACTATTGACTGACTCAAATCAAACAAACTAAAAACTTAGATAGTAAAATTAAAATTTTAAAATGTTAGGTAGCTAAATCTAAATTGTCCATAGTTCAGGTAAGGTTCAATCGGTTTTACCAATTAAAAAATTAAAAATTATAGTTATCTAATTTCGTTTGATAAATCAACAAGTAATTTGCTACTGACACCTTATATAAGTAATTTAGAAAAAAGTACATTCTTATTTTTAATCCAAATTCTCTCTATTATTTTTTAAAAGATATTTTATATTTTACAAAACAATAAACTTCAATTAGGTCTTATGGTTAATGCCATTTGGATTTGGCTATCCAATATTTCAAAATTTCAATTTTGCTAGCCAATTTTTCAACCTGATTGATTTCGGTCAGTTAATGGTACTTTGACTCCAAAATTTAAGCTAATTACTTAGTTTAATGAATTTATAGTTGTGAGATTTGCATAAAATATACTAACTAAATCTGTAAATATAAACAACACATTCAAATTTTAAAGTTAAAGTGCCGTTGACTGACTCAAATCAAACAAATTAAAAAGTTAGATAGTAAACTCGAAATTTTAGAAGGTTGGGTAGCTGAATCCAAATGGTCCATAGTTCACAGTTTTACCAATTCAAAAATTACAAATTATAGTAATCTAATTTAGTTTGATGAAAATTATATTAAATTGGAGCAATTCACAAGTGATTTAGAAAAAGTACCTCCTTATTTTCAATCCACATTCTCTCTATCATCTTTTTAAAAGATATTTAAAATTTTACGAAACAATAAACTTCAATTAGTATTTTAAGGTTATAAACTATATATAAACTTTAATTATACTTTTATACTAGAAAATTTTTAAATTAAATGATAAATTTTTATGATAAAGGGGGAAAAATATAGCGTAACAGAGTTCACTTTTAAAAATTACTGCAAAATTTAAATATACAAAATCATAAAATAAATAAATATAATTTGTTGAATTGTTTGGATTTAAATTTAAACACATTTTTTTCTTTTCTGATATATAAAATATAATTGTGCTTTTGTACCAATAAACTTATAAATTAAATGGCAAATTTTGATAACGAAGCAAAAAAAAAGAAAAAAAAAAGTAGTGTAGCAGGGTTCACCTTTAAAATTTTTGGTGCAAAGTTTAAAAATGCAAAATCACAAAATAGATAAATATAATTTGTTCGATTTTTTGGATTTAAATTTAAATTATGAAGTTTATTGGTCCATGGTTGATCTGATGGACATTTTCCATGCATTCTATTATTGTTAGGAAGTGAATGACATGTTAGAAAGAGCATCCGCTTGGTGTATGATTATATCTGTATTCCACATTAAAATATAATACTAAATAATTTTAATTAAATTTTAATTTTTTAATAATTTACTAAAAATTATAATTAATAATATTACTATAAATAGTTTATTCTAATGGTACATATTATAGCAGTTTAAATTGTTATTTTAAATTTTATAAAATAGAATGATTGTGGTCTATATATATGGCTCAACGAACTTTATTCTATACTTTTGTATTTCCGACAAATTCCCACAAGGGCATAGGTGTGGTTCCTTCATTTTCTGCACATCTGATGAACGCGGTGCCCAAGAGATGTATGTGTTCATAGTACGAAGAGATTATGGTTTCTTCAATTATTAAAGGAATAAAAATATTTGTGTGTGATCCTCTTACCTTTCAAGCATTGGAGAAATGGAGGTTTGAATATCTTCTTCTAGAAACAAAAGTACTAGGATTTTCAAGCATCTGAGAAATGGGTTGTGGAGGAAATGTATCTTTTCCAAGAAACGAAGAGGTTAGGGTTTCGGCCATTAATAGAGAAATAGAGAAGTATACACCTTTACCTTTCATCTTCCAAATACTTAAGGAATGAATGTAACTATTTTGCTTCATCTTTTAAGACATTCTTTTAGGTACCTTAATTTCTATCAACGGTATAATAATAATTATTCAATATTTATAAATTATTTTTTTTATTTCTTTTTCTATTTTTCTTTCTATGTAATGAAGTATTGTTGCCATAGGTAATGGCATCAACTATGCCTTGAATTTGAAGAGAAAAGAACATTCAGAACGAAAAATTCTGAATATTATATGGATTTGAAGCAATTTGATGATATTTATTTTGTTAGTCTTCATACACTTACTGAAAAGTAACTTTTGTAAGATTACTTTTTCAATTTTTTTTCTTAATATGCATACTCTTGTGATATTTTTTTAAAAATAGTTATTTACTCATACCTATGTGAGTTGTATACAATAAAAATTGTACCTGTAGTGATCTTTTTAATTTGCTTTTATATTTTTTGATGATTCGATGAACTAGTTGCATAATTTGCGTTCACTTTATAAATTAATTGTCATCTCTCTTTTTGTATGATTCTATTTTTTCTGAAATTGTATTTGCTTTTTTTCTTTAAATGGCTACTAATTTTTTATTTTTTTCTATTTCATTTAGAATATGTCATTGGTGTTGGCCTAGTGGCCCTAATTATCCATTAAATTTTGATGATAACAAATAATTATGATCATTGAACTAACCCTTCATTTTGAGTTTTCTGTTTAGATTCTTCTATCTTCGAAAAGGACTCAAGATGGCCAAATTTCTAGCTCTAAGCTTCACCACTTGAAGCTATCCTTGCTTCTTTTGTCAAAAAACAAACTCTCTCTTTATACTTTTATTTGATTAATATATTGCTTTAGGTTAGTTGAGAGATTTTAAGCTAAAATTGAACCATTCCTTTTTATCAACTAATAGCACTTGTAAACCAAACTTTTACTTGATCTAACTTGTGATAAAGTTGACTTTGCCCAAAACTCTTTCTGTAAAAATTAATGGGATTTAAAAATATTCAAAATCTGCTCAAATCAAATTTCTGTCAGATTCGAACTCAGTTCTGAGCGCCCGAAAGTGGATCAGAATCTCCTTTCTTTTGGATCCTGTTTGTTTGTTGTCCTGATTACCAAAAGTATCTGAAACTAAATCTGGGCGCCTAAAAGGTTGTTTTGGGCACCTGAATTATTTGAAAACTTGATTCGGATAGGTTGAGTGTTTCGGACAGTACGGCGTTTATACGAAACCATTGGTTCGGCCGTTCGAATCTGGTACTGGGTGCCCAAAGCTGTCCCTTGTTGCTTGTAGGTTGACTTTCCGTACAACACGTACCGGCCCGAAGGTTCTGACAGCGGCGCTGCGCAGGCGGCAGTGTGCGTGCCTGGGGAAGTGGGCGCCTATAAATGAATTCTGGGCAGCCGAAAGTAGCTGTTCAAAAAATTCGTCGTGCATGGACTGGCTGGTGTCAGAAAAGCCAGCACATGTGCACGAGAAAGTGGGCGCTCATAAATCATTTTTGGGCACCTGAAGGTACAGATCCAGAAGAGCGGCGCTCGTGGGCTGACAGGCATTTGGAAGTGCATTGCACGTGCTGTATTTCTGGGGGCCCAGATCCTATTTAGGGCACCCGAAAGTGGAATTTTCTGCAACTGGCTGAGGCTATAAATAGATGGGTTTGGAGCCTTTATGGATTGATTTTTTTTTTTGACCTCTTGAGCTTGACAAATTTTATTGTTCAATATTCTTAGCTCTCTACTCTCTCTAAGCTTAAGTGAATTTTGTAGTGAGATACAATCCTGTTGCTGGGCTAGAAACCAAATGCGAGGCGATACTGATCGAATCAAAACGTTGGCCAAGTCAGATTCCTCTTCGATACGCGAATCGGCTCCTAAGGTGACCCTCGAATGCGCCACTAGCGAACCAAGCGATTCGACTGAGGAGGGATATAGGCTCAACCGGGTTCTTCTGCAAATATTCATAATTAACCCAAAAGCAAACTCGCTGAATGAGCCGAGTTATTTATATTTATCAAGTAAGCAAGATTACAAGTGCTGTTAGAGAATCACGATCTACTCCTAGAAAAACTACTTAACCACGCTCTTAAATAAGCTCTTAAAAAGAAAACTAACGAAGCAAATATATGGACTATCTCTAGAAAACTGTAAATGCCAAAAAGAAAGAAATTGAAATTTGCCGTGGTCTCTTGCTCTTGTGAAGGACCCCTTTTACAGGAAAGTTTTTTTTCTTCTTCTATTTATAGCGATATCTTCTCCCGCCTGCCGTTATTGGATTAATCCTATCATGGAGGTTTCGTCGGCCACATCCCTATTTCCTTGGCTTATGCTTCGGCCGATCTCTTGCTGGCTACGAAACCCTTCCTCTACGTCTTCAACTGCTCTCGCTTAATCCGCCCTTCCATTTTAGGCAGTTGATCCCCGGATACTTGGCTAGAGGTATACCCCATTTTGGTAGATGGTTATGAGTCTGTACATACAGTGAGATAGAGATTATCAGTGTTGTATTATATTATGGTTATGGATGATGTATGTACAGTGATCTTTTGATTATATATATAGCAGCTCTGTTGATACCTTTAGCTTCTTTGTGGATGTTGTTGTTTTCGCTTCGTATACACGGTAGAAATACTGTGTATGCGGCGGATCTTGTCATGCGCCTGGGAAGAGGTAACCCTGGGCGTGACACAACGTCGCCGAACGTCGTGCACCCTCAGGGGGAGACCCTAGGCATGGGTTCACCATGGGTGCACACAGCAAGGAGGAAGAAGAAGAAGAACAAGAGAGAGAAGAGAGAAAGTTGTGGCCGGAGCTCCCCGCCGGCCAGGGGAGGTCGGCGGCGGTCGGCGGCGCACAGGGAGGAGCTGGGAGAAGAGAAGAGGGGAGTGGAAACCAGCTGGGGGGGGCAAGGGGACCAATCCACTAGTTATAGGATTTTAAATCCCACAACACACAATTTCCCATAAGCCAAAAATGCAAAAAAACCCTCGAAACCGAGGAAATTCATCCCGAGTCCCTCACAGCATGCGTAAAATGCACGGACACCCCTCCGCACACGATTTTACGCAAAACGGTGCATGAAAAAGGACCCATTTCGCGAAGAGATCAAAACACGAATTACGACCTCTCGGCGATGATCTCGCGATATCTCACGATCTGACGGTCGCATGCACGAACGGATTGCCCCATCGCGATCAGCACTGCCGTGACATCGAACCTACAATCTTGGATCTCCGGAAACGGTCGCCGATTCGCGACACAAGCCATCCCCTCTCCCTCTAATCAATAACCACAAACCAAAAACATATATATACGTATAAATACATTTATACATATATATATACATACATATATACATATAAACATATATACTAGAAGAGAGAGAGAAAACACGCAAATTCAAATTCAAACATTCGAATTCTTACAAACATCCTCTCATAATAGTGCAAAGTTTAAACAAATGGTGTAAATATTTGTAGAAATAGTACAAAATATGTACTGTTTATATATATATTGTATAATTTTTATAGTATATTGTAATATATTATATTATTTTCGCGTAATATACTCTATTATTCGTAATTTAGTAATAAAATTATGCAATATATATATTAATAATACATATGTGGAACTATTTATACAAATGTTGCACTATTTGGAGAGATTGTTGCACTATTTGAGAGGATGTTGCACTCTTTCATTTTATTAATTATACTTTATTCTTTCTATTTTGTCTTAAATGAGGATTCTCGTTTCACAAGAAAAGTACATGTAATTATGGCTTAACAGTTGTCATTTCCAAAAAATTTGATACTTTATTTAATATGCAATATAGTTTAATTTTTAAAAAGAAAGAGTGCAACACATATAAATGGTGCAACATCCTCTCATAATAGTGTAATATTTACACAAATGGTGTAAATATTTGTAGAAATAGTATAAAATATGTACCGTTTATATATATATGGCATAATTTTTATAGTATATTATAATATATTATATTATTTTCGTGTAATATACTATATTATTCGTAATTTAGTATAAAAATCATACAATATATGTATTAACAATGCATATGTTGCAATATTTATACAAATATTGTACTATTTGGAAGAGAATGTTGCACTACTTGAGAGGATTCATCTTAGTAATTATACTTTATTCTTTTTATTTTGTCTTAAATGAGAATTCTCGTTTCACAGAAAAGGTATATGTAATTATGACTTAACAGTTGTCATTTCCAAAAAATTTGATACTTTTTTAATATGCAATGTAATTTAATTTTTAAAAATAAAGAGTGCAACACACCATCTAAATGGTGCAATATCCTCTCATAATAGTGCAACGTTTACACAAATGGTGCAAATATTTATACAAATAGTATAAAATATGCACCGTTTATATATGTATTGCATAATTTTTATAGTATATTGTAATATATTATATTATTTTCGTATAATATAATATATTATTCGTAATTTAGTATACAAATTATGCAACAATATACAAATTGTGCAAATGTTGCACTGTTTGCACAAATATTACACTATTTAGAAAGAAATATTGTACAGTTTGAAATAATATTGCACTATTTAAGGTGTATTCTATTCTTTCTTTTTTTTATTATTTGAAGTTTTTTATTTATATGTTAAATGAGGATTTCGTTTTTCAAGAAAAGGTAGCTGTAATAATGACATATCAGTTGTATTTTTCTGGGTATTTAATGCATGTACTTTTAATATATTTTGAAAGAGGGGTAGTTTGATCATCTTTCTGCAAATCCGGTCCGAATCTGCAAAATCAAAAAATACGGCCTACGTACTTTTGCAAAAGCTCAAAACTAATAGATTTTTTTATGCAAATTGGCCATTAATTTTCAAAGATAGAAACTTTTAGTTTAAATGGTTAATAAAATTTATTTTTTCAACTATAATATAAATTAAATCTAAATTTTAATTTTAATTTTATCAATATTTTTGAACTTTAATGATGTTTTCACTATCGAACAAACAATTTGAATTTAATTTTAAAAATAAAAATATTTTATTTAAATAAATAATAAAAGTTAGGTTTATACGTACAGTATAACCTACAATTTAAAATAGGTTAATATATTTAAACTTTCATGTTATTTTAATATTAAATTAACAATTCGAATTGAAATGTACTATTCATTTACTTATAATTTTTTTCTTTCTGAAAATTAAATATAAATTTACTGTATATAATTATAAAGTTTAAGCTCAAATTAAATTTTAAATTCAATTCTATGAAAGTTTGTTACTTATCAAATTAGCTATTATCTAATTTGGTAAGTAACAACATTAAATAAGGAAACAAATATTTATTGAATGTTATCCAATTTGGTAATTGGCTAGTATTTATTTTTCAATATTGTCCTTACTATTAATTTTGATTGGTAACCTGATGAGCAGGTTACTACTGTATAAAAGTTAATCTTGACCTTAAAATATGAACGGCTAGATTTAGTTGAGCCGGTGTATTAGAGTATTTCTCTAAGGAGTAAAGACCTAATAGCCAAAAAAAATATTGAAGGCCCTTGGTGAAAAAAGGGTAAATATTAGGGATCAACAGCACAAATATTTTTTTTTTGTTTTTTTTTCGTTTTGGAGTGAATCAATTAACCCTGCATCTTTTGGCCAAAATAACCAATGATTTAAAAATCGGATTGAATCGGTCGATTCGACCGTTCCGACCATGACCCAGTTTATAAAGCGGTTCGATTCAATTTTTTGAAGTAGGTAAGTCAAAAAATCGCTCTGAACAGTTCGAACCTGCGAGTCAACCATCAAGCCGGTAAACCGGTCAGATTTTAATCAAGCTGGATGAGTTTTTTGATCAAGTTATACTAAAATCCAACAGCTTAAAATCAATTTAGCAGATTTTATTTTCTATAAACATAAACTATTATTATAAGAAGTGAAGTTTAAAAGCATATATCTACTTAATTTTATCTAGAAATCAATACTTTAGACATGATTTTATAATTAAATATGGAGTCGGGCTACTATGCTATCAATAATATTAAACGCGTGGTGTTATCAATTTTTTCACTGTTAGATCTACCTCTTTTATCATTTTCACCCGTTAGATCATATTATTCAACCAACCACCCACTAAACCCTAGGGAACCACTATTATTCTAACCGCACATCTCTTCATCCAAATGCCGAAAATCTAATAGCACCAATAACTTGATGCTATTAATAGTATAGTAGCTTAATTCTTAAATATGATACTAAAATAATATTATATATGTTTTATATAATAAAATTTAAGAATAATTTATTTATGTTGTCATGTTGATGTTACTGATTAAATCATTGATCTAGTAATAATTTTGAAATTGCTGTTCGACCCGATTTTTAAAACATTGAGAATAATAATAACAAATAGTTTTTTTTATTTTGTTTTTTTTTCCTTCCATTAATTATGACACGACATGCATATCTCGCTCGGCCGGCCGGTCCGGTCCGACAGGGCACTGGGACCGGGCGGTTACTACCTCGAGGCACGTGAAGGCCGTGGCGACCGTTAAAGGCTCCTAGCAATCCCCTCTAAGATCGCGACACGTGTCCCGCTGGCCCCTGCACGCGCTCTGACGTGCCTCTCACGAGGGAGGGGAGGGAGGGGCCGCGGGCGGAGTCACGTACTTTGAGAGAGAGCAGCAGGGGGGAACTCATCAAATTATTACCTCCACCCTGTGTACATTTTATTTTAGATATACCACTCCGTGCACCAGATATTTCACATTTCCATTACTAATTAATATTTCAAAATTAAAATAGCAAATATTCTGTCTGTATCTTCTTAATAAAAAAAAAATTTACAAATGCTCTGTCCCGAAATAAATATACAATAACTCTGTATATTAAAATAATATTTTAAAAAATTTTGCTGGAAACAAGAGCGCCGTTTGGTGAGAATGCAAAAGCTCGAGTCGAGCCTTCAGAATCATGAACAGTAAGTAACATAGAGAAAATTATGATTTTTGAAAAAAAAAAAGTTTATTATCTAAATGTTTTATAAGGAAATTAGTGTTTAAAAGCTTATGATTTTAACTAGGAGACATTCTAAATATTATACAAGGTACAAGAAAGAGGTGCGGTGCATAAGATGTGGTTATAGAGCCGGCGCACGCAAGGGTTTCGAGAGGGAGGGCGTGTCAGTGCCTCCGGCCTCCCGCTCCCACGTGGGGCCCAAAGCATGGCTGCCCAGCAGGCGGGCCCCACAACATGCGCTGCAGATCTCAGCCAGGCGAGAGGCGATGGGGGGTGAGAGGTCATGCTGCCGATACTACCCCTCAGGAATTTAATTATTATCTTTATCTTTATTTTTGTTTTTTTAAAAAAAAATTCGAATATTTCCAACATTTTAATGTCGGTTTCCGAATTTACCCTTTGGGCTCCAACCTCACTAGCGGCTCCTCCTCGGTTCCATCGAGGTTATGTGTAGGGGTGGAAACGAGCCGAGCTCGAGCGAGCTTACCTCAGCTTAAGCTTGGCTTGAAATTAATTTCGAGCCTAAATTTAGGCTTAAGCTCGGCTTGAAATTAATTCGAGCCGAGCTCGAGCGAGCCTAACTTCGATTCGAGCGAACTCGAGCCCTAAACAAGCCGCTTGAAATTCTTAGCATCATGCAATCTATAGTTTAATTTTTATAAAATATTATCTAAAATTTGATACAAAAAATGTCTAATAGTTCAACATACAAAATGAATGCATGAAATGCGGTATTATAATATTAAAAAAAAGGGGAAGCGACTCTGCGACCAAGTGAAAAAGAGAGGGAGAGAGCAATTAGAGTAGAATTTTGTTTGTTTGATTTTGTAGGCCAGCAAATGTACCCAATAACCTAAACTCTATACACATATAATTAAAATATATAATATATATTATTATATATAATTAATATAAAGTCCGGCTACTATGCTATCGATAGTACCTAGCGCTTTGTGCTATCGAATTTTTCGCCGTTAGATTTATCCTTTTAATCATTTTCACACGTTAAATCATACTATTCAACCAACCACCTACTCAACCCTAGATGATTACTATCATCCTAACGGTACATCTCTTCATCCAAGAGTCGAAAATCTAATAGCACCAAGTGCTTGGTATATCTAATAGGCTAATTAGGCTACTAATTAATAGTATAGTAGCCTTAGCCTATTAGATAATAGTACCAAGCACTTGGTGCTATTAGATTTTCGGCCCTTGGATGAAGAGATGCGCCGTTAGGATGATAGTAGTCCCCGGTTAGGATGATAGTGATTTTCTAGGGTTGAGCGAGTGATTGGTTGAATAGTATAATCTAACGGGTGGAAATGATCAAAATGGTAGATCTAACGGAAGAAAACTCGATAACACCAAACGTTTGATACTATCAATAATATAGTAGCCGGACTATATATATATTCGAGCTTTTCGAGCCTAATTCGAGCGAGCCCAGTAATGCTCAAGCTCGGCTTGAAATAAATTTCGAGCTTTTTTTTTCTGTTCAAGCTCTGCTCATTTAATTTCGAGTCGAGCTCGAGCGAGCCTGTGAGACCCCAGATAGTCCTATATATAAGATATAATAGGGCTAAACTCTTAACCCGGCTTAAGCATTTTGGGTGGTGGCTAGGCCCAAGAGGTTAAGAGAGTTAAGCGTGCTAGGACGGGAGTAGTCCTAGGATGGGTGACCCCCTGGGAAGTTGGGGCGTCACAGTTGGTATCAGAGCCAAATACCAGCCGGAAGTGTGAGATGAGTCTCGGCTGAGCCAGGTATACAGTGGGGAGAGCGAGGCTCTCATACTGTTGACTGTTGTGGGTGGAGCGCGGCTCACCACAAGGTCGGTTTAGGCTAGCGAGACGAGTCTCACATCGCCCGGTACTTGTGAGTCTGAGCCTGACGAGGACGTCAGGGCTTAAAGGAGGGAGATTGTGAGACCCCAGATAGTCCTATATATAAGATATAATAGAGCTAAACTCTTAACCCGGCTTAAGTATTTTGGGTGGTGGCTAGGCCCAAGAGGTTAAGAGAGTTAAGCGTGCTAGGACGGGAGTAGTCCTAGGATGGGTGACCCCCTGAAAAGTTGGGGCGTCACAGAGCCGAATATCGAGACGAACGCGAGTCGAACACGAGCCGGCTCGCTCATTTGCCAGCCCTAGTTATGTGTAAACTTGTAGGGAGATACCTCAACTAAAGGAAGGTCGTTTTTTTTTAATTTAAAAAAATTAAACTGATCGACTATTTTATCAATTAAATTAAAAACTTAATCCAGTTTATATAATCTAAATATTTTCTCACTAATGAGATTGCCGGTTCTGTTCTCTACTAGTGATTTGATAGATAACGGAGTCATTTGTTTTAACAAATCTTTGTTATTTTTTAAAAATAATTAAGGAAAAGGATAAATGCACAAGTAGTTTAATTAGCTTTTAATACGGCCAATTTCGCGTTATAATTCATTGACAAGTATACATTTTTTTTTGACAAGTATACTTGTGCATTTATCCACTATAACTATTTGAATGCAAGTATAAAAAAATGTATACGGCCAATTTCGCGTTATAATGCACAAGTAGTTTAATTAGATTCTGAAGTGACTGAGATTTTTTTTTTCTCCACTATAACTATTTGAATGCAAGTATACATTTAAATATAAATTCATTAGATCAAATTATAATTAAAAATTTGAATTTGAAATATGAATATAAAATTTATTTTTTAGTTCCTTAATTTTTAATTTAATAGTTCTAAAATTTAAATTCTGACTTTGACCTTGAACTTGAATTGTATATTCAAATATTAAGTTCAAATTATAAGTATAAATTTGGATTCAAATTTTGATTACAAATTTGAATAGCAAATTTAAATTTAATAACAAATGTTAATTTGAACATAAGTACAATTCGATTAATTCCTCTTATGAATTAAACAAATGGTTGTTTTTAACATTCTGTTTTCGATTCCGGCCCATTCTCATTCATATTCCGATTTATATTCCTATTTTGAACCAAACGTGCTCTTAATGGTTATAACTTTTCGCACAAATGTTTGTTTTCAGCTTGCAACTTCAATTGGCACAAATGTGCCCTTAATGGCCTCATTTGGGACACAAATTTAATTATTTAGGCTTCAAAATTTGCACTCTTTGGCTATTTTTTGGAAGTATTTATTTTTTCCTATTTTGATTTACATTGCTGAGTCGATTGCGGTTATTTCTGGTCAGATTGGATTTAGAAATATTTAAATTATGTTATTTTTTCCCCCCTTGTTGGGTATCACCTATATGTGGCTTTTGATTATTATAAGCAGTCTAGAGTTTTGATCAATAATATAATTTTCTTTCCCAAGAATTGACTTCTTCGTATATTTCTCTCTTTCCATCTTGATGCTTCTTTCTTAAGACGTCTCAGCCCTGCGTTAGCTGTTATTCTCAAGCGAAGTTACTAATTAAACAACTGTATTGATGACATGTTTTATAGACGACTTTGTAAAGTTCCAAATTAAACATATAAAAATTTAGTTATTCTCTTTTCCACAAATAAAAATAAAAATATAAGAGAAGAAAATCTGAGTCTATTTTTGATTTTTATTATTTTTTGCAACTGATAAAACAAAAAAAAAGATAAGTTTAATATATTTTGAAGCTTTATAAGATCAGATACAAGACATTTGCTAAGAAGCGGTGCTTAATTAGTAATTTCACTTAAGAAGTGGGGCCTATTAAACTTTTTGATAAGTATTAAGAGATTTTAATTATCAAAATGAAAAGTTCGATCAGATACCTCCTTATTCGGCATTGTAGCTTTTTTTTGTTTTCTCGAACAATAATTCTATATAATCTAAGCTACCAATGAGGGACTTTCCTCTAGTTCTTATTGTTGCTTAGCTTTTATGCGATCGAGCTAAGTAATGAATACTAACTTTTTTTTTAACAAAAATTTTAAAAAAAACATTGCTTCCAAATTTATATTTTTTATTGCCAAACAAACACCTAATATATAAAGATCCAATCTTTCATTCTTTCCTGTACTAATCTATGTAGTAATTCTACAAAATGCAACAATATCAAACGATGCCTAATATTCAAGAAATAATTAAAAAAAAGTTAAAGGGCTTAATTTTTTTAAAGACGACCAATAGTTGAGGGGTCTCCATATATTTTTACCTAAAGATTCAAATAAGTGGATTGCTAGTCACACTAAAGATGAAGTTTGTTGATTGAAAGTATAAATATATGAAAAATACTAAGTGCACACCCCAAGGGGTTGTAGAGTTATATAGGGTTCACCAAACCCTTTTAGGCTTTTAAATATTTTTTTCTTGACACGACAAGTAGAGAAAAGTAGGGGATGGAAGGAGAGGTTGTAGATTACAACCCAATAATTGTTGTAATCCTAACACTTTCCAAAATATAGAGATAATATTATGACAGTGAACTTCAATTAGGCCCTTGATATTTAACTTATTTACTCTTTGCCATTCTATAATTAGACTAATCTTTTGTTGCCTTATGATTTTACTCTTGTTTAGAAGAATCTATCTGTAAAAAACTATTAAATCCCATAGCCTTATGCTGATGTGGCCAACCCCCTTAATTTCAGAGTGTGGGTCCCACTGATTTTTATAATTATTTTTTAAAAAATTGACTAGATTTTTTTTTCTCCATTTTCTTTAGGAAAGATGGACATTAATCTCTTTATATTTGGGCGTGTGGGCCCCACCGAGAAGATGGACCGTCATTTTTTTAATTTGAGGGTATGGGCCCCACCGAAAAGATGGACCGCCATCTATATCTTCTCTTCTTTTTTTTTACTATATATATATATATATATATATATATATATATATATATATATATATATATATCTATATCTCTCTCTCTCTCTCTTTATTTCTCTCTTCTTTCTAATGTTATCGTTCTCTTTTTCGTTTTTTAGATTTTGTTCTCATATGCTTCCATTTTCTCTCTTTGATCAGGGTCTTGAGCTCTCCGTGTATGTACGTTATTTTCTCTTTCTCTCTATTTATTTAATTATTAAACGTAAAATACGTTATTATTGTGGTTTGAGTTTTTTTAAAAGAAAAGAAGAACAGAGAAATAGTTTGAGAAATGCATTATAGTAGCTTGAGTTTTTAGAAAGAGAGAAATGCTTTAAAAACTCTTATACTGATTATAATATATAATCTACTTTATTCACATTAAATAAGTTATATCATTTCATCAATAATATATGAAAGTAATATTTTCTACCGATCTTTTTAATCACTTTTTCTCAAATTGGCTTATTTTTTTCCCTTTTTTTTCTCCATTTTTTTTTTCTGTTGATTGAAAATGGACCGTCATCGTTATGAATGCTGCCCGTTGCTCAATGCATTGTCGTTTCACCGTTTCTTCTACCTATGAATGCTGCATGTGGTTTTTATGGACCGAATTTATACATCAAGTAAAAATATTACTTTTTTTCTTACATTTTATTTTTTGTTTGCTTAGAAAATTACGTATCTTTAGTTTTATAATAGCATCACTCACTATAAAGTTCATGTTACTATACTATATTAACTAAATAAATTTGAAAAGAATATATCTTTAATCCCTTCTCTTTTTTATAATATTGTAGGTCATTATTTCAAATTCTCACTTCATCAATATCTATCTGTTGCAACACGCGGGCCGCTACACTAGTAATTAATTAAATAGGATAGCAAAATTAATACTATATTTTCAAAATAATAAGTCGTAAAGTAAAAAATCATAAGATTATAAATAATATAGTTATACTGCCTTGTAGTTTATAAAATGTATTACTTTGCTATTCTAATTAGTGACATATAACAAAGTGTAATTTTACAAACCATATGATTACAAATTAGCTAAAACCAAAAGAAGTCTAATTGAAGGTTACTCTACTGTGAATTTCTTTGTTGCTTAAGTAATTTAGAATTTCTTTGTTGCTTAAGTAATTTACTCGCAAACATTTTCTGTAGTACATCTCTAGCCTTGACTATCACATAACAATAGTTTTTCATTAAATATTGACCATCCCTAGCATAAGTGACAAAGGTTTTGGTGGTTGATACCCAAGGTCCCAAGTTCGAATTCTAGTTGATTCACATTTTCAGTAAAATTTATTTCTAAAAGAAATAAACGAAGCGGGTAGCATGCAATCTTTCTCTCAAAAAAAAAATAGTTTTTTCCTTAAATTGATCATTTTTCACCTTTTTCCTCTAAAAATAAATAATCTTAATAATTTTTTGGACTTGAACAAATTTATGAAGATTTTGGTATATAGTAATTATATGTTTTTGGACTTTCTATTAGCGACCAGTGATAAAATTGCATGCAATGTATGAAATTTTTTGAAAACTAAAGTACTTAAGTGAAAAATTAAGGAACTAAGTTGCATTATGGTGAGTTTTACATCCATAAATTTTTACCTTCAAGTAATTAAATAGCTGCAACACATTATATAATTATGTGTGAGGTTTTGCATTAATAAGTTTTGGATGCTATATATTTTTTTGGTCCATACCACTAAACATGAATTGAAACATTTGAAGTACCAAACAATCAAATTTTATGATTTTTGAAGATTATTGTCAAGTCCGTCAAGTGAATATATGAGAATGAAAATTGAATAACCTTCTATAAACATAGTTTAATATTAGAGTTATTAATCTTACCTTAAATAATAATAAATCTTTTTATAAAAAAATCAACTAATTCAGATTACTTTATACCATTAAACTAGAAGACGTCCCAAACCAGCCATTTAAATTGTCAATTTTGAGACCCTTTGATTGTGAGTTGTATGATATATATAAAAAAAATCATGTAATTCAAGTTTTAGAAAGTTTGAATGCTTTAAATCATGTGTTGTAACATAGATTGTAAAGCTATACTATTATAAACAAATTATGAGTATGAATGTGATTGTCTATTCAGATTTAACTTCAGCTCAGCATTCCACATACAAAGCAACGGCTAGATAGAGCGAGCCAACCAAATTCTCGAGGATATGCTCGGGCTTGTGTAATCCTATCTAGAGATGGATGGTACAAATATTTGGCCATGGTGGAGTTCGTCTATATTATTAGTTTTTAGTCGAGTATTGGAATTGCGGCCTATGAGGCCCTATACGGGCGGAAGTGGCGATTCTCAATTTGTTGGGACGAAGTAGGCGAACGAAAGATTCCTGGGCCAGATCTGACTGAGGACACAGAGAAAAAGATCAGAATCATGCAACAACGACTCTTTCCTGCTGACCTATATCGACATAATTTGGAGTTTTAGGTCGGAGATCATACATTCTTGAAAGTGGCACAGATGAGAGAAGTTAAAAGATTTGGACTTAAGGCAAATTGAGCCTTGGCTATATCGGCCTTTTCGAGATATAGGGGCGATTTGGTCCCATCGCATATCGGCTTGCACTATCGACGAACATAGAGTGAGTACATAATGTCTTGCATGCCTCGATACTCGGGAAGTATATTTTGATCCCACACATGTGATTGACCCAACCCCAATCCAGACTATGATGAGACCCCATAGAGGATACTTGCTTGATAGGAGAAGAAGTTGCAGAATCAGAGCATCCCCTACGCGAGAGTGCAATGGGGGAATCGTGAGGAACAGAAAGCAACTCGGGAGTTATAGTCGGACATGCAGGAGCGGTTTCTACACTTGTTTATCGAGGAGGATGGCATGTGTTTAAGTTTTAGGAACGAAATTTCTTTAAGGGGGGGGGGGGGGGGGGGGGGGGGGGGGGGGGGGGGGGGGGGGGGGGGGGGGGGGGGGGGGGGGGGGGGGGGGGGGGGGGGGGGGGGGGGGGGGGGGGGGGGGGGGGGGGGATGTAATACCCTAAATTTTTGAGTTAACTTTTTTAGGATTCAACCATATTTTTGGTACAATCAGTTAAACTGGAGGAATTTTAGTTTCTGTGTCACGTTGTGGAATATGATTTTGAGGTTCCGAAACCTATAGAGGAAACCTTGGGTGTTAGAGGATCTTTGTTGGCTTAAATGGGCCAGCATTCTGCCCTGTGGCGGGAGGCTATGTTGGGCCGAGTCATGTTCGAAATGGCATGAGGCTGGTTAGGCCGAGTCATGTTCGAAGTGGCATGAGGCTGGTGGGGCCGAGTCACAATCGAGACCCGTGGGCGCTGTATCTGTATGCTTTAAGTGAGTTGGTTGCGTATTTCTAACAGCTCGAGCTTTTGGGATTAATGGTTAGCGCAGGTCTCACTGTTGTAGACTAACTGTCTCGTGAGATGGCAACTTTTCATGCTATCGTTGAAGGTCAATCCATCTCCCGTCCTCCCTTCTTTACCGGGAGTAACTACACCTATTGGAAGGTGCGGATGCAAATTTTTCTACAATCCCTAGATTTTGATCTTTGGGACATTGTGGAAAATGGCTACACTAAGCCTACCACGGCAACTAGCACGTGGAATGCTGAGGACAAAAGTAAGTTAATTTGAACTCTAGAGCGACGAATGCTCTTCATTGTGCTCTTGATTCAAACGAATTCAACCGAATTTCTACGTGCAAAACTGCAAAAGAAATTTGGGATAAATTAGCCGTTGTTCATGAGGGGACAAACCAAGTAAAAGAGTCTAAGATAAATATGCTTACTCGTGACTATGAAATGTTTTGTGTGCAACCTAATGAAAGTATTACTAATATGTGCACTAGATTTACTAATATTATTAATAGTCTAAAGGCTTTGGGAAAGGATTTTTCTGATGCAGAACTTGTCAGAAAAATACTCAGAAGTTTTCCTCAAAATAGACCTTGGGAACCAAAGTTGGCGGCTATTCAAGAAGCGCGCGACCTCGACAAATTCTCATTGGAGGAACTCATAGGTTCTCTTATGACTTATGAGTTGCGATTAAAGACGGAGCCTTCTACTTCCATCATCCATACAGAAACGAAAAATATAGCTCTTAACTCTAACGAAGGAGATGGAGACGACTCCGACAATGCAACTGACGACGAGATCTCACTTCTTACTAGGAAATTAAAGAAGATCATACAAAGAAAGAACGGAGCTAGGTGGTCCGGCAAAGGTAATGGTAGATCAAACTTTTTTAAAAGGAATGTTAAATGCTACAATTGTAATAAAATAGGGCACATGAGTTATGATTGCCAAAATCAAAGTAAATCTCCCCGAAAGGAGAAAAAGAAGAATAAAGCCTTCTCCGCCGCTTGGAGTGACGATAGCGATTCCGACAAGGAGGAATCAACTAAGGAGGTCTCCAACTTAAGCCTCACCTATGACGATGCACCTTCGAATCTTTGCTTCATGGCAAACATAGAAGATGAGGTAAATGATTTAACTCACGATGAACTTTTAGAAGCTTTTTATGATCTTTATGATGATCTCCAAAAATTTGGTCCTAAATATGCTTCTTTAAAAAAGAAAAATATTTTTTAATTTCCAATTTAAATTTATTAAAATATGAAAATAAAAGTTTAAAAACTGAGTTAAGTTTATTAAAGAAGCAACTTGAAACCAGAAGTGATAGCGAAAATCATAAAGATATCAGTTTTATTAAAACTGAAAATGAATGTCTAAAGAGGGACTTGATCGATTCAAGAAACACTTTAGAAAGATTCATTGGTAGTACAAAAGCTCTAAATATAATGTTGGGTAATCAAAGATCCTATTTGGATAAGACCGGACTTGGATATCAACACAAGTCCAGTCAAAAGAAAAATATTTTTAAGCCATTTGTAAAATATTCAAATGGTAATAAAAATATGTTATGCTCCTATTGTAATAAAATAGGGCATCATGTAACCCAATGTCAATTTAGAAATAAATTTAAACTTAGACAAATTTGGGTGGTGAAAGGTTCTAACACAAGTGGACCCAAATCCACTTGGGTACTCTTCTTAACTTGAATTTTTTTGTAGGTATGCCTGCACTCAACAAAGTCGAGCGACAAATGATACTTAGACAGCGGGTGCTCAAGACACATGACGGGCAACCCAACAAATTTATCGTCGCTTGAGTCTGAAGAGGGCGGGCTTATAACCTTTGGAAATAACTCCAAAGGTCGTATCATTGAAAAAGGCTCAATCAGTAACAATTATTTTAAAATTAATGATGTTTATTTAGTAGAAGAACTTAAACATAATTTATTGAGTATTAGTCAACTTTGTGACAAGGGATTGATCGTTAAATTTGAGTCAACTCATTGTAGCATAATTGACTATAACTCAAATTGTATTATGTTTAAGGGCGGTAGAACTGAAAATGTATACACAATCAATTTAAGCAAGATTTTCCCGAGTAGAGAGATTTGTTTTTCGGTTTTGGATACTGATTTTTGGTTATGGCACCGAAGGCTTGGACATGCAAGCATGGATGTCCTATCTAAACTTTCGAGAAAAGAATTAGTTAAGGGTCTCCCTAAACTTGACTACTCGAAAGATAGATTTTGTGATACATGCACTAGAGGAAAGCATGTCAAATCCTCTTTTAAGCCTAAAAATGTCGTTTCTACTAATAGACCATTAGAACTCCTTTCATATGGATCTATTTGGTCCTAAATGCTCCCGATCGATGGATCATCAAGGAGATAGTGATTGATCCGGTGAGCTTGGTGCATAGGTCGTTTCCCTTTTGGGTAGATGAATCTCGAGTCAACAGTGTGGGAATACTGGAGCGAATGTGCAAGTGGTTGTTAGAGAACAACGGTACCGAGCATGACCAATGCGAGAAGTCGCTTGCATGTCTACCCACTCGTCAGTGACTTATTCAATGTTGCAGTAGTGTCACTGGTCCTTTTACTTACGGTGTCTCGGCTATTCACAATGAGGTTATTGTAGTTTGACTGTACATACACTTGGTCCCTAGCCATTTAGGTCCTTACGGTGCACGTTGGCTGCAGTAGATTCATTGTAAGAATAGAGTATAAACCTATATGAAAACTATCTCCCTTGGTAGATAAGGGTATTAGTCCTACGTGATTTATGAGATTGAGTATAGAAGACCTTGGCCAGGACAGAGTAAATAGCGAAAAGGATTTTTGATATTGAAACTCGAGTCGAATAAATTTGACATGTGAAAGATGAACTATTTCATGACCTCTGTCTAGTTGGGACTCATTGTAGAAGGACTATATCACACGTTAACTACAACTAGAGGTCCAGTATTTTATTCTACTATAATGCCACTACATACTGCTAGATATCACTAGTGGATTGTGAGACTCCTGAGAGTTATATAGATGATCGATAATTCTCATCGGGCTGAGTTGGAATTACTCGACCTACTAAAAGGAGTTTCTATTATATTGTTGATGCTGATAATAATACATCTCACTACCAGATAGAATAGAAACTATAAGGTCATGCACGTAAGAGGTTGTGATTGATTGGATAACTGGATCACAATTTTTTAATCGTCGGAGAACCTAATTGTTAATATGTTGATAATTGGATTAATTTATAATTATTACCAATTAGTGGCATTGAAGTGTAAATGTTGCAAGAGAGGACTTATGTGCAAATATTACATTATTAATGTGATTTTATCAAATTAAGATTGATTTTGCGTCGAATTAAATTAGGATTTAATCGATCGAACCGATTAAGGATAAGATAAACTTAACCTTAGATTTATTCTTATCCTTAATGGTTATTATGTTGTTATAAAAAGGATTATATCCCTCTTTATTAGATACGTAAGTATTTGAAAGAAAATCCTAACCGTAATCCTTCTCTTACTCTCTCTTCTTCTCTTCTCAAATAAATATCCTTTAGCAAGAAAGGCGTTCTCTACAAGTGAGCTAGCACCCCGGTGAGGACATCAATCAGATCAGCAATCTCATGTGGATACTTGTAGAGGCCGGACGTGTGTGCAGTTTCAAGAGAATCAATTTTACGATCATCAGATTGCGGTGTACGTAGATCTACCCGCGTAAAGGTGAAGATAAGATGTTCCGTTCCTTCTCTTTTAATCTTAGATATATGAGGGATCCTGTTTTGCGTGATTTTTGAGATCGGATCTCGAGTTTTTTAAATTAAATTTGTTTGATTTTTTTTTTCCGCTACGTTTTTATCATACGCAATTACTAACAATAACATTCAATATTACCACGCAAAGAATGACTAATACTAATTGCAGCAAGGCAAAAGCAAAGAGTACAACATTGCAAAAACAAATAGCGTGTTAGAATTTGCGAAAATAAATGGCAGCTAATTGATGACAAGTGCAAGATTCCCACATTGAGAGCTCTACATTTTTGCATCCTTTATTAGGGTGTAGAGCTACAAGATTAGGACACACCATCCATAATTTCACATGTTTGTTGTAGGATATTTTTAAAAAGTGAGAGTTAGAGCTAATTAGTAATAGCTCATGCCCGTGAGTTGAGGTGACACTTGACATAAAAGAATCAATCAACTAGTTAGTATGGCAGCTTGATTGATTGATTTAGAAGCTTGCTCTTTAGATAGAGATATATTTACGAGATTTGAGATAAATTAGCCATCCGGTTACTTTGCCAATATATCGACCAGTTGATGTTAGTCGTCGGATTCAACAAGATTTACTTTTCTAAATACTTTTTCCTCTTCTGCAGAATCTTTTATCTAAGATTTTTATTTTCGTTTCACGATTATTTATTATATGATATATCATCTAAGATTTAAACAATAAATTGAATTACATAAATCTCCTTTGTTTCGATTCTTTGGATTTAACTAACTAATAGAATAAGCTAAATATGCTTTGTTTTTTAATTTTTGAGAATTTCTAATTTCTTTATAATATACATACAAAAAATACTTATAGTAACAAGTTCAAATGACTATAATTTGTAGATTATATGTTAGTTTAGGTATAGAATATTCATAAGATCTAGGCAAAATCGGTGGTAGCGTTTTCCTTTCTCTCCACGCAGTCTCCACCCAAAACCCTGAAGCATAACCTTTTGATTATCCTTTCTCTGCTAGTCGAATTCGTCAGGTGGAGTGTCACGTCCCGGGGCCCGTTTTGCGATTCTTTTTCGGAAAAAAGACCAATTTAAACCGAGTCAGCGGAAAGTGCTCTTTTTTTTAAAGAGAATCTTGCCCACGGGATGGAACAGACCCGCCACAAATATAGAGACTTTTCTATCTATGCAGGTAGAGTCTCTCCTGTATTTGCATTGTGTACCACTACAATAAGCAAATACCACAACATACACACACAATCACACAACTGAGCAATCACTGTAGTACCCCTATGGCCTAACTGACGAAATGACTACAGTATTCTAGACTGTTCGACACTTCTGGAGAGTGTCGGGATGAGTCGGAGTAGTTTTGGCGCAAAATAGACACAAAAACGGACTCGGAGCACCGAAATAAGTCAAAACCGAAGTTTTAAAAATTTGGCAGTTTAGGGCGCCCGAAAGTTGGGTTTAGGGCGCCCGAATCTTTGTACTGTTACTGAGTCATTTCGGATCCAGTTTTAGGGCGCCCGAAAAGTGAGTCCGAAAGTTCACCTCGTGAGTATTGATCGTGCTGACACGTGTGCTGTGGTAGGTGAGTTTCGCCAGACCACGATAAGGCACACCAAACTGCTTAACGGAGAATCCGAGGCTGTCCTGGTGCAGGCTGGAAGATCTGGGCGCCCAGTTCTTGGGTTCTGGGCACCCGAATGTTGGATTTTCAGTATTGGTGCAGGATTGCAGCTTGTGTTCTTGAGGCTTTTTGTATCCATTCCTTTGGCTATAAATAATGGTGGACGGAGCCCCTGAAGTCCTTTTGCTTCCCTCTCTTGGTGAACCCTGGATAATTACAGGGAACCCCTCCAACTACTCCAATTTCCATCTTCTCACATTGAAGGCTTTGGATTCCAGTAGAATTCCAGCATCGACCTGTGGCGTTTCAGCTCGTGTGCAGTGTAAGGGCGTCCAAATTCTACGAAACTTAGTTTTTTGGATTGTGGACTCGTAGAGAAAGGTGTGAGATCCTTCCAATCACAATTTGGACAGGTATGTACGCTGCAGTTGCTGTTTTACTGGACCCCTTGTGTTCTTGAACTGAAATTTAGGTTTTTCTTTGATCTTATGGATCCAAATCTCTATAGAGCTGGATTTTTGAAGTAAGGATTGGTTTTCCTCATCCCTTGCTGGTTTGGAAGTTCTTCCCACCGGAAGTTGAGATTTCAAAGGTGAGTTTTAGCTCAGATTTAGAGATTTAAGCTTAAGTGCTGAATTTATGTATAGTTGATGAATTTCTTGAATTTTTGAATCCAGATTTTGTTGGAAGCTTCATTGATGGATTTAGAGTGAGCCCTCACTGTATTTGGAAGGTTTGTGACCCTATTCCCTGCGCTAGACTTGTTGGAATTTCAGAAATTAAGCTAGAAGTGTTATTTGCTTAGTTGCTGAAATTTCTGGATGCAGTTTTGGAGTACCCTGGAGTGGATCCGAATCTGATCGGAGCCCTTTTTGGAGATCGAATCGAACTCCGTTTTGGCTGAAATTTGGTGGGATTATTCTTGAACCTCTCCTGGTAAGTTGAGTAAATTTTCACTGCATTTGGACCTTGGAATCGGATTTTATCGCTTGTTGAATTCCTGCATGTTGTGCTGCCAGGCTGCAATTCTGGGCTCAGGTTCTGGGCGCCCAGAAGTGCTGTAGGGAGGGTCCGAATCCTGGTTTTGGCTGGTTTGAGACCGATTTCAGCTTGTTTTATTTGGAGGCCTTCCACTCGACTTCTAGCCGTGGTTGGATAGCTTTAGAGGTGGGTTGATGTTGCTGAAAGCTTCGAAATTCCTCCTAAGTTGTAGAGAGTGCAGCATGTTATTTTATTATCAGATTTTTCATGTTAGTAGCTCGAATTCATGAATTTGCATGTGTTTATATAAAATCTGAATTTGGAGTATAAATTAATAATTTATAGTCATGATTTACATGCTGAATTGGGATTTGACTTAGGAGAAAACTCGTGAACCTACAACCGTCACTTTTCGAAACTGTTTTCAGATTTAGTTCTAGGAGCCGTTTCTGTTCTTGTATCATCGCTGTTAGTGCGAGGTGGATACTTAGATTGTTCTAGGATGAGTTTACGCTCGTGCTGAGATGCTGAGCTTGTGTATACAGCAGGGTTAAGATATTTTGTATTGCCAGATGCCGTCGGGGTTGACGGTGGACCCAAATTTTTATTTTAGTATCAGTTTGTGCTGAGGGGCACGTGAGCTTGGAGTCTTTGACCCATTTGACCCCTTTTTATTTGATTATAGCCTGCCGGAGCCTGATTGTGCTCGACAGAGATACGCTTATTAACTCGGTTGGGTAGCTCCCCCGAGTGCCGCTCCGGAGTGAGGCCTCTCATGCGTTGATGTCGCTGCAGATTAGTTGGATATGATTCTTGGATCGGCTACCTTTTGGTAGTGTGTGGTGTGGCTAGGCTTTTGGCTGGACGAGCCTTTTTGGGCGGTTCTGTTAGATTGGGTCAGGAGTGACTATTCACATTAGTGATGCTTATACTTTGAGAGTATGACTTGGATAGTGGTAGGGTAGTGGCACTACAGCTATAGAGTTTATTTCAGCTTACTTTATTGTTTCTTTACCTACCAGCTATACTGTTAGTCTCGTAGACTTAGTGGGTGGGCCGTTGAGGTCGGTAGCGGTACCCACTGAGGACTACTTCTTTTGATAGTAGTTCTCACACCAATTGTTGCCGCCTTTTCTTACAGAGCCTTCGACTGTTGTGGCTGCTGCTTCTATTCCTGCGGATTGAGGTAAGGGAGTCGCGAGCTAGACCCCTACCATTCCCAGTTTTTTCTAGAGGAGGACCCTACTAGAGATAGTTTTATTTTGAGTTGTGCCATGTACATATATTGTGAACTGGTTGTTCCTGTGAGAGGTGGACTTGTACCTATTTTGGCTTTGGAGGAACTGTTGTATTTTGGATCCTATATGTACATGTGGCTTTTGTTCTTTTAGTATGATCTTATTTCAGCTCTATATCTCTTGTAGTTGCTTGTATGCTTTGTTTACAGGTTAGTTATCGCTTCGTATACATAGAAAATTCTATGTATACGGCGGATCTGTTGGCGAGCCCGGGGAAACGAGTAATTCGGGGCGTGACAATCACAATGTAGATGCTCACAAATCCAAACAGCTAACTATCCTTAAAGATGATGCCATGCTCTAAGCACTCCTTAGGCGAAGAATGATGCGAATGCACAATACACCAAACAATTCTATCATTTAAAAGTGTTTTCTATCCAGAAACTTTATTTTAAAAATCTAATAGTGATAAATCCACAAAATCATTTTGAAAATCGTTTTCCACATGAAAACTTATTCTTTTGTAATCCGACTATCACGAGGGGTAGAACTACAATTATAACATCACCACTACCACAGATAGTAAATAAAAATCTGTCATTCATTTATTCCCTAAATAAATATTTATATGAACCAAACAATCACCTAACTGAACGACAATACTTTGTTAACGAATAAACATAAGAGGATAAAGATCAGAATAACCAGAATCAATGACGAATGCGCAGGACCTCCAAAGCTCACTAGCTAACTGCACCTCACGCACCGTCCCGATCCTCACCGCTAAGATCACCTGAAATGGCAGGGTGAGAAACCAACAAGAGATCTCCTAGTGGGTACCGCAAGCAGACAGTGGCAAGTGTACTCACTGACAACTAAGAGATATCATGATACAAAATATACAGTAGCACGTATGAACTGAAAGGGAATAAGTATAAGTATGCAACTGCCGCTACTGTAAAAAGTAAGAACATGCGTCAACCGGACGAATAGTACAAGAATACCTAATCCATCCTTCATGTTGGTCTAAAGACCTCAGGCAAATGCCACGCCTGCTCTATGTGGCATTTGACCATAGCAATAGACCGTGTAGGGTTCACGGGTCGGAAGTGCAACCACCTTTTAAGAAAAGAACACCAATGCGGTGGCCAAACCGCTGATGTATGTGAAATGCACACGAGCTGTGGCGATCGATGCAATATGATCAATAGCCATCCGTCGGCAATTTCCCGATATCGAATCCACATAGAATATACTGACCAGCTAAGTCACCTAATCTCATAGATATCACAACAGGCCAGGCCCAATCCGTGATAAGTCATGTATAGTTATCACATTGTACCGCTCTACTACTAAATCACATTAATGAAAGCTAAACTAGAGCAACAAAAAGTGAAGTCAAGTGGTGAAATGCTCAACATGCAACGTGTGTATATAAACAAGTAAAATAAAAAAGGGAAAGAATATCACCGAGCTAGCACCACAATACTGACTTCGGAATGAGTACTCACCTGGCATGGAAGATGCATCTAACTCCCAAGGTGCACCGAATCATCAACCTGACCTAAGAAAGATCCGCGAAGTCAAGATCTAACCCTAGGTGACTCAAAATCTCTAACACACATCCCACTAATCACCGAAAAACCGAATCCTTTTTTCAATTCCCGAAACCCACAAAAATTTCTCGAAAATCTACAGAATTTTTTGAAAATCCACCAGAACACTACTGAAATCCCTGAATTACCCTGAAAGATACCGACTCACACTGTAAATGACCTGCTGACCAGAAATGCACCAAATTGAGTGCTCGGGCAGCAACCACAAGTTTCAATGCCACTAAAATTATTTGGTGATAAGTAAGCCGTATCGGATTCCCGAAAATGCCAAATTTGGCTCTGGAACCCTCCGCTGCTCACCAGCTGTCTCTGGATGTCCGTGACAGCGAGGCCAACCATCTAATATGGCTCGGTGATGAAGCACAGGGCATTTACGTGAAAATCCGAACCAAAAATATGTTTTTTCGACGATTTTGTCGAAAAATGCAACGGAATCCAAATTTAACATCGCAAGGGCCACCGGACCTTAGGCGATTAGTCCAGAGGTCCCACACTATGGTTTCATGCTGCCCGAGGCAACCCACAATGTCAAAATTGTATTAAAGCCCTTGACTATAATTATATTTGCAAATTAATATATAAAAAGGTGACATTTTGACTTGTTACCGAATATCGCGAGATTCTGAGAAGAATCAACGGTGTAGGCCCATAGATCTCAGCGTGTCGAAGCCCGTGCTTGCTATCCAGAGCAGGAACAGAGGCCGTGGAGCATGCCGGGGCTATGTGAACTCAGACTTCCCAAGTCACTGGGAGCGAACGGCCAACCAGGGCTTCATCAACAGCAACCGAGGTGAGCTCGGGTGTCCTCAGGCCCTTAGGAGGGCCATGCTCGCGATCCGGGAGGTCACCGACCACCCTGGTGGCCTGAACAATGAAGTCGACCGCAAAAGGCCCTAGCTCGGGCTAGGTTGGAGCAGGGAGAGCTAGCACCGGCTACCGACGGCCGAGGAGCGCGTGCACCGGCCGAAGGGAGTGTGGCCGATGCGGGGAGATCGATGGCGTTGGCGGTCGGCGACAGGAGGCGGCAGCGGCGGAGCAGGGGGAGCAGCGGCCCAAAAGATAAAGGCTCGGGATTGATCTTCGATCTCCGACGAAGCTGCCGGTCGAGGCTCGATGGGGTGGTGCTGAGGGGTCCCCTAGGTCCCAAAGGTGTTGACTGTGGCAGTGAGAGGCAGCGGCGGCGGTCTCACAAGGGGTTGCGGCCGCGGATGCCCTAATGGCTTCCGGGTTGAAGTGCGGCCACAGCGGCACACGATGGCATCAGGGCTGTGCGGGGAGAGGTTGTCGGACTCCTCAGGTGCCGCGGCTAGGTCCCAAGGGAGTGCGACCAAAGATAAGGTGCTTGGGTCACCAAGGTTTAGAGGGGGAGAGAGATCGATGGAGAGAGAGAGAGTTAAAAGGCTCATGCGTGGCTTTCGACGGATAGATGAGGGTTACTAGCGCCCAAAGGTAGTGCAGTTCGGGTAGGGCAATCCTCCTATAGCGGCTAAGGCAGAGGGATATGAGGGGGGGGGGGTGCTAGGGTTAGAGAAACCCTAATAAATAGAATTATATTTTGATAAATCGCAAATAACCCCTTCAATCCTCAATATTTTATACTTAGTTCCTCACAGCGTAAATATTTTGCATCGAGGCCCCTCCATGAGCGATTTCACAAAATCCACACATAAAATACTGGAACTTTTTCAAAAATACAAATTTCTATGTTTTGGTCCGTCCTGTAATTCATGCTTTTTCATATGATCGGCTCACCATACTAGAAAATAGACTGCACCAAGGTGTCCGGCACTACTAGATCGTTAAACCTACGTTTTTGTTTCGTCAAAAATGGTTGCAGAATCATGAAATTTGGCCCATCTCTTTCTCTCTCTAGTATTTGGATCAAATTCCAAAAATCCAATTCAATCTTTGAATTCAATTTTTTCAAACTGAAAATTTACAGTTATTATATCATTCCCCCATTACAAGAAGTTTCGTCCCCGAAACTTAATTACAGTACCCCCAAAAAAAGCTGTAAAAAAGCTCCCGCATAACGGACTGAAGCTCCTATGTAGCCTCGCGCTCGTGATTCTCCCACTGAACCTACACATACGGAATGCTCCGGTTCCGTAGTTGCTTTACCTGATGTGCCAATATCCGCTTCAGAGCCTCATTGTAGCTCAGATCCTCCCGCAGCTGAATAGTCGTCGAGCTGATGATGTGGAACGAATCCGAAATATACTTTCGAAATATGGACACATGGAACACATTATGCACGCAGGCGAGACTCGGAGGAAGAGCCAACCTGTACGCCACTAGACCAATGCGCTTCAGGATCTCAAATGGTCCAACAAATTGCGGACTAAGCTTGTTCCGCAAACCGAACCGTTTGATCCCCTGGATGGCAACACCTTGAGCAACACATGCTCACTGACTTGAAACTCCTGGTCACGCCGTCGCTGATCTGTGTAGCTCCTCTGTCTGCTCTGCGCAGTCAATAACCGCTGCCTCATAATGCGCATCTTGGCTTCTGCGTCCTCCAAGTTCGGCCCGATTATCCGGCGTTCACCGATATCATCCCAATAGATGGGGGAACAACATCGACGCCCATACAATATCTCATATGGTGCCATCTCAATACTCACCTGGTGGCTTTTGTTGTAGGCGAACTCCACCAAGGAGAGATACTTGAACCACCCTTCTCCGTAATCCAAGATACAAGCACGAAGCATGTCCTCGAGAGTCTGAATCACACGTTCAGACTAGCTGTTGCTCTGTGGGTGGAAGGCAGTGCTAAAGTTCAGCTCCATACCCATAGCTTTTTGTAAGCTCCTCCAAAAGTAGGATTCAAAGCGTGTGTCCCAATTTGATACAATCGACACCGGCACTCCATAAAGCCGGAGAACCTCGTCCATGTAGAGTTATGCCAGTCAATTCGTAGACCAAGTAGTATGCACCGGCAGAAAGTGGGCCGATTTCATCAATCGGTCCACAATGACTCCGATCGCAACGTGGCCTTGCTATGATCGAGGCAAACCTGTGACGAAGTCCATGGTAATCTGCTCCCACTTCCACACAGGCACTGTAAGTGATTGCAGCATTCATACTAGTCGCTGATGCTTAGCCTTCACCTGCTGACACACCAAGTACTAAGCCACATGCTGAGCCACATCCAACTTCATTTTTGGCTACCAGAAGTTTTGCTTCAAATCACGGTACATCTTGGTTCCGTCGGGATACACGGTGTGCGGAGACAGATTGCCTCGAATAGGATATCCCTCCTCAACTTTGAATCATCAGGCACATACCATCGGCCCCGAAAACAAAGAGAGCCATCATAGTGGATCATAAAGTTCTCCACCTTTCCCAGCTCGATATCCGCCCACACCTTCTGCAAGTACGTGTCCTGCTGCTATCCGAGCAAATTCCTGTCCGCCAAGGTAGGCTGCACCACCAAGGTCAATAACTAAGCAGTGGTCCCAGTGGGTAAAACCTCCAACTCCAGATGACAAAAATCCTCCACCAAGAGGTCCTACTCAGTGATCATGAATGATAACTCAGCTGATGACTCCGGCTGAAGGCGTCTGCCAACACATTCGCCTTTTCCGATTGATACTGGATAGAGTGATCATAGTCCTTCAAGAACTCGAGCCACTGCCTTTGCTTGAGGTTTAGCTCCTTCTGAGTGAAGAGGTACTTCAGGTTCTGGTGGTTCGTGAACACCTCACGGTGTGCCCCATAGAGATAGTGTCTCCATAACTTAAGAGCGAACACCACTGCTGCGAACTCGAGATCATTTGTCGGGTAGTTCCTCTCGTAGTCCTTTAGCTGGCGCGACGCGTAAGTAATGACTTGCTTCTGCTGCATGAGCACACACCCCGACCCTACCCGTGAGGCATCACAATAGACCACGAAAGTCCTCACCGGGTTTCGGCAAGGCTAGGATAGGGACGCAGGTTAGCCTGTCCTTCAGCTCCTCTCAGCGATTTTAGAAACCTCAACGAATCGCCGGTAGTAGCCCTCCAAACCAAGGAAACTCCTGCTCTCGGTCACAGTGGTCGGTCTAGGCCACTCGACCACCGAGTCCACCTTCTTTGGGTCCACCGCAGTACCCGACTGAGTCACTATGTGGCCCAACACTACACCAAAAGGGACTTTTAAGGACAATTTAAACTGCCGGATATACCATAAATAGTGCCAGAAAAAGTTTTTCCCGGCGGTTTTTTTTGGCACTCGCAAGTGTCGGTTAAAAGTTCGTCGGCAATTATTTTGCTGGCACTTTTTACAAACTGCCGGTAAATGTCAAAAAACTGGCACATTAAACTGCCACCTAGATGAATCTATTGTGGCACTCATAAGTGCGAGAAAAGTTATCTTTTTCGGCATTCAAAACTGCCGGCTTTCTTATTATTAGCGGCAGTTTTTTCCGCCAGCAAAGTTTTAAGGGCACTTTTTAACGCCGGCAATAAATTTAAATTATCATTTCCAATTAGATATCCTCACAGAAAGAAGTGCCGGCAAAAGATTGAAGTTTTGATGCATTATTATATTTTGTAATTAGATGATCAATAGGGATTCATACATTAACAATGAAATAATAATTTAATTAGCCAAAATAAGTATCTCATGTCAACACAGAGATTATGAAAGGTATTTAGACACATGCAAATGACATCAAACACAATAAATTTTAGTAAGTAAGATAGAGAATTAAAAAAATTTATAAAGTTTCAAGAAGTATCATATATTCAACATCCATAATAAAGAAAAAAGACTATCAATTTAGTCGCAACAATAAAACAATATCAGTATACTCCAAGTACATATTTTAGTCATAAACAAAATGAAGAAAATAAAGCCTTGCAATTAGTCAACAGATTACTTCTCCTTCTTAACTAACCAAACCTGCATTAGAAAAAAATAAAAATCTATTAAGTTGCGAAACAACAAAAGATTTAGTATACTATCTCCAACCTACATCAGATAATAAAATCCAAAGAAAAGAAGCCAATCATTTCCACATTCAACACACAGAACAAATAAATACAAAACTATTATATATTTTTCTACTTTTTACTAGAAAAGAAAAGGACCTAAAAAAAAGGTTAGATCGACAACATTTAGTTTCACTTTTGACCAACTCCAATTAACACATTGGTGGAATGCAGAAAATGGTACTTGCTTGCTTAGCCAAATATTTTTGCTTGAGAAAGAAGCTATTGGAAGGAATATTAAAGAAAAAATTGTTAAAATTTCTATAATTGTATCATTCATAAAGCATTTTAGTGAACAACACCATATCCAACACAGAGGCGAAAAGCTTTTAACACAGGAATCAACAAACTAAATGACACTATTGTGGATTCGCTGAGACCATTATACGAGAGCAAGTTTGTATCAATTATTAATGAAAGTCAAAACAAACAAGGCAGTAACATACTAAATATGTTTAATACTAGATGTTCCATAAGTAATTAAACCTAAAATCTAATACAATTTTAATACTCATACAAAATTTTGATGTATTCAACAAGAGAAAAATCTAAATATTAGTAAAATGAAATAAACCAATTCAAACAATTTGCTGAAAGAAGAAGAAACAAAGCATAAAAAAATAAGCATCAAGAAAAAAAGATGGTAAAGGCGCAAAAATGGTGAAGAAACACTATAGATGATCTCACAATATCTGGAGTTATAAGAGGTGTAAAACCCCTTTTTGAAACTTCCGGAATTGCCCAATTAATAAGGGCCATTTCTCAAAAAACAGCTTTTGTTCTTTAAATAGCAAAACTTCGAGTCACTGACCTAGAGAATACAAAATACAAAAATCATCAAAAAACCTGCAGAATTCATGCGAGATAAAGTGAAGTAAAAAGCCCTATCATTAGGAAGGGAAGTTACGATAATCAACCTTGGGGCTTGTGTTGGCCTAAGCTGGACCTTCTGAAAAAAGTTACTGGAGTATAGTTACTCGAAGAAGAACTAATAGCTTTTCTACTTAAATCTCCTCTCCAACAAAAGCAATCGGTCAAAATTGGAGTTTCTTTGGCACCCAACTATTCAGTTTAATGCCCTATCACACCAAATGAGCCAGACCTATCTGTCATAGCCAAAAAATTTATTTCGGCTTTACATATTTTTGGGCATATTCTTCGGCCCATCAATTCAAGTTGATGACACCAGTAAATGAGCATATGTATGTTTTGTCCTCCTACACCTAATAACTTATGATTAAGCATTTGGGACCATGTATAGAGGCTGTCTTTTTTCTTATTTTACTTATCCGTTAGAAGTACTAAACAATTACAGACCCTTAATTCATTATATATAAATGTATTAACAAGTACCTCCGGAGCCGTTCAACCTCCTGCCATCTGTGACTGAAAATTAGAGATTTTTTGCATCGTTTTCTTTTTAATTATTTTCTTTAATAGTATCGTCTACTCCTACTGCAGTGCTTCATATCTTCTATTTTCTACACAATTGCTTCTCTGACAGAAAATAGAAGCTTCCTAAAATCAGCCATTTACCTAACAAAAGATCTGTAGATTTTTTATTTAGTTACAAGTTACAATGAGCTTTTGGTCCATAAAACTAGAAGCTCCAATTTGAAGCTACTGTTCTATGAATGTACTATAAGAGGAAGCCATCGAAGAGATTAATTATTCATGAAAAAGCTATTAGGCATCTTCGATGTGCTCTATCCAACCAGCACTTCTGCGGAAGCTCCGGCCAAGCCAAACTGGCTTGAAGCAAGAAGTATTGATCTAATACTGAGGTAAAGTAAGATGGGGAGCCGGATATTTGGTTTAGTGAACTAAAATTGAGGTTTCCTTGCATACATATGTAATGTATACTAACCCATTCAGTAAAATTACGCCTAACAGAACAAAGGCCTGACCTTTTGGAGGTTAAGGAACTACTCATAGAGTTCGAGCACAAGTTCTAAGTTAGCATTGGAGTTACCTGTTCTTGATATTGGCTGCAACTGCATCATTGTTATCTCTAATTCATTTGAAATCTATCGCAGCTCTCCATTGCGGCTTAGTAGTGGTAACTGCAACTCAGCCCCAAAAAATCCTAATTAAATTGAGATAAAAAGAAAGAGGAAATTGGAAAGTGGCATTTGCGTATGTATACCTACAAAGTCTATAAATTGCACATCCATTCCTCAAGTTTCTTAATTCTAATAAGTACTCGACTAAATTTACAAAATTGCTTAATTTCCAACTACTAGAGAATTCAAATTCACATAAAACGCATGAGACTACAAAATGATATAAAAGATATTCTTTTCAAGGACATATGATCAATTTCAAATAGTTAACTAGCAGAAAGCGATAAATTTGATGCAACTATCAACCAATTTAATAAACTTCCACTAAAATTACTTCCAATTTCATGAGAGGTTTCTTTTTTTTTGCAAAATGTGTCATAATCCAGATAATCAGGTAGAGCCCCATGGTCAATTGAATAGCACTTCCCTCAGAATTAAGGAATTTTTAGCTCCAAACGTAGTCTTCCTTAATCGAGCTATCCCTACCCAATGCGGATTGGCGGAGAACCTATCCTTTCTTACGCTCCATGAATTTTCACCAAAATAATCCAAAAAAAGGAGTCCAAACCCAATCAAAAACCAAATAACAAAATCTAAACAAACTAGAATGGGCGAAGGGCTTGATCCTCCCATGCCGCAACGGAAGCGACCGTGGCAGACGACGAGGAGGGAAATATTCCGGCGACCGGCGGCGAAGACGAAGGGGACGGGGCCGGAGAGGGAGTTAAACGCGAGGGCGACACGGGCGAGGGAGAGGAATGCTGCGGCGTGGCGGAGCGACGCTGGGATCTCCCAAGAAGAGAAGGGCAACGCGAGGATGGAGGTGAAATGGTTGGAGTGGAGGAGGCTGGGTTTGAAGATGGGGACGAAGACGATTTTTTTTTTTTTTGAGGATGGGACGAAATTAAATGACCTCGGGCGCACAAAGAGGGCTTTTTTTCCCTTAAGTGTGAAGCAAAAAATTCCCGCCCGCCCAGTACCCAGCGAATTTTTTTCTTTGATGGTATCCTGGTGCGACCGTACAGCTTCTAAGGGCAGTTATATAAGAGTGTTGGCAATAATTAATTTTTACTAGCTTTTTTTCATGAGTGCCACCAAAATAGTGCCACCAAAAATGATTTGTGGTGTAGTGCAAGAAAGGGACTTCGTGGAGTCAGAACTCGCACTTCTTGAGCTTGGCGTAGAGCTTGTTCTCCCGAAAAATCTGGAGAACCTGCCGAAGATGGTCCTTGTGCTTCTCATCACTCCACGAGTAGATCAGTATGTCGTCAATGCAGACCATAACAAACTGATCCAAGTATGACCGGAAGGCCCTATTCATCATGTCCATGTACGCCGCTGGGGCATTAGCAAACCCGAAAGGCATCACCGTGAACTCGTAATGGCCATAACAACTTTTGGAGCGGTCTTTACCACATCCTCTATCTTGATCTTGAGCTGGTGATAGTCGGACTACAGATCAATTTTTGAATAGACCGACAATCCTTGTAGCTGATCAAAGAGGTCGTCGATCCGAGACAGAGGGTACTTGTTCTTCATCGTGACTTTATTCAGTTCCTGATAATCGATGCATAACTGGACTACTACTATCCTTCTTTCTGACGAAGAGGATTGGTGCACCCTAGGGGGATACACTAGGTCTGATGAATCCCTTATCCAAGAGATCCTCAAGCTGAGTCTTCAACTCCTTCAGCTTGGCAAAGGCCATTCGTTATGGTGCCTTCGAGATGGGAGTAGTGTCGGGAACCAAGCCGATGAAAAACTCGATTTCCCGATCCAGAGGCATGCCAGGTAGCTCATCAGGAAACTCTTGAGATATCGAAATCTCCTCCAGCACTGGTGACGCTCGGCGGATGATGTCCACTAAAGCCAGATAGGCCGCGCATCCACCAATAATAAGTTATTTTGCCCTAGTTAAAGAGATAGTCAAGGAAGAAGAAGGAGTTTTTACATGCTCGGTAGACGAACTGCTCTTTTTCGGGCACAGCGAATGTCACCATCCTCTACTCGCAGTCAATAATAGTATAGTATCTGTGAGCCAGTCTATCCCAAGCGCCACGTTGAACCCCTTTATCGATAAAAGCACCAGGTTCGTTGAAAACACCTAGTCGCCCAACATCATAAGGCACAACCGAATGTACCTATCAGCGTCTAGATCGATTTCGGGTGCTTGTATTCGAAGCGCCGATGCCAGTGGACTCGTAACGAAGATATGATCGCATGCAAAACAGCACGATATAAATGAATGGAAAGCTCCAGTATTAAATAAGGTTCTAGCTCGAGTACCATAGAGGGAGATAATACTTGCAACGATTTCTCTAGTCGTGTCCCCCTCTGGCTGCAACATGTTATAGACACGCCCGCCGGATGTCTGGCGTGCCCCCTCATTTTGGCGTGAAGTGGAGGGACCCCCAGACAAAGTTGTAGCAGTAGAAGCCCCACGATTCTGGCATGAAGCAGCTAGAGAGAAAGCCGCACTCTGAGTAGACCTGCCACCCCTGGGGCAATCCGCTCGCATGTGGCCTAGCTGACCACACCGAAAATAGTTGTACCTCTGCTGCGGTGTCCACAGATGACACAGGGTCGATCGCCCTGTCGCTGGCTGCCTGAGGGTGAGCTCCTGGTCAACTGCTGGGTGCAAGGGTGCTTGGGTGGCCTCTTACGGGAGGAAGAGCCACCCGCAGATTTGGAATCAGGATGCTTCTTGTCCTTGCTTTTTTCCAGTTAGTTCACGCTCGGCTTGTGCCTCGTTCATATCACTCTGGATTATCTAGGCCCGCTCCACACACTCATTGAAGGTCATGGCGCCGTATGATGCAATCAGTCTCCGTATGCCATGCTTCAAGCCCCTAGCGAACAGCCTCATCCTGTGGTATTCGTCGCGGACCACAAAGGAAATTAGTCAGACGATGCGAGAAAAGTCTGGCTGGTATTAAGCCATAGTGCGATTGCCTTGCCTGAGCTGCTCAAGCTCCTGCTCTAGGTTCTGCTTCGTACTTTTTTTAAAATAGTAGCCGTAAATAAGCTCCATGATCTCCTCCCAGGACAAGTAAGCTGCGGCGTATTGCTTTTTCATAAGTTGCAGTCACCAGTCATAGGCCTCATCCTCTAGAAAATGATGGCCAGAGTAACCTTCTCATGTTTCTTGATGTATAGATCTCGAAATAGCTTCTACATCTGCATGACCCATTTCTCGACGGCCTATGGATCATTGCTCTTGCCAGAAAACTTCGACGGATCAAATTTCTTAAACTTCGCCAGACTCGCCTGACATACGGGTCTGCTCTGCTGCCAAAGGGTCATCGCCCCAGGCAGATGCAGTTGTCATCATCCTAGGGGCTACATCGGCGGCGCCCGAAGGTCCCGAGTTGACAACTGCCGGCGTAACCACCATAGCAGTCGTCGTAGTTGCGGCCGTAGCCGCAACCTGCATTGTCGCTGTAGAAAGTTTTGTGGTAGCAGCCGCGCCCTGGGCAGGAGGTAGAGCCTGAGCAGTAGCAATCGTAGCCTGCTGCTGCATGTATTGTTGTACTAGCCCAACAAGGGTTGTCACATGGTCCGTCAGATTTGCCACCTGGGCCTCGAGCTGCTGGCTGCGACTAGCATCGCCCAGCTGCTCGGTGCCCGCCTAGTCGCCACCACCCCTGCCGAAAGATTCACGTGTCTCCATACCGCCGGACGCCTCTGCATCCGAACGTCCACCACCATGACCTCTGCAGGGAGGTCTACCATGAGTCATATCTGTATCAACACAGAGTCGCAGTCAAGTGAAAATAAACCAACTCGACTCACTCATCGAGACTCAAGCCCAACATATCCCGCACTCACGCGCCTATATGTATTAGATCTTTCTATGGATCAACCTAAGCAGTGGTTCAGTTGAAAACCTGTGAGTGAATTATGACTGTAACCTGCTCCGATACCATCTTAATCTGTCACACCTAGGGCCCATTTTGTAAGCCTTTTTCGAAAAAAGTGCCTGTTTGAAAACAGAGTCAGCGAAAAGTGTCCTTTCTTAAAAGAGAATCTTGCCCACGGGATGGAACAGACCCGCCATAAACACAGAGACTCCTTTGTCCATGCAGACAGAGACTTCTTTGGCTGGCGGTCAAAGAGGGCGTACACTGGCCGGAAGGGGGGTGGCTGATGCTGGGAGATCGACGGCGTCAGGGTCAGTGGTAGGCGGCGGCGGCCCAAAGGATCAAGGCTCGGATTGAACTTCAGCCTCCGGTGAAGCTGCCGGCCGAGGCTTGATGGCGTGATGCCGAGGGGTCCACTGGATCCTACAGGTGTTGACTGCCGTGGCGGGAGACGGCGACAGCAATCGCCCGAGGGGTTGCGGCCGCAGATGCCCTAATGGCTTTCGGGCTGAAGTGCAGCCACGGCGGTGTTGGGGCTACGTAAGGAGAGGTCGCTGGACTCCCTAGGTGCGAACGATGAGGTCCCAAGGTGGCGCCGGCCAAAGAAAAGGTGGCTCGGGTCACCAATGTTTAGAGGGAGAGAGAGAGAGATAGATAGATTCAGAGAGAGAGTAGAGAGGCTCCTGGCCGACTTCCGACAGCCGGAGGAGGGTCGCCGATGCTCGAGGGTGGTGCGACTCGGGTAGGGCAATCCTCTTGTAGCAGCTAGGGCAGAGTGATGCGAGGGGGAGGGTGCTAGGGTTACAGAAACCATAACAAATAGAATTAGGTTTTAATAAACTGCAAATAACCCCTCCAATCGTTAATATTTTATACTAAGTCCCTCACAGCATAAGTATTTCACATAGAGGCCCCTCCATGAGCAATTTCACGCAAATCCATGCATAAAATACTAGGACTTCTTCAAAAATGCGAATTCTTAATTTTTGGTTTGTCTCGTAATTCATCCTTTTTTGTGTGATCGGCGCAGGACCAGAAAAATGATGCACAAGGATGTCCGGCACTGCCGGATCGTTAAATCTAAATTTTTGTTTTATAAAAACGGTTGCAGAATCATGGAATTTGGCCCCCATTTTTCTCTCTCTAGTATTTGGATGAAATTCTAAAAATCCAATTCAAACTTTGAATTCAATTTATTCAAACTGAAAATTTACAGTTATTACATAGAGGAAGGGACTTTTTTCTTTCCTTCTATATCTTATTTTCATATGTTATTTTACTCCTCTTTTGTCTCTCCTAAATTTTGACCTATGTAATATACTAAATTTTGACTAAATTGATAAAATATGGATTAAATCATACTAAATATGATTAAAATGACTTTTGAGAGGTTTAGACTGAGTTTGGATCGAATTGAAAATAATTAGGATAAAAACAAAATTTTGAAACTCAGAAAACTATGTTCCGGACTATTTCAGACGTCGGGAACAGGAGGTCAAGCACCCGAAACAATTTCAGATGGCCCTTTACATCGCTTGGATCTCTTCGACCACTCATCAAGAGAGCAGAGTTGCTGAGAGGCTACTGTCGGGCACCGGAATTATCCTTTTGGTGCCCGAATCTTTTTGGATCTTATTTGAAGGCATCTGGAAGAATTTCGAATCCTTAACCTGAGAGTTGGACCGTGCAGAATAGAGCATTCGAGTGCCTGAATTTCCCTGCAAGTGCCCGAAACACCATTTAGACGGTCTCCCGCTGATGCCCGATACACTACTCAGACACTCAACCCAAGAGCACCCATCATGTGACAGATTAATAAATCGGATGCCTGATTCCCATTCGTGCATCTGGATTGTAAAACGGGCGGATCCACTGGGCATCTGGTTTCTCGAGTGGACGCAGCTATGATGGATTCAAGCTGCGCCTAAAACCTGGCGTGGAGATAACAGTTTAGGTGTTTGCAAATAAGAAAAGATCTGGGGTTTATGTGTTATCATTTCACTTCTATATAAAGGCTATTCATCAGCCAAACCCTAATTTCCCTCTATTTCCACTCTCCTACTTTCTCTCTCTTCTATTTTTTTAAGAAAGAAAGAATGGCCGTTCCACTATTGTTGGAGCTTAGAGTTTGGGTCCATCTCCTTGAGAGCTTGGAAAATGTGGGAAGCTTCAAGAGGAAGTTCTAGAGAGGAGAATAAGACTATTTCTTCCACATTTTACTTGCTAGAAGAGGAACGGTGAGTTGAGATTTTATTTGTATTAGAATTTTTTCAAATATGGAATTTTTGAGTTCTAACTTTGTTAGAATAATTTTTGGGGTTTTCTTGGTACTTTCTAGAGATCAAGAGGATCTCTTCTTGAAGAATCAAGCAAAGGTGGGGAATATTACCAAAATAGGTCTGATCTTTTCTTTGCCTAAAACTTTCAAAGATTTCATGTGCCTATTATGTATAATATGTAGACTAAAAAGTATTTTAGTTGCATACTAGGAGATCTTATAGGTTAAATGTACTTTGAGCACTCAACTTAGGGAAATAGGGTTTCTAAACCTTTATTATGGTAAATGAAAAATATGTGGCATGCATGTATGAATATTGGTGAACCCTGAACATAAAAAACAAGTGTGACATTTAACCTCATTGGAACCTAAGGTGTACAATATAGTGACATGTGAATTTTAGGCTAAACTTGAGTTAGAGAATAAGTATATGTGTAGTGGACATGGTGGTTGACCCTAGAAGTCATGAGAACTTAGGATGTAAAATTGAGACTTGTCGTAAACTTCCAAAAGTGTCTAAGTGAGTGCCGATCACCCCCGACTATGTACGCTGCATTGGGAGGTGCCAATCACCCTCGACCTGCCGATCTTAAGCGGTGAATGCAATGATCTACTAGTGATCAAGACTTGGGTTGACGCCATGGAAAAGTTGTTTGAGAACCTTCTCAGTCTGGACCGGGACATGGTGCATTTAGCCACCCACTGCCTAGACAAAATGTAGCACACTGAACTTTAGCAAATTGCGGAGCTCTAGTGAGAGAATAGTGCTTTATACTATTCTAGGGGTTTTGATTGAGTTTGGAGAGCTTGGGAGTGTTTTCGAGGCTTATTAAGCGCGAAAACGGACTCCGGAGATCAAATTCTACAAAAGGTGCAGAATTTGTATTGAGTACCGGTACTGGATTTGGGGTACGAGTAATAGTTAGTTCCGGTACTGATATTTGGGGTACCGAAATGCAGTACAATTGGAGATTTCGAAGTTCGGGTTCTACGGAACGAGGTTCTTGGTACCGGAACCGCCAGTACCGGTACGCCAATTCGTGTACCGGTATGCAGTGCTGCAGAACCAGATTTCATGCAGTTTTGTAATTTCTGAGTTTTGAGGGGCCTTAGGGGATATTGTTACATCATGTAATATATCCCCTCAACCCTCTCATTGTTGCCCTTTGTGCTGAGACCATGGAGGAGAAAGGTGAGCTTCTTCCCTCTCTCTCTCTTGATTTTCTCTCCTCCAAACCCTCTAAAGCATGGATTTGATCAATTTTTCTCCTTTTTTTTTCTTCGAGGCTTGCTTCTTGGCTTTGAGGGGAGCTCGGGATTGGAGAATGAGGCTTGTTTGTGGACTAAGCTTCAACCCTAGTACTTTGTAGCTTGTTTTGGAGCTTGAAATGAGGTTTGTAGCCTTCTAGCTATCTCTATGTATGAGATTTGTAGAGATTTTGTTGGAAAACCTAGTTTCTTGAAAACTAGGGTTTGTTTTGGGGCTTTTTTTAGGAAGGCTTTTGGGGTTGAATTGATGAGTGTAGGACACTCTTGTAGGTTGGATTTAAAGCTCCATTGTGTTGATTTGGAGTTTGCACAAGTTTTTCATGAATGAAGGTAATTTTCACCTATTTTTCTCATGATTTTTGGTGAATTTCGTGGTGAGCTTGTTCGAAGCTCCTAACCCCTTGAAAAAGTTTCTTAGGGCATATGAAGCTTAGAGGACAACTTCGTTTGAAGGAACGAAAAAAGTTTCGATGGGTATCCGGTGGATTTGACCTCACCGAAATGGGTGAACTCCCCCTATGTCTCCTATCTTGTTATAGGATTGATTAGATGCATATTCATTCTATTTATGACATGGTAGAAATTGTGAACACATGACATCTTCATGTTACATGTGGAATTTGGCATACTCTATATAGTAGAGGATTATGAGGTTAATATGCATGCTAGAACACATACAATGGCATTGTGATGTTAGGTTCCTCCTTCGCGAATTATGAGATGCATGTTAGAGATAAGTGGTATCATGTGAGGCACTACATGACTAGTGGATGATTGAATTTAGTTACGCATATCGTAGTATGCTTGCTATAGAGAAAAGGAAGAACATGACATATTGCACAAGATGCAGAGCTAAGTGTGTTGCACCTCATTTAGGTGAGCAACTAAGATTGGCTTTGTGACATTGTACTCGACCTTTAGGTCGTTGATCGAAATTCCATGTTTAAGACATGAGGAAAGGGTTCCCTACACACTTGATTATGTAAATGGCAAAAGCATGTAATTGCTTAGTTAAATGAGAGTTAGATTACTTGCATGGTGATTTCCATACTCCATGTAGTGGAGGATTATGTAGCAAGGCATGTGCACATCATGAACTATGATTTTGTTGGCATTAGTATAATGCATTGATTATGGCATTAGTAGAATGCATCGATAATAGCATTAGTAAAATGCATCGAAAATGGCATTAGTATAATGCATCGAAAACATCATTAGTATAATGCATTGAACATGGCTTTGGTTATGGTATATGATAGTAACCCGTTGGGGTCATGAATGAGACATAGATCCATTCTTATTAGTATAAGTGAGATGTAAACATTCACATGTTAGAGACAAGTTGCATATTGGTAGAGACATACCAATGAATAAGTGAGAGCATATGGCATATGTGTTATAGATTTCGACCCTCGAGTCGATGTTGTGATTCCATGTTTTAGACATGATGAACGAATTTCCTATGCTGTTGACTATGCTTGCTTGCCATTGTGCTCATTCGCACAAGCTTGTGAGGGTCGCTCCCTACAAGTCGGCACTCCGGAGTTGGCCTTTTGCGACATCATGCTCGCCCGTGCGGGATTGGGCGCCGAAGTGGATTGCTGTGGGCGAGGCTCATTCTTAGCATGAGAATGTTCACTACCACGGGGCCATTAGGTACGGCACAAGCCGGGACTTTACCTTTGGGAAGTCCCCTATGGTAGGAAAATCGTGATAAAAATAATATTTGATATTACAACTAAATAGATCATGTTATATGAACATGAATGGTCGACATTGCATATTCAATCATATGATAGTGTAGAATTCTTGCATGACATATAGCATGCTACTTGAACATAATTGGTTATTCAATCATATGATAGTGTAGAATTCTTGCATGACATATAGCATGCTACTTGGAACATAAGTGAACACATAATTTGTGGCATTATTTACCCTGACACCGTTTGGATGCATTCATAGTAGTTGGACATTCATGATAGTCACTACTTGTATTGGCAACCATAGTGGTAGTAAAACTATACACATGATGATTAGTATAGTGACATGGCTATATGATGATAATGGAAGGTTTTTCCTTTAGCTAGTGGTTATAGCATAAAGATGGACATGCATGTAAACTAGTATGGATAAAGTACTTGTGCATATGATAGTAGAAAATCATATTCATGTTAGACGGCATTGACATGTGGAGGCACGATAGTAGTAGAATCATTGCATATTCTTTACTGCTTTATGCTTTATTTTGCAGATGTATATATCGTTGCCTCAGTTGACCTAGTGGTGTATTTCGCCACTCTCGGCGGCTTACCTACTGGGAACTATTGTTTAATAGTTCTCACTCCCATTTGTTGTTGGTTTTTGTTTCAGAGCCTTCCGCAGCAGGAGAGGCTTGGGATCGTGGCGAGGGGTTAGCGACTAGCTAGAGCCTCCACGATGATGTTATAGATGGACCCTTGATGCCTTTCCTTTTGTTTTGATTGAAAGGTGTATAGTTGTATCCAATTGGGTGATCTTTTAGCATTCAAAATGTGTAATCTTATTGTATATCTTGAGATTGTGGTTTTGTGATAGACTTGATTTAGTAGTTGAATTATGTACTTGCTCTGATCACCGTATTTAGGATGTACTCCTGCTACTTCATTTGTTGTTGTTGTAGACGCCATGTGTGCATCGGGGGGTGCTCGATGTACACGGCGGGTCTGTGCACGTGCCTGGTGGGCTTCCGCTAGGGCCCGGGGCGTGACACAAAATATCCCACAAGTGGTGGAAGATGGAGAGGAACAAGTGATTTGCCGACTTGCCACCTTTGACATTGAGGATTTTTCGGGACTCCTCTTTGCATCCTATTTTTCCAACAGTATAAAGCAACAAATGAAGGAGGCTTCAAGACACTTTGCCAAGGGAACTGTACGGTGTAGGAGAATGAGCAAGAGTTCTCCCACATCATGAGTTGCATCATGTTTGTGGTGCGGGACGAGGCGAACAAGGGTTGGTCCTTTGAGCGGGGTCTCCGACCGAGTATATATGCGAAGGTTCAACCCTTTGATCTGTAGACTTTCCAGATGGCAGTGGACCATGTCCGATTGGTGGATAGGGGTGAGGCCGTGGTGCGTCGTGAGTGCGAGGCCCTTAAGAAGGGCATGGAGAAGGAAAAGAAGTGAGGTCAATCAAGTTTCAAAGGGCCTTCGAAGCAACCGCGCCCATAGTCGCATTCACGCAGGTCATATGCTCCTCAGCCTTGTGATCAATGTGTGATTTGTGAAGGAGACAGGGCTGAGCATTGTGAGCAGCGTGAGGGGAGATGCTTTAGGTGTGAACAGTCAGGCTACATGTTCGCCGACTGCTATAGGGATGCGGCCCCATCCATTGCTTCAGTACAACCCGCCCTGAGGCAGTATTCAGGGGCACCATCTCCCGCTCCCTCGGACAGGATCCCTCTGTCACGCTCCGGGCTAGTTTTAGAAGCGGAAATACGTGCCATTTTTTTTTGAAAGCCTAGCCCACGCCACGTACAGACCCGCCACAAATACAGGGTCCACTGTGCAGACGGACAGAGCCTCCCCTGTATTTGCACGGCGTACACAACATACAACAGGATCACAACTACCATTTATTCATCACACAAACCACAACAACACAACAAGAGTCATACAGCTAACAGTCCTTAAACCTGTATGAATCTAAGCAAGTCCTTAGGCGAAGGATGATGCGATGCACAAACAACAGATCATTCTAGAAAATTGCTCCTTACCCAGAAGCTTTATTTTGAAACCCTAATCGCAAACATTCAAGAATCATTTGAAAACCGTTCTCCACACGAGAACTCTCTTTTGAAATTCCAAAAGTCGATCGATCGGAAATCCATTTGAAAACTGTTTCCCACACGAAAACCTTTATTTGAAAACGCTACCACGAGGGGTAGAAATCCAAGATATGCGATATAAAGCCACAATGATAGATCTAAAAGCATCGACATCCAAAAGTCTAAGCATGCAATCCGTACATGAATGCTAAACCAAATCCACAAGATCTAAGCATGCAATACAGAACATCCATAGTGTAACTGTACCAAACCATAACATGCTAAATAAAACAACCACAGTGTAACTGAACCACATCCATAACTAACTGATAAAGGATAAGGGTGATAACCAAATCTGGAGAGAGAAGCCTCACAGGTCGGGACCTCTAGTACCACTAACTAGGCGTGCCTCGCTGCGTCTCGACTCTCACCACCCAACTCACCTAAAAACAACAACGAGGGCGGGGGGTGAGAACCTGTAAACATGTCTTCCCTCCCAGTGGGTACCGTAAGCTGACGAAGGCGAGGCGTACACACCGGCACGAGGGTCAACAAAAAGATAGATAAGGTAAACAGTAGCACAAGTAAGTACGAGGCTGACATATAACTGAACAACTATGCTACTGTAAGCAACTAGTATATGCATCAATGGAGATAACCACAAAGTAAACCCAATCCATAGCCACCGGGACGTATCCCTGGCACTGTCACAACCTGCTCATCTCTCGGCACATAAACCTTCTGGACGCACTACATCAAGGCTCACGGGTCGGCCAAATACACGACCCTTTTCCGGAAAAGAACACCCCCAGGTGGTGGATCAGACCGCTAGTGTACGCGAAGTGCTAGAAGAGCTGTGACGATCGATGCGAATGCTCAATCCACAGAACGGCAACGAGTCGTGAAGCAACTGATAAGCCAATATACGAGGATCGCTCGGAACAACAGGCGATCAACACCGACCAACTAGGTCGTCTCAAGAATCATGCAAACCACAACTACTCTACTATCCAAGCACACATAAGTAGAGTAAACGGGAGTCAAGTGAACTAATAACTGAAATGCAAGAGAAGGGATAGAAATGTATCACCGTAGTCCACTGAACCGACTCCGGATCGAAGTACCCACCTGTAGAAACGCTAGAGCCTAACACCGACGGCTCTCGGGAACCACGACAGGACCTACGAAAGACTCATAGGGTCAAGGTCCACCAAGTCGACACTAAACACATAGCTCTCACATCCCGAAACCGACGGACCGTCCGGAAAATCTACTGGGACGATCCCGAAACCACACTAAGCTCCACAGGGGTACCAACAGTCAAACCAGGTCCTCCGCTGTCCCCAAACACACTAAAACAAGGTGACAGGATAGCGAGCACAAGTTCGGGGTGCCACGAACACAAACGCACCCGAAACGGCTTCCCGAGTTCCCGAAAAATGCCGATTTGGCACCGGAACCCTTCGTCACTCATCCGCTGTCATCGCAACTTCGGGACAGCGATGAGGAACAGCCAACGAGGCCAAATGACGAAGCCAAGTCACTCGCAAAAATAGCAAGTGAGTCGCACGACTAAAAACACGCGTTTCACCGACTATTTCATCGAAAAGCGCATCGGAAATAAATCCGGATCTCCGCGAAGGGCGAAGGGGTTGGACAACCAGTCCACAGGGTCTCAAGGGTCATGCCCTTTCTGCCCGCAGCGTCGCAATGCTGCCACAATCACAAAGAACCCTAAAATAGCAACATTTACATACATAACAAGCATAATCATGGCGGTTTGAGCACTCCGTTCGCGCGCACGACCTTCCGCAAGCACCAGCGGATAGGTAACGACGTAACGGAGGCTGTGCTCATAGCCCCACTACGACAGAACTAGTCGCAAGCACAAAAAACCCATAAAAACAGCGAGAACATGCGATAAAATTGCTCGATAAAGGCCGAACAGCGAAACGACACATCCAAACAGAAAACTAAGGTGAGCATGACGATCAACACGTCGCTGCGATCATCGTGCTCACCTTCCCGAGCTTCGGGAGGCAACAAAAAGCTCAAAACACCAAGCATGCGGTTAAAAATAGACAAAAAGACCCTGGCCGGAGCAGCAAGCTCCGACCGGCTGCCGGTCGACATGCACGGCGCACGGCGGCCAGGGTTGGATGCGGGGGTGGTGAGGAAGAGGGTGCTCACCTCAGCAGGTGGCAGGAAGCGGCGGCGGCGGCGCAGGGAGAGTGCCCACTCTCGGGTTGGCTAGGGCACGGCGGCGCGGCAACGGACGGCGACGGCGGCCGGCGGCGACGCGAGCACCGGCAAGAGGAGGTCGCCGGACGTCGGGAGGCCGGTGACCGCGACAACAAACAAAACCCGGCGACGGCGGCGGCGGAGGGTGCTCGGCCGCGACTGCCCTAGCTGCCCAGGCGGCGACAGTGGCGGCTGCGGCGGCGCTCCGGCGGCACGGGGGCGGCCGGGGAGGAAGGCGACGGTGCCGGAGGACCAGAGGGTGGCGGCGCGCACCCTCCAAGGTGGTGGGAGGCGGCGGCGGCTCGGGTCCAACAGCTTCAGCCCGCAGCTGCCCTAGCAGCAGCTGGCAGCAGCTCGGCGGTGGCTCCCGGCGGCGGGGCAGGTCGCCGCAGTCGTGCCACCTCAGGGGGACCCGAGGCATGGGTTTACCCTGGGTGCACACTGTAGAGAAGGATAAGAAGAAGAAAAGGGAGAGAGGGTGGTTGGCCGGGGTGGTCGGCGGCGGCCGGCGACGCTCGGGGAGATGGCAGGGGAGCTGAGGAAGAGGAGAGGCTCCTGCTGGGAGCTGAGGGAGAAGTAGAGGGAAGAGTTCTCTCTCTCTCTCCACTCACACACTCACAACACACATAAACACAAAGGTATAATTGCACAAAAGCCCCTCAAACACAACCATTTACCCCTGGGTCCCTCACAGCAGGAATAAAATGCCCAGACATCCCTCCACAAACAATCTCACGCAAAACGGTGCGTGAAACAGGGTCCAGATCACGAAACAACAAAATATACATTTCGACCTCTCAGCGAAGAACATGTAATACCTCTCGCTCCGTCCGTCGCATGTTGAAACGGATTGCGCCATCGCGTTCAGCACTGCCGAGACATCGAATTTATTATTTTGGATCATCAGAAACGGACTCCGGATTGCGCCGTTAAGCCGTTCTCTCTCCGCAACAAAAACTTAAAACAATAAAAACCCTAAAATACACTATATATACAATATATATACATATATATATACCTATATATGTATATACATACAATACGGATCAAATACACAGTAAAAGGGGAGAGGAACACAGAATTCAAATTTCACAATAAAAATTAAAAATTTGAATTCTCACATCCCTCCCACCAAATAAGAAGTTTCGTCCCCGAAACTTACTCACACTCCGCAAACAATTGCGGGAACCACTCTCACAAAGCAGACTCCAGCTCCCAAGTAGTCTCACGCTCCTCGTGATTCGTCCACTGAACCTTCACATACGGAAAGCTCCGGTTCCTCAACTGCTTCACCTTGCGAGCCAAAAACCTCAAAGGCACCTCATCGTAGCTGAGCTCCTCCCTCAGCTGAACCGTCGTCGGGCTGATCACGTGAGAAGGGTCGGGGATGTACTTCCGAAGCATGGACACATGGAAGACATTGTGCACCCGAGCAAGACTAGGAGGAAGAGCTAACCGATAAGCCACTGGACCCACACGCTCAAGGATCTCAAACGGTCCCACAAAACGGGGACTAAGCTTGCTCCGCAATCCGAACCGCTTGATCCCTCGGGACGGCGACACCCTAAGCAGCACATGCTCACCGACCTGAAGCACTAGGTCACGCCGTCGCTGGTCCGCGTAGCTTTACTGCCGGCTATGCACAGTCAGCAGCTGCTGCCTCGCACTGCGAATCCTGGCCTCTGCGTCCTCCAACAGGTCAGGCCCGGTCACTCGACGCTCATCCACGTCATCCCAACAGATCGGTGATCGACAATGACGTCCAAACAAAGCCTCGTACGGTGCCATCCCAATGCTCGCCTGGAAGTTGCTGTTGTAGGCGAACTCCACCAAAAAAATCCAAAACGCATGCCCGGAGCATATCCTCGAGAGTTTGGAAGACTCGCTCCGACTGCCCATCACTCTGAGGGTGGTAAGCTAAGCTGAAGTAGAGCTTCGTTCCCAGAGCCTGCTGCAAGCTCCTCCAGAACTGAGAAACGAAGCGAGAATCCCGATCAGAAACTATCGACACTGGCACTCCATGCAGCCTGACGATCTCATCCAAGTAGAGCTGCGCCAGTCGATCCCGAGACCAAGTCGCGTGTACCGGTAGGAAGTGAGCTGCTTTCGTCAATCGGTCCACAAAAGCCCAGATCGCAACATGACCTCGCTGAGAACGAGGCAACCCGGTGATGAAATCCATGGTGATCTGCTCCCACTTCCATACAGGTACAGGCAATGGTTGAAGCTTCCCTGCTGGTCGCTGATGCTCAGCCTTCACCTGCTGACAAACCAGTCACTGTGCCACATGCTAAGCTACATCCATCGTCATGCCAGGCCACCAGAAACTCTGCTTCAGGTCGCGGTACATCTTCGTCCCTCCAGGATGAACGGTGTACGGCGACCGGTGTGCCTCAGTCAAAATCTCTCGCCTCAAATCCCGATCACTGGGCACACACCTTCGTCCTCGAAAGAGAAGGAAACCATCAGCAAGTAACGTGAAGTCACCATCTCTGCCCTGCTCGGCCTCTGCTCGCACTCTCTGCAAGTGCGGATCCATCAGCTGCCCACTGGAAATCCGATCAGACAAGGTGGCTGCACCACCAAAGTCAATAATTGTGCAGTAGCTCCATGAGGTAGGATCTCCAACTCGAGTCGATAAAACTCCTCCACCAAGCGCTCCTGGTCGGTGATCATGAGAGAAAGCTCCGTCGAAGGCTGCTTCCGGCTAAAGGCGTCCGCCACGACGTTCGCCTTGCCCGGATGGTACTGGATGGAGATGTCGTAATCCTTCAAAATCTCAAGCCACCGTCTCTGTCTGAGGTTCAGCTCCTTGAAGAGGTACTTCAGACTCTGATGATCCGTGAACATCTCACAATGCGCTCCGTACAGGTAGTGTCTCCAAAGCTTGAGAGCGAATACCACTGCTGCTAACTCGAGATCGTGCGCCAGATAGTTCTTCTCGTAGTCCATCAACTGGAGCGAAGCATACACGATGACCTTCTCTTGCTGCATAAGCACGCACTCCAACCCTATCCGAGACGCATCGCAGTAGACCACAAAATTCTCACCAGGCTGCGGCAATGCTAAGATAAGGGCACAAGTTAGTCTGTCCTTCAGCTCCTAGAAGCTCATCTGACAAGCGGGAGTCTACAGAAACTTCACGCCCTTCCTCGTCAGCTTGCTCAAAGGGGCGGCGATCTTTGAGAAACCCTCAACAAATCGCCGGTAATAACTTGCCAAGCCGAGGAAGCTCCAAATCTTCGCCAAAGAAGTCGGAACAGGCCAATCCACCACATAATCCACCTTCCTTGGATCCACCGCAATACCAGACTGCGTCACGACGTGACCCAAGAAAGAAACTTCTCGAATAGATCAGTATGTCATCAAAGAAGACCACGACAAATTAATCCAAGAACTGCCGAAAAACCCAGTTCATCAAATCCATAAAAGCTGCCGGGGCGTTCGCCAAACCGAACGGCATAACCGTGACCTCGTAAAGCCCGTAACGAGTCCGGAAGGCCGTCATCGCAACGTCCTCGGCCTTGATCTTCAGCTAAAGATAACTTGGCTGCAAAACGATCTTCGAGAATATCGAGGCTCCCTGGAGCCGGTCGAAGAGATCGTTGATCCGCGGTAGAGGTTACTAATCTTTACCATCATCTCGTTAAGCTCGAACTCACAATCAAACCAACGTAAACCTTGCGAGTCCACCACTCCGGTGCACAGGGTTGCCAATCGCAACAAGCGATAAAATCACCAGTGATGCCAAACACCTGTTTCCAAGTGATCGGACACGCGCTCCAAACCAAGACTACACGAAAGCCGCGACGAAAACCTTGTACGCAAACACATGCACAGAGACCTCGGAGCCAACAACCAGGCTCCCGACATCACGTCACCAAAACACCTGGCAAAAACCGAGATCACCTCGCAAAACAAACCTTTCAGCTGTGAAGTCACAGCTACCGAGCTAAAAGGCAACCAAACTCAACCGGAGTCAAACCATCCACAGTGATGGCAAATCAACTGCGCAAAACCACTCCAGGATTAGCTCAAGGCTCACTGCGTGATCAGGGATGACCACAACACAGCTTTTCCACAAGACGACGCAGAGAGATTGTCTTCCTTCGCTTTGGTTCGTGTGGTTGGCGACCCTATGTCGCGTGTAGCCGTCGGTTTGTTGTTGGAAGCCGAAGACTCCTAGGGAGTTGGCTCAGAGCAGACCTTGTTTTGTGGGTCGGTTTGCTGTTTCCCGTTAATTCGGTGATTCTTTCGTGATTTTGGTCCAGCTTTGGAGTTGGTTGACCTGGTACCTTTGTGGTGTTGCCAACTTGTTGTCGGCATTTGATCTTCGGATTTTTTTTTTTTTTGATAAGGACGTTGGCTGCAGACAACGTAGTGTCAAAAGTTAGAACGAAATACCCTATCCCTTTGGGACTATCAGAGTTGGGTCGGTGCTCTGATACCATCTTAATCTGTCACGCCCCGGGCTAGTTTTAGAAGCGGAAATACGTGCCATTTTTTTTTGAAAGCCTAGCCCACGCCACGTATAGACCCGCCACAAATACAGGGTCCACTGTGCACACGGACAGAGCCTCCCCTGTATTTGCACGGCGAACACAACATACAACAGGATCACAACCACCATTCATTCATCACACAAACCACAACAACACAACAAGATTCATACAGCTAACAGTCCTTAAACCTGTATGAATCTAAGCAAGTCCTTAGGCGAAGGATGATGCGATGCACAAACAACAGATCATTCTAGAAAATTGCTCCTTACCCAGAAGCTTTATTTTGAAACCCTAATCTCAAACATTCAAGAATCATTTGAAAATCGTTCTCCACACGAGAACTCTCTTTTGAAATCCCAAAAGTCGATCGATCGAAAATCCATTTGAAAACTGTTTCCCACACGAAAACCTTTATTTGAAAACGTTACCATGAGGGGTAGAAATCCAAGATATGCGATATAAAGCCACAATGATAGATCTAAAAGCATCGACATCCAAAAGTCTAAGCATGCAATCCGCACATGAATGCTAAACCAAATCCACAAGATCTAAGCATGCAATACAGAACATCCATAGTGTAACTGTACCAAACCATAACATGCTAAATAAAACAACCACAGTGTAACTGAACCACATCCATAACTAACTGATAAAGGATAAGGGTGATAACCAAATCTGGAGAGAGAAGCCTCACAGGTCGGGACCTCTAGTACCACTAACTAGGCGTGCCTCGCTGCGTCTCGACTCTCACCACCCTGCTCACCTGAAAACAACAACGAGGGCGGGGGGTGAGAACATGTAAACATGTCTCCCCTCCCAGTGGGTGCCGCAAGCCGACGAAGGCGAGGCGTACACACCGGCACGAGGGTCAACAAAAAGATAGATAAGGTAAACAGTAGCACAAGTAAGTATGAGGCTGACATACAACTGAACAACTATGCTACTGTAAGCAACTAGTATATGCATCAATGGAGATAACCACAAAGTAAACCCAATCCATAGCCACCGGGACGTATCCCTGGCACTGTCACAACCTGCTCATCTCTCGGCACATAAATCTTCTGGACGCACTGCATCAAGGCTCATGGGTCGGTCAAATACACGACCCTTTTCCGGAAAAGAACACCCCCAGGCAGTGGATCAGACCGCTAGTATACGTGAAGTGCTAGAAGAGCTGTGACGATCGATGCGAATGCTCAATCCACAGAACGGCAACGAGCCGTGAAGCAACTGATAAGCCAATATACGAGGATCGCTCGGAACAACAGACGATCAACACCGACCAACTAGGTCGTCTCAAGAATCATGCAAACCACAACTACTCTTCTATCCAAGCACACATAAGTAGAGTCAACGGGAGTCAAGTGAACTAATAACTGAAATGCAAGAGAAGGGATAGAAATGTATCACCGTAGTCTACTAAACCGACTCCGCATCGAAGTACCCACCTGTAGAAACGCTAGAGCCTAACACCGATGGCTCTCGGGAACCACGACAGGACCTACGAAAGACTCACAGGGTCAAGGTCCACCAAGTCGACACTAAACACATAGCTCTCACATCCCGGAACCGACGGACCGTCCGGAAAACCCACCGGGACGATCCCGAAACCACACTAAGCTCCACAGGGATACCAACAGTCAAACCAGGTCCTCCACTGTCCCCAAACACACCAAAACAAGGTGACAGGACAGCGAGCACAAGCTCGGGGTGCCACGAATACAAACGCACCCGAAACGGCTTCCCTGGTTTCCGAAAAATGCCGATTTGGCACCGGAACCCTTCGTCACTCATCCGCTGTCCTCGCAACTTCGGGACAGCAATGAGGAACAGCCAACGAGGCCAAATGATGAAGCCAAGTCACTCGCAAAAATAGCAAGTGAGTCGCACGACTAAAAACACGTGTTTCGCCAACTATTTCATCGAAAAACGCATCAGAAATAAATCCGGATCTCCGCGAAGGGCGAAGGGGTTGGACAACCAGTCCACAGGGTCTCAATGGTCATGCCCTTGCTGTCCGCAGCGTCGCAATGCTGCCACAATCACAAAGAACCCTAAACAAGCAACATTTACATACATAACAAGCATAACCAAGGCCGTTTGAGCACTCCGTTCATTCGCACGACCTTCCGCAAGCACCAGCGGATAGGTAACGACGTAACGGAGGCCGTGCTCACAGCCCCACTGCGGCAGAACTAGTCGCAAGCACAGAAAACCTATAAAAATAGAGAGAACATGCGATAAAATTGCTCGACAAAGGCCGAACAGCGAAACGGCACATCCAAACAGAAAACTAAGGTGAGCATGATGATCAGCGCATCGCTGCGATCATCGTGCTCACCTTCCCGAGCTTCGGGAGGCAACAGAAAGCTCAAAACACCAAGCATGCGGCCAAAAATAGACAAAAAGACCCTGGCCGGTGCAGCAAGCTCCGGCCGGCTGCCGGCCGACATGCACGGCGCGCGGCGGCCAGGGTTGGATGCGGGGGTGGTGAGGAAGAGGGTGCTCACCTCAGCCGGCGGCAGGAAGCGGCGGCGGCGGCGCGGGGAGAGTGCCCACTCACGGGTTGGCTAGGGCACGGCGGCGCGGCAACGGACGGCTTCGGCGGCCGGCGGCGACGCGAGCACCGGCAAGAGGGGGTCGTTGGACGACGGGATGCCGGTGACCGCGACAACAAAACCCGGCGGCGGCGGCGGCGGAAGGTGCTCGGCCGCGGCTGCCCTAGCTGCCCAGGCGGCGACAGTGGCAGCTGCGGCGGCGATCCGGCAGCACGGGGGCGGCCAGGGAGGAAGGCGACGGCGCCGGAGGACCAGAGGGTGGCGGCGTGCACCCTCCAAGGCGGTGGGAGGCGGCGGCGGCTCGGGTCCAACAGCTTCGGCCCGCAGCTGCCATAGCAGCAGTTGGTAGCAGCTCGGCAGCGCTCGGCGGCGGCTCCCGGCGGCGGGGCAGGTCGCCGGTAGTCGTGCCACCTCAGGAGGACCCGAGGCATGGGTTTACCCTGGGTGCACACTGCAGAGAAGGAGAAGAAGAAGAAAAGGGAGAGAGGGTGGTTGGCCGGGGTTTGCGCCGGCCAGGGGTGGTCGGCGGCGGCCGGCGGCGCTCGGGGAGATGGCAGGGGAGCTGAGGAAGAGGAGAGGCTCTTGCTGGGAGCTGAGGGAGAAGTAGAGGGAAGAGTTCTCTCTCTCTCTCTCCACTCACACACTCACAACACACATAAACACAAGGGTATAATTGCACAAAAGCCCCTCAAACACAACCATTTACCCCTGGGTCCCTCACTACAGGAATAAAATGCCCAGACACCCCTCCACAAATAATCTCACGTAAAACGGTGCGTGAAACAGGGTCCAGATCGCGAAACAGCAAAATGTACATTTCGACCTCTCAGCAAAGAATATAGAATATCTCTCGATCCGTCCGTTGCATGTCGAAACGAATTGTGCCATCGCGTTCAACACTGCCGAGACATCGAATCTACTATTTTGGATCGTCAGAAACGGACTCCGGATTGCGCCGTTAAGCCGTTCTCTCTCCGCAACAAAAACTTAAAACAATAAAAACCCTAAAATACACTATATATACAATATATATACATATATATACCTATACATGTATATACATACAAATACGGATCAAATACACAGTAAAAGGGGAGAGGAACACATAATTCAAATTTCACAATAAAAATTAAAAATTCGAATTCTCACACCCTCCCTATCGTGACAATCGGAAGGGACACTACAGACATCGAATGGGCGGGTATTTGCCAGTCAGGTGGAGGAGGAGCCGGTAGCCGACGATGTCATGATAGGTATAATTTCACTTAATGATGTAAGATGCAGGGCATTGTTCGATACGCGTGCATCGTATTCATTCATTAGTAAGACATTTGCCACTACCCATGGGATTCGCATCTTTAGAGGTCACAGATACTAAATAGGATCAAGTACCGCACTATGCATTCTATGTCACCGAGTATTGCCCCGCCTGTTCAGCGAGGATATGCGACTAGATTATGTCCGTGGATTTCTAAGTGTTGAGTTGGATAGAGTGCATCGATATTGTCTTAGGGAATGGACTGGCTCTCGAGGTGCTATGTTAATTGATTGCAAGAGTCGAGTCATCACCTTTCAGGAACCAGGCAAAAGGAGTTCGTTTACCGCAGTTGTAGGAGCTCGCTTTTTGCTATGATGGTCTCCACGTCTCAAGCTAAGCAGTTGATTAATGGTTGATGCATGGCTTATATGGACATTGTGGTGGAGGATCGAGTTGAGTCACTGGTACTTGAAGGCATGCCCATAACCCAAAAGTTTTTTGATGTATTTTCGAAGGAACTACCGGGAATGCAGCTTGGCCGGAAGATTGAGTTCGTCATATATTTGGTTCCCAAGACTGCGCCAATTTTCAAGGCTCCTTATTACATTGACAATTAAGAATAGGTATCCACTACCGCGCATCGACAATCTATTTGATCAGCTTTAGGGATCCTGAGTGTATTCAAAATTGATCTTCAATCGGATTTCATCAATTAAACATTAAGGTGGAGAATGTAGACAAGACGGTTTTTAAGAGGAGATGCAAGCACTACGAGTTCATTGTAATACCATTTGAGCTCACTAATGCCCCGATGGCTTTTATGGATCTCCTGAACCGCCTATTCAAGCCTTTACTTGACCAATTTATTGTGATCTTCATTGACGACATATTGGTCTACTCCGGAAGAGACAAGGAGCGTGAAGAACACATTCAAAAGGTTTTGCAAGTTCTTCGGGAGCGGAAGCTATTAGCCAAGTTAAAAAGTGTGAATTTTGGCTCCAAAAAGTTGCATTTTAGGCCATATCATTTTTTGAAGTCGGAATCTCTATGGACCCTAAGAAAGTGTAGCAAATCAAGGATTGGCTCTGGCCTACAAATATTATCGAAGTCCGAAGCTTCATCGGACCTGCGGGGTACTACCAGTAGTTGTGGAGGGTTTTTAAAAAAGAGATAATTGCCTATATACCCCTCAAAACTTTGAAAATATCTAATTTATCCTTACTTTTTTTTCTTTCCTATATACCCCTCATGTGTTCCTCCATTATTCAAAAATACCCCCGTAGTTATCACCCGTTAAGTTATCTCGGGTTAAACGTGAGTTAAATATCTATCGAAGTTAAAAAAAATCAAAATACCGATTTTGCCCTTGACTTAAGGGCAAATAAGAAAAGTTGGTGATGGTAGAAGGGTATATTTGAAAAGACCAAAAATCAAAATACTTCTTTTGCCCCTAACTTAAGGGCAAATAAGAAAAGTTGGTGACGGTAGAAGGGTATACTAGAAAGGGCAAAATAGTAATTTTATAAAGATAACGACTATTGCTAACAGTTCACTAACAGAATTTAACTCTAGCAGTTATATTTGAAATAACTTGGAACGTAAAAAGGGTATTTTTAGTATTAGCCTTCTAAGAGGGGTAAATTAGAAAGTAGGAAACTTTTCAGGGGTATATAAGCAATTGCCCCTCTAAAAAATTACCACTCCACTTACATATGCCTTACTCACATAGGGACTAAGTTTATTTGGAGCGATGAATACAATGCATATTTTCAATTATTGAAGGACAAGTAGAGATCGGCTCCAATCCTTGATTTGCCTATGGTAGGGAATGGATTCGTGGTGTACTGCCTCATCTTCTTTTTTCTTGTTGTCGAAATTCTACTCGTGGTGTACCGCCCTCCTCGTCTATTGTGGATCCCCTGCAATCATGTGATCGGTGCACTTCTTGTATCTCTCATCTCATGATATCCTAATATTCCTTTCAATCTAGCCTTCCACCATTACCAACCATATTTGCAAAACAACCAAATCTAAAAGCTTTAAGTCTGATAAAACCGAATTTACTATTTTGGAACAATTATATGTACTTTTCAGTTGGTTGTTATTATCTTATATATTGAAGATTTATTACCATCTTAGTATTGTTTCAATTCGATTTTTAATTTTTCGTCGTATTGAAATTTTTGCTTCCTTGCTTTAATTATAGTAAAGTTCGCTAGAATTGATGTCATGCCCCGCCGGGTCTTTAACACCAACTAGGTGGAAAGGATAAACCGCACGGGCGCATGACCCAGACCCGCAGAACGGACAGAGTTTCCCCTATCCGCCCAAGGCGTCACAACACCTGTATTCATGCATTATTCCAAACAGGAATAGAGTACAAGAGTGCATAAGGAAGCATCAACATAAGAAATTTCTACTTCTATTACAACACATTTGCACAATTATACATGCCAAAATTTTCCTTTCATTCACTTCTATTCCATACATCAAGTTCCAAAAATATGAAATTTACAAGTTCTTTGCATTTACATAACCCCTATACATTTAATGTCCAAAATTTGGGGTATATCTAAGTACATAGCCAAAAAGGAAAGGGGGCCGCTATCTACTATGCCAAACCCTTGCCTCGCTCCGCCGCCTCACTCGCGGAAGGACCTGAAAAACGTGGGGTGAGAACTATAAACATAGTTCCCAGTGGGTAAGGCCACCCAAGAGAGAAGCTCGACCCACCAGGTCCAAAGAAACAATACAAGCATAGGTTAGATTACAATTAACTATGCGTAGATATATTTACATGCTTGTAAATAGACATAATGGATGCAACCAAAATAAATGACGACTTTCATTTTCTCCTAGGTCCATCCCATACATTACATTACCCACGTTCATTCACTTTTCATTTTGTCATTGGTGTCGGAAATGCCGCTCCACCAACATGATTTCTCACATATGCGGAATCGCCGCCTTGCTATGGCATTGGTGTTGGAATCGCCACTCCACCAACCCACTTAGCAAGCTCTTGCTGAATCGCCGCCTTGCTATGGCATTGGTGTTGGAATCGCCACTCCACCAACCCACTTAGCAAACTTGCGGAATCGCCGCCTTGCTATGGCATTGGTGTTGGAATCGCCACTCCACCAACCCACTTAGCAAGTTCTTGCGGAATCGCCGCTTAGTATTGGGCACCCGGCAATGAAATCGCCATCCCCATCATTGTCCCAACCACCAAAGAGTGGAATCGCCATCTCTTTGCTCGGGTAACAGAATTGCCGCTTACCCACATTTGTTCACATTTCACACTTGTCAACCTAAGTTCAATGACCCTAGGTTCAAGTCACCATGTCTCACCTATGTTCAATGACACTAGGTTCACTCTACAATCACAACCTATGTTCCATGACACTAGGTTCTATTTACACATTTCAACCTATGTTCCATAACACTAGGTTCCATTTACACATTTCAACCTATGTTCCATGACATTAGGTTCCATTTCATACATGCAAATACTTATCAAGTATACGAAATAATAAAATACTTGAATTCACTAATCATGCAAGATGAGCCCATGGCTCAAATCACCATAATCATCATTTTTGCCAACATGCATACATGCGTTCTAGGGTTTCATACTTCTACACCATTTTAATTTCAAATGGTTATTTTCCCTAGACATAGAAGTGATCTAATCACTTCGGTAAACACAAACCCACCTCAAGAGCTTCCAAATTTTTGAATTCTTTGAGCTCCTAGATCTCCAAGCCTTGAGTTCTGCTTCAACCCAAGCTTCTACAAGAAAATGGTTCGTTACTCATTACGAACCCTAAAATCAATTCGCTTTTTGAAACCAAGTGTTCCCACATGATTTTCTATGCCTCAATTGTAATTCCCGAAGGTCTAAATATTTTTAGAACCTCACATGGCAAAAGCCCTCATTTTTACCTAGGGTTCACATGCATGCATGTAGAACTCTACCATTTCTTGGCCAATCCCCACCTTTTGTGGTTTAGATTGCCTAGGATTTCCAAAAACCTCAAAATAAAAGATCAATTCCAAGGTTTAAACTCAATTCATCAAGAACTCACATTTTGCCACGAGTTCTACAAGCTTCTTTTTACACCAAGAAGCTTCTTCCCCAACTTGGAATCCTTTTTTTTTCAAGCTTGAATCACCCTTTTTCCAAGTTTTGGAGAGCTCTCTAGAGAGAGAAAGTGAGGGAGGAGGAGAGGAGAAGTAGAAGAAGAAGAAGATCAAAAATGAAGGAGCCTCAGCCCTTCATACCCCTCTCTCCAAGTGAAAAGACCAAACTACCCTCCCCCTCACATCACTATTCACATCCAGCCAAAGCTGGCATTTCGTAGCCCTGCATACCGGTATACGGGCGTTAATTCCAGTATGCCACATGCAATTCGGCAAAACCCGAGAGTTGGATTTCCAGATTTTTCTCTGCATTACGGTATCTCACAAATCCATACCGGAACTAAGGGTGTGTTTGGTACTCTGTAAAATCATCCGAAATTTTATTTTCCACTTGAAAAATTACTTTTTAATGTTTGGTTACTCGTAAAAACCTTTTCACCGAAAAACAATTTTACGTATTCTAAGAAAATTGAAAGTTTTCATTTTCCGCTCGCTGCGAGCGGAAAACGAAAACTTCCGAGCAAAAATCGCGGCTCATGGGGCTTCTCTACGCGCGGTCCACGAGGTCCCCTTCACCTCGTGGACCGCATGAGAGAGAGAGTCCACGAAGCATGTGGACCCACTCTCTCTCTCTCTCTCTTTCATTTTATACAAATATATTCGGTTGGTGAACCAGCTCTGATACCAAATGTAACGACCGGACTCGCTAGCAATAATAACTCGTTGGGCCCAAACCACCGGCATAAAATACTTAAGCCCAATTATTATTATTATGGTGGAGTCCTCTTATATACCCAATAACAATCTCATTCTCATCCAATATGGGACTATTGGGGTGTCACACAGGTATAGAAACAAACAGCGGAGGTGAAGTAATTTTCACATGAACTCTAGTTCAACCCAAAGTCCACTTCAACCCAAAATCTACTTACGTTGAAACAAACAGGCCCTTAGCGAAATTCGGGACGCGATAAATTAATATTTTGTATATTATTCATAGATAATTCCTTAATTTGTTATTTTTAAGATAGAAGTAATTAACTAATTAGCAAAGTTATTGCTTACCAATTAACTAATACTATATTTCTTTAATTTATATTCATAAATTGTTAATGGTAAACTAACTTATTAACTAATTACCTAACTAAGATAAGTATATAACTAATTAATTTAATAATTTACAAATTAATTTTATAATTTACTAGCAAACATTATTGCTAATCAATTAATTACTTATATTTTTCCTAACTAATTTAATAATTCTATTATTCTAATTTATTCATCCAAATACAATTTCTTTTATCGGTGCTAATAATATGGTTCACATCCGAACATAAACTTGGTTATATTCTGCATATTCTTACAATTATGTTGGTCTCAAGAATGAAAAGATATACCTTATTCCCAAACTAAAGAGAGCAATCCTAGAAATTGGAATTAGACAAAATGATGTTAGTGAAATAAAGTAAATAATAGGGTTAATTGCATACAGGTCCCCGTAAACATGATGAATTACAGATATATTCCTGCAAAGCTCAACTTTCATAAGTTATCTCTGCAAAAGTTCTAATGTTTGCAGATATGTACCTCTGATTAAGATCCGTTAGAGAATCATTTATTTTTTAACAGTAGGCTCGTGAAATGATATTTTTGCTCTTACAAATATTTTCCTCCAAAAGCTGGATACGAAGAAGAAGAAGAAGGAGGAGGCGGCGGAGGCGATCGCCCATCAAGGACGCCGTCGACGCCGCCGACGATGCCGCCCGCGCGGCCGATGCCGTAGGAGGTGCCCGTGACGATGGCCCACGCGGGCACGACGACGACGAGGAAGAGGAAGGGAAAGAAGAAGAGGAAGAGGAAGAGGAAGAGGAAGAATGGTAAAATTGTCAATTCTGATCATGATTAAGTGTTTTAACTGTGGTTAACCAAATTTCTCTAACGGATCCTAACGGCAGGAACATATCTGATAACATTAGGACGTTTGAGAAAATTAAATTTTGCAGGAATATATCTGTAATTTACCATATTTGTGGGGACCTGTATGCAATTAATCCATAATAATATGGCCTAAAGAAATTGATTTTCTATTTCATGTAAACAGGTTTCCACATATTTAAAACATCACATATAGTAAAAGTTGATTTCTTGAAAGTGCAAAAAAATCAACTGAGTGTCAATTTCTAACGAACTAATTTCTAAAACTAATTTTTTTTTATTTTTAAAGAAAAACCTCGCTTTTTTTTTTTTTTAGAGTAGAAAACCTCAGTTGTTACTTGTTAGTGCTACAAAATTTCTACCACCTTAACCAACTACAGAAGGTGCTACCTCGTTAGAAGATACCGAGCCGTGCGGCTCGAGGGGCTCACTGATTCCCGAAACTAGAAGGGCAATTTCGTCATTCCGATCGTCAAAAAAATAATATAAAAAATTAATTCGAAATAAGAACGAAGAAGGGCGGTTTCGCCATTTTACTTGATGAGATGAGAAAACGCCTCGCAGAAAAACTTAAATGAAACGATAATTTTCTTTTTTTTTTAAAAAAAAGGAAAGGGAAAGGAAGTGGGGGAAAGTTGGGGAGGTGGGAGGTGGTAGAAGAAAGCAATCAAGTCGGTCGGTTTGTGGGGGCGTTCCCTTCCCAAACCCATCCGCACATCGCCACAAAACCAAGAATAATAATAATAATAATAATAATAAGGTAAAGCAACACCAGAAGCAAGAAAAGAAGCGAGAACCAAAAATCCCACCCTCATCCCCCACCCTCCCCGCCCCCAAAAGAAAATTAATAATTAATAATAATAATAATAAAGATAGAGATCTCCAATCTCATCTTTCCTTTCCTCTCATCCTCATCTTGAAGGAGAAACAACAAGAACAAAGACTATCTCTCTCTTCCTCCTCTTTGTTCCTTCTCTTCTTTTTCTTCTCTTGTGTTTTGTCTCTCTTTGAATTTTGGTGAAGATCGGGCGGCCGGCTGCGGCGGCGGCGGCGGCGGCGATGAGGAAGGGGAAGGGAGTAGAGGGGGCGGCGGCGGCGGCCGAGGAGGTGGTGGGGGTGGGGGTGGGGGTGAGATATCGGGGGGTGCGGAAGCGGCCGTGGGGTCGGTTCGCGGCGGAGATCCGCGACCCCTGGAAGAAGACGCGGGTCTGGCTCGGCACCTTCGACTCCGCCGAGGACGCCGCCCGCGCCTACGACGCCGCCGCCCGCGCCCTCCGCGGCCCCAAGGCCAAGACCAACTTCCCCTCCCCCTCACCCCTCCATCCTCTCCTCCCCCCCTCCTCCTTCCCCCCCTCCTTCCATCCCCGCCAGCCGCTGCCTCCTCCTCCTGCTGCTGCTGCTGCTGCTGCTGCTGCTGCTGCTTCCGCTGCCGCTCCTCCGCCGCATCCGCATCCGCATCCGCAGCCGCAGCCGCAGCGCCACACCACCAGCAGCCTCAGCTCCACCGTCGAGTCCTTCAGCGGGCCCCGCATTCCCCTCCTCCGCCGCCCCGCCGTCCTCCACCCTCACCCTCCCCCCGCCCCCAACCCCGATCAAGACTGCCGCAGCGACTGCGGCTCCTCCTCCTCCGTCGTCGACGACGACTTCGACGACACCGCCTCCGCCTTCCGCTCGAGGCCCCCGCTCCCCTTCGACCTCAACCTCTCACCCGACGATGCCGACGGCGGCCCCAGCACCGCCCTCCGCCTCTGATTCTGATTTTGATTCTGATTCTGATTCTGATTCTGATTCTGATCAAAAAGAAAAAGATAGAAATGAAAAAAAAGAATTTCGGCTCTTCTTTCCTTCGCTCTCTTGGGGTCTTCCTTCTCGATCTTCCTTTCATTTTTTAACCTTTTTTTTTTTTTTTTTTTTCCTTCTCTTTTCCTTTAATTTTATATATTGTCGGTCCGTGCTATGTCCGTGCTATGCCGCGCCGGAGTTTGAAGGCTGGATCTCGAATTTCTCTTGGTGATTGGAGCTGCTCATTGGTAAGGATAGGGATTATTAGATCTTATCATATGGTGTCTATTTTAGACTGTTGCCGCCTCAGTCTCGCCGTTGTTTGTACAAAAAGAAACATCTGTCTTCTAATTTGATGAATGAGAAACAAAAGCTATAACAGCTAATTTTTAGTTAATCTAGTTTCCTGAAGCTTTGTTTTTTTTTTTTTTTTTTTTTTACCCTTCTTATTGTTAGTGTCTCTTTTGGATCTGGTTATATGCACAGCAGAGTGCTGTTTCTTTGATGATAATGGGGCATTGAGCTCCTTCTGATCCAGTTTTCTGAGGGTTTTTTTCCCCCCTTGATCTTTGTGTAGCTTTTTTTTTCATGTAGTCTCAGTTGTTTGGCTTTAGTTTGATGTTATTGGATATCATGCTTAAGAGCAGCTACTTTTGAATATCAATGAAGAAGCATTTTCTAGGGAAGTTGCATGTCGTCCACAATGATACTTGGATCACTGCTGTTTCAGCGGGCCCGTCTCCTCTGCAACGTCGATGTCTTGCATGGCTTCTTCTTGAAGCTGGTTTACCAATCATAGCGCTGCTCTTGTTTTTTTTTTTTTTTTTTTTCTTTTGCTTTTGAAGGTAGCGGTGTTCGGCATGCGTAAGATAGGTGCACGCACGCATTTACGTGGCTGAATATGTGGTATGTGGTCCTGCAGAGATCGAGTGTTGGAACTTGCGGATTTGATCCTGTAAAGCGCCGATGGCCGCTTTTGCATAGGATTTATGTGCCACGTAAGTCATACACGGGCAAGCGTGTACCGTCGCGTGTCGTATTTAGATATAAGCGTGTTAAGAGTGGAATGCCTTCAAGAATTCAGCCTTGTTTCTTTCTTCACTCTTTGTGTATTTGATTACTCTAATTTATGAGGAATTCCTCCTATATGTTCACTACTATTGTCGTTTTATCTTGCATGGAGCACGTACGCACCCTATGCGTCAAATAGGCGTTAGTTGCTACCGTATTTGCATGCATGCAATTTTCTCCTTTGGAAGATTGGAGCAATTCAATTGAAGAAGCTTAGTAAATGAGAAGAAATTGACTGCAGAACCCGGAAATAGGAATTCTGTATCATTTGGCAAAACATTTTTATGAGAGCAGAACGGAGCCTTTTGAAATTTCCATTTTTTCCTCATAATCGGTGATGTGCAACATTATCTTATGTGGGTTAATACTTTACAGTGTTTAGAAGATAACTACTTGCAATTTAAATTCTGTTGCTATGGAATAAATTATAGCTAGTATTTGTTTAATTTCTTGACTTCTACTATTTATGTGCTCTGTTGATGTTGAAGATTGTGTGGAATGTACCTTAAATTCCTTAATGCGAGACTATGGAAGATTTTGTTGTAAGGCTGCTTGATCGTGGAACGAGCAGATTAGAGATGTTCTCCGTAGTTTATATTTTATACATCATGTTCTTCTTCGGCGCTTTTCTTCTATTTCATCAAGTTGCCTAAATAGTATTTCATCACATCTAAAATATGTGTTATTTATTAGTCCTCTTGTGAAGTGTTGGTTGAATTTTTGCTTAAAGATGTCTATGCTTAAGTATCCTGATATACGCAGCTTCACAGGCTAGTGTTGCTAGGAATATTTTTTATTTACGGCATTATTTATGTGTTTAATGCGGTGAATTTTCTGTGATTTTATTGTAACTATTTAGCAGGAGTAAGATCTCATAGCAATTATGATATAGATTATTTGTCAGTTTAGCCTCTTTTTTTAAAAAAGTTTACTTTGTCGATCTTTTTTGGCAGGATGTGTAACTAATATGGTTAGGGCATTTTCTTCATGCTAGTGAAGCAATCCCGTGGAGTAACAAATTTGCAAGTGCCTTAGCGTAATAGCTGAAATTACACCGCTAACTCTTTTTATGCAAATGGGAATGCATGACTTTGTTTGTCAAAATGAGTTTCTAGTTTAATGGTCAGCTAGTGATATTAGAACTGTGGTTGAATTAATCAAATGTGATAGGATGATTTGATTTTGATTTTGTTTTTTAATTTTTAGATATATTATTTTGAAGGTTATCTTTGCCTTAGACATACAAAAAGCATTCGATTGTTGGATTGATCTGCTAGATGTTATGTTCCTTGGTTGTAGAAATGTACTAATGAAAAACATTATTCAATAAGAGAAAATCATCTGTAAGCTTGAGTCCTTAAATTGGTTTTTTCTTCTTTAAATTGGTATTTTCTTCTTTTGCTTACTGTTCAAAAAAAAAAAGCAACCATTGCAGGTTATAATGGATTGAATTTGCTAGTGCTTATTTTTGATTCATATTAGTTAGAAGCATCTGTTAGGATGTGTTATCAAGTTGTAAACTATGTTTTCTTAATATTTCCTTCATATCGATCAAGTAGTGGAGAAAGTTAAACTGAAGTTTTTGATTGTTTGATACACTGTCCTGCTGAATTGCATATCGTCTTCTTCATCTTCCTCTTCTTGTTGCCTATATTTGAGACTACATTTGCTGGCATGTGTAGCGTGTGCCTATTGTATGACTAATTGTTATGTAAGTTCACCTGTGGTGTATGTGAGATTTATTTGTGTTTGCAATTGTTCTTATCTATCCATTCATTTGCTTTTAGGACTAGTTTGTTTTATCCAGTTAGATGCCTGAATTCTTTAGACTCTTGCACTTTTTTGTGTTCTCAATTCATCGTATTTAGTGATCCTTTCGCTTCATTTGATCAAGTCTATCATATGCTGCGCATGCAACAGTTTTTCTTCTCTATATTATAACATGATTGTTGTACCTCGTTTCGCATGATTTAATATATCTACGTAATTTGCAGGTGTAATTTGTTTATTTGGAATGGTTTAGACAGCTCTAACTTATAAAAGCATACCATGTAAGATACTTCAATAAGGAGCATAATAGGGAGGCTCTATATTATAACTTGATAAGTTGTTTTCGTCCTTCTACAGTAGCATGCTTGTTGAGTAGCAGTTTCTTTAATAGATGAAATTCAATTTTCGATGCTTCGATTCTTTTCTATATGTTACTCATGATAGATTTTCTGTTGGAATGAGCTTCTGAGTCTCAGTAGAAGTTACTTATAAGCTGGTGATACATAAAATTTGCTTGAATATGATTAGTTGTGAATGCGCAACTTCAACGATTGGAATGTCAAGTGCTGTGATGGTAGCCAGCTTGTTGTAAGATTCTTGTGCCTTATTTCGTACATACAGCATTTGATATGATATTTTAGTTAATACGCTACAAATCTTCAATTTTATGCTTGTAACTATGGCAATGGATGATGGATAAGGCTAAGTTTGAAATCATTTACGAGTATGAATGAATATTTTCCATATTAATACTTTCCTTCTCTTTTGCTTACTGTTTAGAGATGAACAGAGAATCACAGTTCGACTTACATTGTGTGATTGATTGACCTGCTTCAGCTACGACGAGGACGGATGAATATGAATTGAATAGAATTGCACGCATCAAAGGAATTATCTTTAAACTTGGTCTTCCTGAAATGGTAGATTTTGGTCTTCTTGTTTTTTAGTTTATATTATTAAGTAATAGTGGGTAGACACATATAGGCTGATGAGGTGATAGTCAAATTACTTCATCATATCTTTAGCTGCTAGTTCATTATGCTTTTGAAGATTTAGCGATCGCTTGCATGGGGCGTTGCATTTTAGTTCAACCAACTTTTGAAGTTCACTAATCTATTATGCTTTATGTAGCCTCCGAATATTTGGTAGGCACAATGGCTAGTTTAATTCATGCATGTTCATGGCTTCGACATTAAAACTCTATTTGAGGCTTCTATTGTTCCGCGTGTTTCCTTTGAACCTTAACTGTTTTACGGGCTTGTTTGTTTCATTAAAGCTTGTTTGTTTCACCTTTAATGGGAAGAGGGAAGTGATTTTTGATGAAAATTGATTACTTTCGCTGTATGATGAATTAGTACGGTCAAATATCAAATTCATCCAAAATACCAGAATTGACTTCGTTCCATCATAGCGCGAAGTCACCTTCGGTGAAGTGAAGTGGAGGAGGAAAAAAAATATAAAATATAATTGAAGAATTTAATTATAGCAATTGTTGTCAGGGTTACTCTCTCTCTCTATCTCTCCTCTCCGCTCCCATCTCAACCTCCCACTCTCTCTCTTCTTCTTCTCTCCCAGAGAATTTAATAGGGGAATTTAGTTAAGGTAATTGTTTTAATATCTTTTTTATTTAATTTGCACATTTACGCCGAAAATTAATTTGTTGAATTTTTTTTTTAACTTTTAGAATTTTATTGTTGCATTATTATAAATTAAATACACAAAAATTAATATAATTATTTTAAAATTTATTTTATAATTATATAGAAATATAATTTATAATTTTTTATTTATTATATTATAATTTATTATTTATTAAGTTATATAAGAAGTAATAATGTCATGTAGGAGGTAAGACGTTATTTATTTCTTACCGAATAAACAACAGAATTGGCGGAACTTCACTTTCATAGTTATAAAACAAACAGGAAAGATGAAGTAATTATCACCTGAACTCTAGTTCAATCCAAAATTCAGTTCAACCCAAAATTTACTTACGTTGAAACAAACAGCTCCTAATTGCCGGGGGATAAAGCTTGTCTTTCTTTCTCTTTTCTTTTAGTTAAAAGCAAAATCCATTTTAACTTATCTATTAGCAGTTTTTAGATATTGAGCCATCATATTGAGGCAGACAAAAACATTGAATATTTTAGAAAAGCTTAGATGATTGTTAGCATGAAATTTATTGTTTTCAGTGATATTTTTGTTGTTTTTAAAGTTTGAATGGTGACCCTCAAAGTCTAGGTGAGTTGAATTTTTTTTCCTCCAAGCCAAAAGATTGGTCACATTCGCTTGATCCAATAGAAGTAATAGAATCTAAAATTTGTGTTAATTGCATTAGTAGCCTTGAACTTGTGCTAAAGTTTTATTTGACCCCTAGTTTTTAAAAAATTAACTTAATACCCTCCAGTTTTTAATAATGTGTCAAACTGGTCCATTTCATCATCTAATGTTAAGTGCCTCGACAAAAAGACAACGTATGGATTCTAAGTTAATATTTTTTTGACAAAAAATTGATGTAGTAGAGTTCATTTCTTTTGGAGGATTTCGCTGCTAAAATGAGCTTTGCTTGTTGGTGGACATTCATAACATTTTTTTCCTCAGTAAAATTAATGTCAAATAACAAGATGGACTATCTTGGTACATTTACAGAAGATTTTAGGGCATTAAGTTCATTTCAAAAGAACAGAGTGCAAAGTAAATCTTTCGTAGAAGTTTGGAGACTACAAATGCATCTAATTCTTAAAATTTCAAAGTGAAGATACAGGAACAGTATTTTAAAAACTAATTTGAAACGGCTGGTTGAGCAGGTTGTGCCGTAACTAGTGGCCAATATGATCCAGGTTAATTCATAAAACTGTAAAGTTTAAGAAACCTAAATCATACTAGTCGATTCGGTGATTAAAAGGTTAATTAGTGAACTGTTTTAGTTTCAACTGGAATTGCTGATTTTCCTTTTTTCTTTGCATAGTTATGTTGGGGTGTTTTCAATTCAATTCAGTTTGGTTCCGCTTCGAGTGAAAATCAACCAATTTTTTTTTTCTTTTATAAATCAATGAACCGAATCGGATCAAACAGCTCTAGTGACTAAACCAATCCAAAAATAATTTGATTCAGTTTGATTAGGTTTAACCAATATACGAACTTCGATTTTTGATTCTATTCAGTTTACCACAATCTGTATATAAATCAAAAACTGAATTTCAGTGAAATTGAATACCAAACCAAAGTGAAAATAATATTAAACCGCAGCAAACCGGTTATTTGGATTGGTTCAGTTTTGGGGTTTTTTGGCACGCAGTCCACTCTTTATTTTTTTTATTTTTTTTAAGAAATAGCTCTTGCAAAATTATATTTATCTGACCCTTGTTATCATGTAACCGCTATGTTAGAATTTCAAGTTGAACACAATAATTCATTTATCATGTTTAAACATGGTAAATGGATTACCTTATTTTTTTTTTGCCTTAACAGCGCGCTGACTAGCGTGTTCTCTTTATCATAGCAGTGCGCAAATTAAGTCAAAGAAAACACAATAATTTATTTATCGTGTTTAAGTAAGGTAAATAAATAACTGTGTCCAATTTTTCTTTCCATCATGATACTTCTGTGGTAAGAAGAGGGTCATTTTTGTAAATAAATATTTGCATGGCTATTTGACGAATTTGGTTGAAATACTATTAATAGCACCAAGTCATTGGTGCTATTAGGTTTTCGGCCCTTGGATGAAAGAATTTACGGTTGGGATGATAGTGGTCCCCCAGGGTTGAGTGGGTGGTTGGTTGAATAGTATGATTTAATGGTTAAAAATAATAAAATGGGTAAATCTAACGGCAGAAATTCGGTAGCACAAGCGCTTGATGCTACCGATAGTATCCCAGCCGGACTCTTATTAAACTCAATAAAAAAAAATGGGGAGGGATACTAAATACAAAAAAGCCATAGTTTACAGTTTGGAATCGAAAACCTATAGTAATTTAAAAGAGAAAAAGAAAAACAGGAGATATAGAATGTGGGTATCTTGAAGCCCATAGTTCAGAATATGGGCCCTTACCGATAAGCCTCTTTTTAAAGTTCGTTCCAAACAAATGTTGTGAAACTCAGGATCTCTTCACATTGTATGTGAGATCTGTGTTCGCAAAAAGAATCTTAATTAAATTAGTACTAGGGGTGAAAATAGTATTTAAAGAATATTGGATGACTTTTTGATGAATTGATAACCTTAGGGGCATTACTGTTTCTCTCCACTTTAATAAGGTACTAATAATAAAATTACGATCCGACCGGTCGGATAACATTCCGAATAACAACCAACTAGCTTAGATAAGTAGATATTACATGCGCGGGAGAGATTATATTTTTGTAAAGATTTGTGTATGCTGCATTTCTCCTGTAGTAACTATTTAACAAGAACCTATCACTTTTTTTAACTGGAATCGATCACCAGAAATATTTCCTAACTCTTACTCGTATGTCAATTTTGAGAAGTTTATTACGTTTTATCTTCTGATTTATATCTTTTTCTTTCTTTTTTTTAAAGAGGAAATTAGAGACCTCCATTAGTAAAATTATGTAGAAAGAATACAAAGTTTGGATTTCAGTTAAGAAAGTCATCATGAAGACGAAAGAAGAAAGTAAAATGAGGAAAAGGAAAAGGCAAAATGACAAGAAAAGTTGATCAAAGCAGAAAATTTTCGCCAGGGTGAAATTCTCCGAGGCACTTCGGTCCCACTTTTGTAGTTGAGCGGCCTTGATTGTTGAAAATGCGCCTTATGTCCGACCATCAAAATTTTCAAATCTGAGTTGAGCCTCTTCCTGCAGGTTATCCAAACAATATGTAAGAAAAATTTTAAAATAATATATTTTGTTCTTTGATTTTTAGTAAATGGATGCAACCCTTAGTGAATGGATGCAACTCTTAGTAAGTGGATGTGACTCTAAATCAAAAGGTGCGACTCTTAGGAAGTGAATGTGAAAAAGGTGACTTTTAGTGAAAGGATAAGACATGAAAAGACACATCTTTATAGTGTGTCTCTTCGAGCATATGTCCGTTGAAATTAATTCTTACGTTCATTGAATCTGACTCCTATAACTAATTGGTAGTTATGAACACATTGAAAAGTCACATTGTTACGCCCCGGGCTAGTTTTAGAAGCGAAAAAATATGCCATTTTTTTTGTTTGAAAGCCTAACTCGCGCCACGTACAGACCCGCCACAAATATAGGTCCCTCTGTCTACACGGACAGAGTCTCCCCTGTATTTGCACGGCGTACACACGATACAAACAGAATCACAACTACTATTCATTCATCACACACAACAAATCACACTTTCCAATACATACAGCTAATTGTCCTTGACAATTGCATGTATCTAAACAAGTCCTTAGGCGAAGGATGATGCGATGCACAAAATAAAAGATCATTCTATAAAAGTGCTTATTACCCAGAAGCTTTATTTTGAAACCCTAATCTCAATCATTTAAAGATCACTCTAAAACTGTTCTCCACACGAGAACTCTCTTTTGAAAACCAAAAGCCGATCGATCGAAAGCCGTTTGAAAACTGTTTCCCACACGGAAACCTTATTTTGAAAACCGCTACCACGAGAGGTAGAAATTCATGATACACAGATGATCACATAACTCGGCAATGACAAATCTAAGAACAATATACTAAAGCATAGTCATCCAAAAAATCCCACAATATCCACGTATGCAAACAACACAAGGTAACAGAGCAAACAGTGTAACTGAACCATAGCAAAACTACTAAATAGAGAGGGCGTCAGGGTGATAACCAAAAACTACGGTAACACAGGTCGGGACCTCTAAAGCAACTATCTAGTCGCGTCTCACAACGTCCCGACTCCCACCACCCGGCTCACCTGAAAAAAACAACGATGGCGGGGGGTGAGAACATGATAAACATGTCTCCCCTCCCAGTGGGTACCGCAGCCGACGAAGGTGAGGTGTACACACTGGCGCGAGGGTCAACATATAGATAGGTAAGTAAAACAGTAGCATAAGTAAGCATGAGAATGAACCATACATGAACGACTACGCTACTGTAAGCAAATGGTACATGCATCAACTGTAGATAGATAATGAAACCCAATCACCACTAGGCCACAGGGACGGATCCCTGGCACTGTCACAACTGCTCACTCACAGACACATAACCTCCGCAGATGCACATGTTGAGAGGCTCACGGGTTGGAAACACACAACCCTTTTTTCGGAAAAGAACACCCTAAGCTGTGGATCAGACCGCGGGTGTACGTGAAGTGCTAGAAGAGCTGTGACGATCGATGCAATATGCTCAATCCACAGAACGTCAACAAGCCGAGACTAACAACGGGACCAAGTCCAAGGATCGCTCGGAACAATAGGCGATCACCACCGACCAACCAGGTCGTCTCAATAAACCATGCAATCACACTACTCTACTAATGGCAAGCTCACAAAGTAGAGGAAAGGGAGTCTAGTGAACTAATAATCAACATGCAAGAGAAAGGGATAGAAAGGTATCACCGCTAGTCCACTGAACCGACTCCGGATCGAAGTACCCACCTGCAGAAACGAGAGAGCCTAACACCAACGGCTCACGGGAACGTCGACAGGACTTACAAGGTACTAACAGGGTCAAGGTCCACCGAGTCGACACTAACAAACGAAAGCACACAACCCGAAACCGTCGAATCGTCCGGAAAACCCGCCGGGACGATCCCGAACTCAAACCAAGCCCCAGAGGGGTACCAACAAACCACCCGAGTGCTCCGCTGTCCACAACCACACCAAACAAGGTGGTTGGACAGCGGGCACAAGGCCGGGATGCTACGAACACCAACGCATCCGAAACGGCTTTCCGGGTTCCCGAAAAATACCGATTTGGCACCGGAACCCTCCGTCACACATCCGCTGCCCTCGAAACTTCGGGACAGCGTTGAAGAACAGCCAACGAGGCTATACGATGAAGCCAAGTCGCTCACGAAACCAGCAAGTGAGTCGCACGACCAAAACGCGCGTTCCGCCGACTATTTTATCGGAAAATGCACTGGAAATCAAACCGGATCTCCGCGAAGGGCGAAGAGATTGGACAACTAGTCCACCGGGCCTCAAGGGTCATACCCTTGCTGCCCACAGCATCATAACGCTGCCACAAACACATAAAGCCCCTAAACATGCAACTAAACACCGAAAAGAGGCAATAAAAGCAAAGTTGGAGCAGTCCGCTCGTCCGCACAACCCTCCGCAAGCACCAGCAGATAGGGAACGACACAACGGAGGCCGTGCTCACAGCCCCTCTGCGACAGGGACAGTCGCGGGCTCAAACGGCCCACAAAAACGGAACCAACATGCAATAAAAGGGCTCGGCAAGGATAAACCGCAAAGCGGCGCGCCGAAACAGCAATTCGAGGTGAGCACGGTGATCAGCGCATCGCCACGATCATCGTGCTCACCTTCCCGAGGTTCGGGAGGGAGCCAGAGGCCCGGGGCCATGCATGCAACCCCAACCAAGCAAGGACCAAGCTCGGCCGGAGCAAGCATGCTCCGGCCGGCTGCCGGCTGACATGCAGCGCGCGCGGCGGCTCAGGTCGGACGCGTGGCAGGTGGAGAAGAGGGAGCTCACCTCAACCGGCGGCAGGAAGCGACGGCGGCGGCGCGGGGAGAGCCCCAGCTCTCGGGCGGCTAGGGCATGCCAGCTCCGGCAACGAATGGCGACAGCGGCGGTCGGGACGGCGAGCACCGGCAAGAGGGGCTCGCCGGACGTCGGGTAGGGGGCGACCGCGACAGGGAAAGGCGGTGGCGGCGGCGGCTCGAGGCCCTCGGTCGCGGCAGCCCTAGCAGCCCTAGCGGCGACAGCGGTGGCTGCGGCGGCGCACCGGCGGCACGGGGGCGGTCGGGGAGGAAGGCGACGACGGCGGCGGTCCTCCCTAGGCTGGCTGGAGGCTGCTGCGACGGCGGGAGGCGGCGGCGGCTCGGGTCAAGGACTCACTGCCCGCACTCCTCCAGCAGCAGCACGCGGCCGCGCGGCGGCGCTCGACGGCGGCTCCAGACGGCGGGGCAACGTCGCCGGACGTCTTGCACCTTTAGGGGGAGACCCTAGGCATGGGTTCACCCTGGGTGCACACAGCAAGGAAGAAGAAGAAGAAGAACAAGAGAGAGAAGAGAGAAAAAGATGTGGCCGGAGCTCCCCGTCGGCCAGGGGAGGTCGGCGGCGGTCGGCGGCGCACATGGAGGAGCTGGGAGAAGAGGGGAAGTGGAAACCAGCTGGGGGGGGGGGGCAAGGGGACCAAATCCACTAGATCTAGGATTTAACCCACAACACACTAATAAGTGTACAAAAATGCAAATAAACCCCCGAAACCGAGCAAATTCATCCCGAGTCCCTCACAGCATGTGTAAAACGCACGGAAACCCCTCCACACACGATTTCTGTGAGAATTCGAATTTGATTTTTGAAATTTGAATTTGAATTCAGTGTTTTCCCTCCCTCTACTTTGTTTTTGTATGCTACGTATTTGTATATGTATATATATATGTATAGGTGTATATATATATATGTATATATATAGTATTTTAATTAATTTTGAGCTGTGTTGGAGGAGAGAGGATGACTGCGTCGCAATTCGGAGTCCGTTTCTGACGATCCAAAATGGTAGATTCGATGTCTCGGCAGTGCTGAACGCGATGGCGTGATCCGTTTGCACATGCGACGGTTGGATCGTGAGATATCGCGAGTTCTTCTCTGAGAGGTCGTAGTGTAAGTTTGATCGTTTCGCGAACTGGACCTTGTTTCACGCACCGTTTTGCGTGAGATCGAGTGTGGAGGGGTGTCTGTGCATTTTGTGCATGCTGTGAGGGACTCGGGACTAAATTCCCATGTTGCGAGGGGCTTCTTGCAATTGTGCAAGGTGTTTGTGTGTGTGTGTGTGTGTGTGTGAGTGGAGAGAGAGAGAAACCTTGTTGCTTTCTCTTCTCCCTCAGCTCCCCAGCAGGGTGCCACCCTCCTCCTCAGCTCCCCTGCCCACCCCCTGAGCGCCGCCGACCGCCGCCGACCTCCCCTGGCCGGCGGGAAGCTCTGACAACCACCCTCTCCCTTTACTTCTTCTTTTCTTCTTCTTCTTCCTTCTTCTTCTTCCCTGCAGTGTGCACCCAGGGTGAACCCATGCCCTAGGTCCCCCTGAGGTGGCACAGCTGCCGGCGACCTGCCCCGCCATCGAGAGCCGTCGCCGAGCGCCGCCGCGCCGCAGCTAGCGTTGCTAGAGCTGCTGCGCGCCGAGGTTGTTGGACCCGAGCCGCCGCCGCCTCCCGCCGGTGCAGCAACTTTCGGCCAGCTCCTGGAGGACCACCGCCGCCGTCGCCTTCCTCCCCGGCCGCCCCCGTGCCGCCGGTGCGCCGCCGCAGCCGCCGCTATTGCAGCTAGGGCTGCTAGGGCAGCCGCGGCCGAGCGCCTTACGCCGCCGTCGGCCTTTCTTATCGCGGTCACCTACCTTCCGACGTCCGGCGGGCCCCTCTTGCCGGTGCTCACCGTCCCGACCGCCGGCGCCGCCGTTTGTTGCCGGCGCCGCCGTGCCCTAGCCACCCGAAAGCTCTCACTCTCCCCGCGCCGCCGCCGCCGCTTCCTGCCGCCGGTTGAGGTGAGCTTTCCCTTCCTCACCTCCCCCGCGTCCGATCCTGGCCGTCGCGCGTGCTGCATGTCGGCCGGCAGCCGGCCGGAGCAAGCTGCTCCGGCCAGGGTTATTTTTTTGGCTTGTTTGGGCTGCATGCATGGCCAGGAGCTCCCTTTTGCCTCCCGAAGCTCGGGAAGGTGAGAACGATGATCGCGGAGACGCACTGATCACCATGCTAACCTTACTTTGCTGTTTTGGTAAGCCGATTCGCTGTTTAGCCTTTGTCGGGCATTATTATCGCATGTGGGCGCTGTTTTTATAGGTTATTTGTGCCTGCGACTATCCCTGTCGTAGTGGGGCTGTGAGCACGGCCTCCGTTATGCCGTTACCTATCCGCTGGTGCTGCGGAAGGTCGTGCGGACGAACGGAGTGCTCAAACGGCCTTCTTTATGCTTATTAATGTGTGTATGTTGCTTGTTTTGGGGTCTTTTGTGATTGTGGCAGCGTTGTGATGCTGCGGGCAGCAAGGGCATGACCCTTGAGGCCATGTGGACTGATTGTCCAACCTCTTCGCCCTTCGCGGAGATCCGGATTGATTTCCGGTGCGTTTTCCGATGAAATAGTCGGCGCAACGCGTGTTTTAGTCGTGCGACTCACTTGCTGGTTTCGTGAGTGACTTGGCTTCGTCGTATAGCCTCGTTGGCTGTTCCTCATCGCTGTCCCGAAGTTTCGAGGACAGCGAATGAGTGACGAAGGGTTCCGGTGCCAAATCGGCATTTTTCGGGAAGCCGGAAAGCCGTTTCGGATGCGTTTGTGTTCGTAGCACCCCGAGCTTGTGCTCGCTGTCCTGTCACCTTGTTTTGTGTGTTTGGGGACAGCGGAGGACTTGGTTTGGTTGTTGGTACCCCTCTGGGGCTTGGTGTGGTTTCGGGATCATCCCGGTGGGTTTTCCGGACGATCCGTTAGTTTCGGGTTGTGAGCGCTATGTGTTTAGTATCAACTTAGTGGACCTTGACCCTGTGAGTCTTTCGTAGGTCCTGTCGTGGTTCCCGAGAGCCGTCGGTGTTAGGCTCTATCGTTTCTACAGGTGGGTACTTCGATCCGGAGTCGGTTTAGTGGACTACGGTGATACCTTTCTATCCCTTCTCTTGCATTTCGTTATTAGTTCACTTGACTCATGTTGACTCTACTTATGTGTGCTTGCTTAGTAGAGTAGTTGCGGTTTGCATAATTTTTGAGACGACCTTGTTGGTCGGTGGTGATCGCCTGTTGTTCCGAGCGATCCTTGTTTTGGTTTATCAGTTGCTTCACGGCTCGTTGCCATTCTGTGGATTGAGCATTCGCATGGATCGTCACAGCTCTTCTAGCACCTCACGTATGCCAGCGGTCTGATCCACCGTTTGGGTCTTCTTTTTCGGAAAAGGGTCGCGTGTAGTCGACCCGTGAGCCTCGACGCCGTGCGTCTCGGAGGTTTTGTGCCGATGGTTGAGCAGGTTGTGACAGTGCCAGGGATCCGTCCCGGTGGCCTATGGATTGGGTATACATTTGTGATTATCACTGTTGATGCATATGATTATCTTACTTGCAGTAGTATAGTTGTTCAGTTGTATGTCAGCCTCATACTTATTTGTGCTAGTACTGTTTACCTTATCTATCTGTTTGTTGACCCTCGTGCCGGTGTGTACACCTCGCCTTCGTCGGCTTGCGGTACCCACTGGGAGGGGAGACATGTTTACATGTTCTCACCCCCTGCCATCGTTGTTGTTTTCAGGTGAGCAGGGTGGTGGGAGTCGGGACGTTGCGAGGCACGCCTAGATAGTGGAACTAGAGGTCCCGACTTGTGAGGTTCCCCCCTCCAGATTGGTTATCGCCTTTATCTCTTTACCAGTTAGATGTGGATGTGGTTCAGTTACACTTTTGGTTGATTGTCTTGCATGTTTGGATATGGTTCGGTTTTCATGTGTTGATTGCATGCTTAGACATTATGGATGACGTTGCATACTAGATCTCTATTTATGGCTTTATATTGTGTATCTTGGATTTCTACCCCTCGTGGTAGCGGTTTTCAAAACTGAGGTTTCCGTGTGGGAAACGGTTTTCAAATGGATTTCCGATCGATCGACCTTTTGGGATTTCAAAAGAGAGTTCTCGTGTGGAGAATGATTTTCAAAGGATTTTTAAATGATTGAGATTAGGATTTCAAATAAAGCTTCTGGGTAAGGAGCAGTTTTATAGAATGATCTGTTGTTTGTGCATCGCATCATCCTTCGCCTAAGGACTTGCTTAGATTCATATAGGTTTAAGGACTGGTAGCTGTATGAACCTTATTGTGTTGTTGTGGTTTGTGTGATGAATGAATGGTGGTTGTGATCCTGTTTGTATGTTGTGTACGCCGTGCAAATACAGGGGAGGCTCTGTCCGTGTGGACATTGGGCCCTGTATTTGTGGCGGGTCTGTACGTGGCACGGGCTAGGCTTTCAAAAAAAAATGATACGTATTTTCGCTTATAAAACTAGCCCGGGGCGTGACAATTTCATGCAAAACGGTGCATGAAAAAGGACCCATTTCGCGAAGAGATCAAAACACGAATTACGACCTCTCGGCGATGATCTCGTGATATCTCACGATCCGACGGTCGCATGCACGAACGGATTGCGCCATCGCGATCAGCACTGCCGAGACATCGAACCTACGATTTTGGATCTCTGAAAACGGTCACCGATTCGCGACACAAGACATCCCCTCTCCCTCCAATCAATAACCACAAACCAAAAACATATATATATACGTATAAATACACTTATACATATATATATATATATATATACATATATACATATATACATATAAACATATATACTAGTAGAGAGAGAGAAAACACGCAAATTCAAAATTCAGAATTCTTACACACATATTGAAAAGTCATTTCGAGAAACACCCGTTCATGAATAGTCACTTCATGAAGCACCCGTTCTTGGTCTATATAAGTCCATAGCATTGGTTGCAGAAGTACGGAAACAATTGAAGAGGTTAAGTCTCCATTCATAATAATTTCATTCTTGTTTTATTATTCTATTTCTTTTGACAACTTAATCGAGTGAGTGCTCAAAGGCTCGACTTCGTGTGTGCAAACGTAGTTGAGGTTTATGCTTCATTGTATCCTGGGAGGCTGTTCGTTGACCCAGTGCACACCAATTTTGTTCAAACGGTGGGGACGGATTAAGCCTTAAGGAGAGTGGCATTGCTACACGCCTTGAAGCATTTTTCATCTTTCTACTTCATATACTTTTTCTCCACAATCTTTTTCCAACAATCTTAAGGCTTAATCTGTCCCCACCGTTTGAACAAATTTATGAGACTAGAAAGATTCGATGGCAACAAACTTTATGAGACTAGAAAGATTCGTTGGCATGGACTTCAGGCGCTGGCAGAAGAAATTATTTTTTATTCGGTCGACTCTCAAAGTTGCTTATGTCCTCACTACTCCAAGACCGGAAGAAAATGATGATGAGCCTATCGCACAAACTCGTACAAGACAAAAATGGGATGAAGATGATAATATATGCCGAGGCAACATCCTAAATGCTATGTCAGATGCGCTTTTTGACGTCTACCAAAATGTGAAAACGGCTAAAGAACTATGGTATTCATACTGACAGTTGAGCTTTGTGCATAGTAGTGGTAGTATATCTTCTACTTTCTTTATTGCTCTATATATATCTCTTGAGATTGAGGACTTAGTGGGCAGACCGCTGAGGCTGGTGGCGGTACCCACTGAGGATTACTTGTTTGATAGTAGTTCTCACACCCGTTGTTGACACCTTTTTGCAGAGTCTTCTTCCCCAGTTGTGCATACTGAGCGCGGAAAGGAGACCGTCGGGTAGAGCTGTTCCCTAGACACTTGGCTAGAGGTATACCCATTTTGGTAGTTGGTTATGAGTCTGTACATACAGTGAGTTGGATTGTATCAGTGATGTATTATATTATGGTTATGGATGATGTACGTACAGTGATCCTTTGATTATATATATATACCAGCTCTGTTGATACCTTTAGCTTCTTTATGGATGTTGTTGTTTTCGCTTCGTATACACGGTAGAAATACTGTGTATGCGGCGGATCTCGTCATGCGCCTGGGAAGAGGTAACCCGAGGCGTGACAGATTATGTTGGTATCAGAGCTTAGGAATAGGTCAAGAGGGCCTAGGAAACCTAAGATAACAGACCTAAGAATGACGAGAGAGACGTGATTTATTGCGAAAGTCAAAGATTGGGTTTTTGAATCCTTCCTTGTGTAGGAAGAGTGATTGAGGGATTATACCTTCTCTTATCAGATGACTTATGTTGGCTGCAGACGACATAATAATCTGAGAAGAAAAGAAGTGTCCTTCTAGACTTTCGCTAGATTGGATCGTGAGATTGTTTCGTGGTCCTAATCGGGTATTCTGTTGCAGGTTATTACTATGCCTCCTCGACGACCGTCGACGCGAGCACATCCGACGCCTTCGGAGATACCTGAGCAGACGGGACCTAGTGAACGGCCCGCTCTGCAGGAACAGCTAGCAGAAATAGCTGCAGTTGGAAGGCAGCAGAGTGCCTTATTGCAGAAGATGTGCGATGCTTTCTCCCAGCAACAGAATAATACGCCTCGAGCTATGGAACCTCAGGCGGCAACGACTCCAACTACATCTCAACCCAGAGAAGGAAGTACTCGGCCTAGTCAAGCACTTTCTGAAGAGGAGCAGGAGCGGATGGCGGATAGATTGGCTCGCTTCTGTAGGTTTGATCCACCCCGATTTAATGGTAGTAGCATAGAACCTTGGGTGGTAGAAGCTTGGATATGTGAGATGGAGAAGTTATTTGAGGATTTGTTCGTGCCAGCACGGGAGCAGGTGCATATGGCAGTGCATTGTTTATCTGGTGATGCTCATGTCTGGTGGAGGAGGACCCGTGATCATAGGTCCCTGAATCCTCTACAGATGTCTTGGAGCGAATTTCGGGGAATTATGTATGGAGTATATTTTTCCAGTAGCGTAAAGATGAAGATAGAGGAAGACTTGAAGAACCTAAAACAAGGGAATCGTCCGGTACAGGAGTATGCGAGGGAGTTTACTAGATTACTCAACTGTGTTCCCTCAGCGGCGAGAGATGAGATACAGAAAGTCTATCTGTATGAGAAGGGTTTGAGACCCGAGATCTTTCCATTTGTCCACTCGCAGTGACTTCAGACTTTGGATGCTACTATCGAGCAGTCTCTGTGGGTAGAGCGAGGGGCATTTGTGATGAGAGGGTAGCTTGTGGACCCAGCTCAGGGTCAGGAGAGGAAGCACCCGGTACCTGATGATGGAGGACAGTCGAGTAGCAGGCGACCGCCTAGACCTCCCCAGCTATCGCGTTTCCAGGGACGTGGATCTTCTAGTCGCCAGCAGTCTGGAGGATATCGTCAGCAGCGACAGCAGCAGTCGAGGGGATCTCCCCGATGTGTGATTTGTGGAGGACCTCATTTTGCTTATCTCTGTGATAGACGAGAGGGTCGATGTTTTGAGTGTGGGCAGCTAGGACATATGAGGAAGACTTGTCCCAGACGTGTAGCAACTCCTTCTATGGCGTCTGTGCCTTTCTCCCCACCACAGTATTCTGGAGCCTCCCCGGTATTTTCTCAGGAGCGATCTTCTATGCCACGACAGCCGGATCGACGCCAGCCACTGGCGAGCGGACGAGTTTATGCCGCTCAGATTGAAGATGCCTCGATAGCTGATCGGGTGGTGGCAGGTATAGTTTTGATTTGTGGCATTAGATCGCGTACTTTATTCAATACTGGTGCATCGCATTCCTTTGTTAGTAGAGCATTTGCATTGCATCATGGTTTAGAGATAGGGTCGTTACCTCAGACACAGGAGGTGCGGGTACCCGACCATAGTTTGCAGGTGACACAAGGTTGTTTGGGATGTCCTGTGCAAGTAGGGCCTTGGATCAAGCCTGCCGATTTATTGGTATTAAGACAGCTGCAGGATTTCGATATAATCCTAGGCATGGATTGGTTATCTCGATACTTTGCTACGATCGATTATGGAACCAAGACGGTGATTTTTCGTGAGCCTGGACATGAGGAGTTTATTTATGAAGGATGTAGGAGTTCACTGCTCGCAGTGACGATCTCTTATTCTAAGGCCAGACAGATGTTGAGTAGAGGATGTATGGCCTATTTTGCAACAGTGATTGAGGTGCCCACTGTTGTACCAGGACTCGAGGATATTCCTATTGTCCGTGAGTTTCCGGATGTCTTTCCTTCTGAGTTATCCTCGATGCCTCCTGATAGGGAGATTGAATTCGTGATTGATGTGGTACCAGAAACCGCACCAATCTCGAAGACACCCTATAGAATGGCACCAGCTGAATTGCGAGAGTTGAAGGCGCAATTGCAGGATCTTATGGATAAAGGATTTATCAGACCTAGTGTGTCGCCCTGGGGAGCGCCTGTGCTGTTTGTGAAGAAGAAGGATGGTTCACTTAGGTTGTGTGTGGATTATCGGGAATTGAACAAAGTGACCATCAAGAATAGATACCCCCTCCCATGTATTGATGATCTGTTTGATCAATTATAGGGAGCGTGTGTCTTTTCTAAGATTGATCTTCAGTCCGGTTACCACCAGTTGAAGGTGAAGGCCGAGGATATTTCTAAGACAGCTTTTAGAACTCGGTATGTGCATTATGAGTTTACAATCATGCCGTTTGGATTGACTAATGTCCCTGCTGCATTTATGGATATGATGAACCGAGTCTTTAAGTCTTTCTTGGACAAGTTAGTGGTAGTTTTTATCGATGATATTCAGATTTACTCCCGTGATGATGTGGAGCATGAGGAGCATCTGAGATTAGTGCTGCAACTCTTGCGAGAGAAGAAGTAATATGCAAAGCTCAAGAAATATGAATTCTGGTTAAGAGAGGTAGCCTTTTTAGGCCATATGATTTCAGCTTCGGGAGTAGCTGTTGATCCTAAGAAGATTGAGGCGATTCGTGATTGGCCTAGACCGACGATCATTTCTGAGGTGCGGAGTTTTCTTGGCTTAGCCGGATATTATCGACGATTTGTGGAGAGTTTTGCGAAACTCTCTACGCCACTCACTCGGTTAACCAGAAAAGAGGTTAAGTATGTTTGGAGTGATGGGTGCCAAGAATGTTTTGATGAGCTTAAGCAGAGGTTGATGACAGCCCCTATTCTTGCACTACCAGTGATGGGCGAAGGTTTTGTTATCTATAGTGATGCTTCGTATAGTGGTTTGGGTTGCGTACTGATGCAACATGGTAGAGTGATTGCATATGCTTCAAGACAACTAAAAGAATATGAGAATAACTACCCCACTCATGATCTGGAGTTGGCGGCGGTAGTCTTTGCTCTGAAGCTATGGCGCCACTATCTCTATGGAGAGCATTGTGAAGTGTATACTGATCACAAGAGTCTCAAGTATCTGTTCACACAGAAGGAGTTGAATCTACGGCAATGGAGATGGTTGGAATTATTGAAGGATTATGACATCTCTATATTGTATCATCCCGGCAAAGCTAATATTGTTGCCGATGCTTTGAGTAGGAAGGCTGTAGCAACTTTTAGTTTGTGTATCACTCAACAGCCTGTCCTAGTGGAGGAGATGCGAAAGTTATCTCTTGAGGTGGTTACTCACGGGATGACTGCGAGACTGATGACCCTAGTCATTCAGCCCACTCTATTGGAAAAGATTCGAGAGAAACAGAGTGTAGATCCTTATCTGAAGAAAATTCGAGATCAACTGAGGAGTGGTGATCTTGAAGGCTTTTCTTGTGATGATGCCGAGATTCTTCGTTATAGAGGACGTCTGTGTGTACCAACGGATTAGGAGATTCGAGTGGAGATATTAAAGGAAGCATATTTTTCTCCTTATTCTGTACATCCTGGAGGGACTAAGATGTATCAGGATCTGAAGACTCACTTCTGGTGGAATGGTATGAAGCGGGATATTGGTAGGGCTGTAGCTCAATGTTTAACATGTCAGCAAGTTAAGGCTGAACATCGAGTACCGGCTGGTAAGCTACAGAGTCTTTCAATACCTTAATGGAAGTGGGATCATATTACGATGGATTTCGTCGTTGGACTGCCGAGGACTTCGAGCGGCTATGATACCATTTGGGTGATTGTTGATAGGCTGACGAAGTCTGCTCATTTCCTGCCTATGCAGATTACTTGGTCACGTGAGCGACTTGCGCAGCTTTATCTGGATGAGATATTGAGATTGCATGAAGTGCCAATCTCAATAGTATCTGATAGAGACCCGAGGTTTGTTTCTCATTTCTGGAAGAGACAACTTTGGGGACTCAGCTTTGATTTAGCACTGCATTTCATCCCCAGACTGATGGTCAGTCCGAGCGCACTATACAGACACTCGAGGATATGCTGAGAGCTTGTGTCTTGGATTTTGGTGGAGGATGGGATCGACATCTGAGATTGGTAGAGTTTGCGTACAACAATAGCTATCAAGCGAGCATTAAGATGGCTCCGTTTGAAGCATTGTATGGACGCAAATGTCGATCACCTCTGTATTGGGATGATGTTGGCGAAAGGAAGACGTTGGGTCCAGACCTTTTGCTTGAAGCCGAAGAGAAGGTTAAAGTGATACGACGGCATATTGAGACGGCTCAGAGCAGGCAAAAGAGTTACGCCGATACTCGGAGGCGGGATCTGAAATTTCAAGTTGGTGATCATGTTTTCTTGAAGGTCTCACCATCGAAGAGCATACGGAGATTTGGGATTCGCGGAAAGCTTAGTCCGCGATTTATTGGTCCTTTTGAGATCTTGGAGAGAGTAGGACACGTGGCATATCGGTTAGCCCTTCCGCCTCGACTAGCAGGAGTACACGATGTCTTTCATGTATCTATTCTGAGGAGATACATGCACGATCCTTCCCATGTGATAGATTTTTCTCCACTGGAGCTAACGGAGGATTTACATTACGAGGAGCGACCGATACGAATTCTTACTCGTGAGATGAGGGAATTACGTAATCGGGTCATACCTTATGTCAAGGTACAGTGGGATTTTTATGATGATAGAGAGGCGACATAGGAGTTGGAGACTGTTATGTAGAGATCTTATCCCCACCTATTTGCATCTTGAGGTGAGTGCTTTACCTTAGTTTCGAGGACGAAACTATTTTAAGGAGGGGAGAATATAGTACTCGGATTTTGTGGGTTTCTGGATTTGGCGGGTTTCGGGCGCCCAGAAGTGAGGATGTGGACGCCCGAAAGATCTGGGTCCAGTTGACTTTGTGGATGATCCGGAAGTTGCTGATGAGGTTTGGATCTGGACGCAGGAACCGGACGCCCGAAAGAGGATCCGGATTGAGCTGATGATGTGGAGAGCCACGTGTCAAGACGCAGGACACGTTTCGACCGCCGGAGACACGCCGCCCCACTGCCTGCCGACCGACGACCGACCGCTTGGCCGCCAGCTGACACCTGGCTTGCAGGGTTTTCGGACGCCCGGAAGTTGGATTCGGGCGCCCGAATGTGGGATTTTGGGAGCCTATAAATAGGTGAGTCCCTGATGGTTTTGAGCTCATTTCCACTTCGTATGACCCATTTCTAGAGAGAGAAAGTTGGGTTTAGGGCCATGTGTTGGCATTAATTTATGACCTAGCTTGCTCTCCTCTACTCTGTAGTTCTGATCTGGTGCTGAGCTGTTGTTCTGTCGGAGTTAGCAGCCTTTTGGAGATATATTCAGATCGGAGTGCTGCCGGAGCCTGATTATCTTGGAGGGTTGGATCTGAGGATTCTGTTATTCCCCACCGTGGTTGGATTAGCTTTTGAGATGGGTTGATGTTTGCCAGATTCAGTGGACTTCCTCCTATGTGTTTACTCTCATGTTAGCATGATAGTGTTGGATTATGTTAGCATGATATGATGGTATTGGATTATGATAGCATGATGGTATTGGATTATGATAGTATGATATTATTGGGATTATGATAGCGTGACATGTTGAGATTATGTTAGATATGACATGTTAGGTTGATATTGCATGATATGCTAATGATATATATGTGAGCATGCATGATTTCCTTGTATCCTTGTTGCATGATTTGGCCTACACCTATCCTGTTGATATCCTTTGTACCAGTTGTTGTACATGTAGTGTAGGTGATCATGTTGTGGCTCGTGCTATATTGTTATACCTCCTCTTTTTGGTAGAGTTGAGATTGATTGAGAGCACTGGAGCATTGATTGGGTCATACTTGTTGATTATCCTTTGAGGTGCCGAGGGCACGTGACTCTTTATGAGATCAGTGGATTGGGTCATACTTGTTGATTATCCTTTGAGATGCCGAGGGCATGTGATTCTTTGTTGACCCAGTCGTGTCGATCATATACCTGTGGGTGCTTGGCGCTGATATGAGTTTACTTTACTCGGTTGGGTCGCTCCCACGAGTACCGCTCCGGAGTTGGCATATTCCGTACAGAGGGTTGTACGAGGGGCTAGTGTCAGATGGTGTTCCTGTACTAGCAGGCTCCCTATGGGTAGAGCATGATCAGGCCGCAGGTATTGTATTGTGTATGGATTCATGATAGTCATTAATATATTCAGTTCATTGGTATTCATACTGACAGTTGAGCTTTGTGCATAGTAGTGGTAGTATATCTCCTACTTTCTTTATTGCTCTATATATATCTCTTGAGATTGAGGACTTAGTGGGCAGACCGCTGAGGCTGGTGGCGGTACCCACTGAGGACTACTTGTTTGATAGTAGTTCTCATACCCGTTGTTGACACATTTTTGCAGAGTCTTCTTCCCCAGTTGTGCATACTGAGCGCGGAAAGGAGACCGTCGGGTAGAGCTGTTCCCCAGACACTTGGCTAGAGGTATACCCATTTTGGTAGTTGGTTATGAGTCTGTACATACAGTGAGTTGGATTGTATCAGTGATGTATTATATTATGGTTATGGATGATGTACGTACAGTGATCCTTTGATTATATATATATACCAGCTCTGTTGATACCTTTAGCTTCTTTATGGATGTTGTTGTTTTCGCTTCGTATACATGGTAGAAATACTGTGTATGCGGCGGATCTCGTCATGCGCCTGGGAAGAGGTAACCCGGGGCGTGACACATTGTGCACCCGAGCAAGACTAGGAGGAAGAGCTAACCGATAAGCCACCGGACCCACACGCTCAAGGATCTCGAACGGCCCCACGAATCGCAGACCAAACTTGCTCCGCAATCCGAACCGCTTGATCCCTCGAGACGGCGACACCTTGAGCAGCACATGCTCACCGACCTGAAACACTAGGTCACGTCGTCGCTGGTCCGCGTAGCTTTTCTGCCGGCTCTGCGCAGTCAGCAGCCGCTGCCTCGCACTGCGAATCCTGGCCTCCGCGTCATCCAACAAGTCAGGCCCGATCACTCGACGCTCACCCACGTCATCCCAACAGATCGGTGATCGACAACGACGTCCATACAAAGCCTCGTACGGTGCCATCCCAATGCTCACTTGGAAGCTGTTGTTGTAGGCGAACTCCACCAAGGAAAGGTACTTGAACCAACCCTCTCCAAAGTCCAAAACGCAAGCTCGGAGCATATCCTCGAGAGTCTGGATGACTCGCTCCGACTGCCCATCACTCTGATGGTGGTAAGCTGAGCTGAAGTTGAGCTTCGTTCCTAGCGCCTGCTGCAAACTCCTCCAAAACTGAGATACGAAGCAGGAATCCCGATCCGAAATGATCGACACTGGCACTCTATGCAGCCTGACGATCTCATCCAAGTAAAGCTGCGCCAGTCGATCCCGAGACCAAGTCGTGTGTACTAGTAGGAAGTGAGCTGCTTTCGTCAGTCGATCCACAATAACCCAGATCGCATCATGACCTCACTGAGAACGAGGCAACCCGGTGACGAAATCCATGGTGATCTGCTCCCACTTCCATACAGGTACAGGCAACGGTTGAAGCATCCCTGCTGGTCGCTGATGCTCAGCCTTCACCTGCTGACAAACCAAACACTGAGCCACATGCTGAGCCACGTCCATCTTCATGCCAGGCCACCAGAAACTCTGCTTCAGGTCGCGGTACATCTTCGTCCCTCCAGGATGAACGGTGTACGGCGACCGATGTGCCTCAGTCAAGATCTCTCACCTCAAATCCCGATCACTGGGCACACACCTCCGTCCTCGAAAACGAAGGGAACCATCGGCGTGAATCGTGAAGTCACCATCTCTGCCCTGCTCGGCCTCTGCTCGCACTCTCTGCAAGTGCGGGTCCATCAGCTGTCCACTAGAAATCCGATCTGACAAGGTGGGCTGCACCACCAAGGTCAACAACTATGCGGTAGCTCCATAAGGTAGAATCTCGAACTCAAGTTGATGAAACTCCTCCACCAAGCGCTCCTGGTCGGTGATCATGAGAGACAGCTTCGCCGAAGGCTGCCTCCGGCTCAAGGCATTCGCCACGACGTTCGCCTTGCCCGGATGATACTGGATGGAGATGTCGTAATCCTTCAAAAGCTCAAGCCACCGTCTCTGTCTGAGGTTCAGCTCCTTCTGGGTGAAGAGGTACTTCAGACTCTGATGATCTGTGAACATCTCGCAATGCGCTCCGTACAGGTAGTGTCTCCAAAGCTTGAGAGCGAACACCACTGCTGCTAGCTCGAGATCGTGCGTCGGATAGTTCTTCTCGTAGTCCTTCAACTGGCGCGAAGCATACGCGATGACCTTCTCCTGCTGCATGAGCACGCACCCCAATCCTATCCGAGACGCATCACAGTAGACCACAAAATCCTCACCAGGCTGCGGTAATGCTAAGATAGGGGCACGAGTCAGTCTGTCCTTCAGCTCCTGGAAGCTCATATGACAAACGGGAGTCCACAGAAACCTCTCGCCTTTCCTCGTTAGCTTGCTCAAAGGGGCGGCGATCTTTGAGAAGCCCTCAACAAATCGCCGATAATAACCCGCCAAGCCGAGGAAACTCCTGATCTCCGTCACCGAAGTCGGAACAGTCCAATCCACCACTAAGTCCACCTTCTTTGGGTCCACCGCAATACCAGACTGCGTCACGATGTGACCCAAGAAGGAAACTTCCCGAAGCCAAAACTCACACTTCTTGGGCTTAGCGTAAAGCTTATGCTCTCGAAGCGTCTGGAGGACTCGCCGAAGGTGATCCTTATACTCCACGTCGCTCCTCGAATAGATCAGTATGTCATCAATGAAGACCACGACAAACTGATCCAAGAACTGCCGAAAAACCATGTTCATCAAATCCATAAAAGCTGCCGGGGCGTTAGTCAAACCGAATGGCATCACCGTGAACTCGTAATGCCCGTAACGAGTCCGGAAAGCCGTCTTAGCAACGTCCTCGGCCTTGATCTTGAGCTGATGATAACCTGACTTGTAGTACCCCTGGGGCCTAACTGACGGAATGACTGTAGTATCCTAGACTGTTCGACGCTTCTGGAGAAGGTCGAGACAAGTCGGAGTCGTTTCGGCGTCAAATAGACGCTAAAACGGACTCGGAGCACCGAAGCGAGCCAAAACTGAAGTTTTGGGCTTTTGGAGTTTCGGGCGCCCGGATGCTCTGTTTTGGGCGCCCAGTTGTTCAGTGCCCCTTTTCTGAAAATTACTAAGTCATTTCGGATCCATGTTTCGGGCGCCCGAAAAGTGAGTCCGGAAATCCTACCTCGTGAGTATCGAACTGCTCGACACGTGTTGATCGGTTGGTGAGATCCGCCGGACCAGGTTTGGGCGCACCGGACCGCGGCGGAGAGTCCGATGGTCGAGTTGGTGCAGGCTGAAGAACCGGGCGCCCACTTCTTGGGTTTCGGGCGCCCGAATCTGGGAATTTCCTGCTGAGTACAGGTTAGATGTATTCTGTTCTTGAGGCTCACTGCACCTTTATCCCTTGTCTATAAAAGCAGTGGACGACCCCCCTGAGGCTCTTTTCTCCCCTCTTCAAGGTGAACTCGGATCTTGCAAGGGAAACCCTCTCTTCTCTCCCAATTTCATCTTCCTCCATTGATGATCTTGGTTTCCTGCTGAAACTGCAACGTCGACCTGGAGTGTTCGTGCTCGTGTGCAGTGTAGGAGTATCCAAATCCAACGAAACTTGGTTTGTTGGATAGAGGACTTGCAGAGGAAGAAGTGGAATCCTTCCAATCGCGATTTGGACAGGTATGTAAGCTACAGTTGATGTTTTACTGGAGCCCTGGTGTTCTTGAGCTGAAACTTGGGTTTTTCCTTTGATCTTTTGGATCCAATCTCTTGGGAGCTGGATTTTCGAAGTGAAGAGTGATCCTTCCACTTCCCTTGCTGGTTTGGAGGTTCTTCCCACTTGAATTGAGGATTCAGAGGTGAGTTCTAGTTCAGATTTTTAAGTAATTGCTTAAGTGCTGAATTTTGGGTCATTGATGGAATTTCTTGGATTTTTAGATCCAGATCTTTGTGAGGACCTTTGGAGAGGTTTTGGATTGTTCCATCACTGTTTTTGAGAGGTTTGTGACCCCTTTCTATGAGCTAGATTCGTTGGAATCCCTGAACTCTTGCTGTTTTTGTGATTTGCTTAAGTTCTGGAACTTCTGGATCCATGTACAGGAGGGTTCAGATGTTGACCTGATTCAGTGTTTAGGCTTTTTGGACATCGAGTCGAGCTCCGTTTTGGCTGAAATTTGGAGAGTTTGTTCGTGAACCTCTGCTGGTGAGTTGAGCCAAATTTTACTACATTTGGACTTAGGATTTGGATTTTATCGCATGTTGAATACATGTGGGTTGTGCTGCCATGTTGCAGTTCTGGGCTGATGTTCTGGGCGCCCAGAACAGTGAGCAGGTGGGTCCGAATCTCGAGGTTGCCAATTTGAGCTCGATTTCGGCCGGTGTTGCTTGGAGGCCTTCCACTCGACTCCTAGCCGTTGTTGGATAGCTTTCGAGGTGGGTTGATGTTACCGAAATCGCCGGATGCTGTTTTATTATCTGTTGTAGAAAGTGCAGCATGCTGTTTTATTATCTGTTTAATCATGTTAGTAGCTCGAATTCGTGAATTTGCATGTGTTTATATGAAATCTGAATTTGGAGCATAAATTGATAATTTATAGACATGACTTTACATGCTGAACTGGAAATTGACTTAGGAGAAAACTCGCGAACATACAACCGTCACTTTTCGAACTGTTATCAGATTTAGCTCTAGGAGCCGTTTCTGTTCTTGTATCACCGCTGTTAGTGCGAGGTGGATACTTAGTTCGTTATAGGACGAGTTTACGCTCGTGCTGGGATGCCGAGCTTGTATTTACAGCTGGGTTAGGCTGTTCTGTATTACCGGGTGCCGTCGGGGTTGACGGTGGACCCAGACTCTTGTTTTAGCTTCTGGTTGTGCTGAGGGCACGTGAGCTTAGAGTCTTTGACCCATTTTGACCCCTTTGTTCTTTGACTATAGCCGCCGGAGCCTGTTTGTGCTCGACAGAGATACGCGTACTAACTCGGCTGGGTAGCTCCCCCGAGTGCCGCTCCGGAGTGAGGCCTCTTTTGCGTTGATGTCGCTACAGATTGTGGATCTGTTTTGGACCGGCTACCCATTTTGGTAGTGTGCGGTGTGGCTAGGCAGTTGGCTGGACGAGCCCGTTTGGGCGGTTCCGATAGATTGGGTCTGGGATGATTTCTCACTTTGGTGATGCTTACTTGAGAGTTGACTGAGATAGTGGTAGGGTAGTGGCATGATAGCTGTAGAGTTTATTCCAGCTTACTTTGTTGTTCTTTACCTACCAGCTATACTGTTAGTCTCGTAGACTTAGTGGGTGGACCGTTGAGGTCGGTATCGGTACCCACTGAGGACTACTTCTTTTGATAGTAGTTCTCACACACCCATTGTTGCCACCTTTTTGCAGAGCCTTCTTCTGTTGCGGCTGCTGCGCCTGTTTCCGCGGATCGAGGTAAGGGAGTCGCGAGCTAGATCCCTACCTGTCCCTGTTGTCCCTAGAGGAGGACCCTACTGGAGATAGTTTATTTTGAGTTGAGCCATGTACATATACTGTGGATTTGTACCTATTTTGGTTGTGGTGTACCTGTTGTACCTTGGACTCTATATGTACAGGTGGCTTTTGTTATTAGTATGTTTTCTTGCAGCTCTATATATCTCTTGTAGTGGCTTGTATGTTTGTTTACAGGTTAGTTATCGCTTCGTATACATAGAAAAATCTATGTGTACGACCGATCTGTTGGCGAGCCCGGGGAAACGAGTAATCCGGGGCGTGACATGACTGCAGATCAATCTTCGAGAATACCGAGGCTCCCTGAAGCTGGTCGAAGAGATCGTCGATCCACGGTAGAGGGTACTTATTCTTCACCGTCACCTTGTTGAGCTCGAACTCACAATCAAACCAACGAAAAAAAAATCCTTGCGAGTCCATCACTCTGGTGCACAGGGTTGCCAATCGCAACAAGCGATAAAATCACCAGTGATGCCAAACACCTGTCTCCAAGTGATCGGACACGCAATCCAAATCAAGATTTGCACGGAAGCCGTGACGAAAACCTTGTACGCAAACACATGCACAGAGACCTCGGAGCCGACAATCAGGCTCCCGACATTCGATCACCAAGACACCAAAACTCCTGGCAAAAAAAACCGAGATCACCACACAAAACAAACCTTTTAGCTGAGTAAGGCACAGCTACAGAGTTAAAAGGCAACCAGACTCAACCCGGAGTCAAACCATCCGCAATGATGGCAAATCAACTGCGCAAAACCAATCAAGGATTAGCTCAAGGCTCACTACGTGATCAGGGATGACCACCATATAGCTTTCCCACAAGACGACCTATAGAGATTGTCTTGCAAGAGAAAGCACCGACCCCAACCAGACAGTCCCAAAAGGGATAGGGTATTCCGTCCTAACTTTTGACACTACGTTGTCTGCAGCCAACGCACTTATCAAAAGAAATGCGAAATATCCGAAGATCAAATGCCAACAACAAGTTGGCAACACCACAAAGGTACCAGGCCAACTAAACTCATAAGCTGGACCAAATTTCACGGAAGAATCACCGAATTAACGGAAATGCAAACCGACCCACAAAACAAGGTCTGCTCTGAGCCAACTCCCTAGGAGTCTACGGCTTCCAACAACAAACCGACGACTACTCGCCACGTAGGGTCGCCAACCACACGAACCGAAGCGAAGGAAAAACAATTTCCAGCGTCGTCTAACCAACGTCAAACGCGGTGAGACCTCCAACAACAACCTGGAAGATCTCTCGACAACACGAAAGCCTACAAATACCACCTGAAATCCCATGACACACCAATTTAGGCGTTAGGATAGCCGCATACAATGTATGCACCAACAAAAAACCTGGCACCAAACAGTGTCCACTCAGACTAGTACACGTCAGTTTGACGTAAGAACTAGCTAAAGGTCGAAAGACCAACACTGACAATTCCACCAGCAAAACGTCAGAGGGGTAGGCTTCACCGCCCTACCCAACAAAAACTGAGAAGGTAACACCAAAGTTGCGGTCGAAACTGCTCAAAGTACCATCTCCGTAGAGACGCTCGCAGTGGCTCTCGTGCTCTACACAGAAAGTGGGGCCAGGGCAAGAACAGTCCAAACAACAACACAGATCCACCAAGTGACGTCACCTGGCCTGTTAGGGCCACCACCGGCCAACGAGTGGTTACGCATAGGAAAAACACACCCTGCCACTTGGTATCTGCCTGGTACTCTACCATCACTTCTAGTAGAAGCACGAGTCTGCGAATAAGGGCGGATCGAACCTCCGAAAATCCGCCAATCGCGCTCGGATATGGCCACCACCCCCAATCACGGGGTCGGCGTCCACACGCGGAACAGCCGACGTAGTCGCTGTCGTCGTCGCGGTCGTGGCCACAAACGGCGTGGGTGCCACAGGAGGGTCTGCAGTTATCGGGGCACTCGGCGGAGGAGGAGGAGGGGCTGGAGCGGTAGTCGCCGTAGCCTGCTGCTGCAAATACTGCTGGAACATGCCGGAGAGGGTCGTCAGCTGACCCCTCACCTCGAACACCTCAACCTCTAGCAACAGGGTACGGTCAACAGCAGGCTGCTCGCCTCCTGCTGGCTCCTCGCTCGAACCAGCCGCAGTAGCCCGAGTCTGAACACCAGCAGACGGATCCGCAGGCGCACGCCCACCACCACGACCAGGACGGGGAGGTCTACCACGACCACGAGCCATCTGTAAAACATAGAAACCGCGCAAGAGAAAGGGGTCGGCAACACCCACAAAACACAAGCCGAAAACAAACCCCCGAACTCGCGCACCTATACATCTTAGGTCTTCTTATGGATCAGCCTAACCAATGGTTCAGTTACAAATTTATAAATGAATGAGTGTTTGTACCCTTTACGCTCTGATACCATCTCAATCCGTCACGCCCCGGACTAGTTTATAAGCAGAAATACGTGTCATTCATTTTTTTTTTTAAAGCCTAGCCCGCGCCACGTACAGACCCGCCACAAATACAGGGCCCACTGTCCACACGGACAGAGCCTCCCCTGTATTTGCACGGCGTACACAACATACATACAGGATCACAAACATCATTCATCCCACACAAACAACAACATCACAATCCTTGCTTCATACAGCTAACAGTCTTTAAACCTGTATGATTCTAAGCAAGTCCTTAGGCGAAGGATGATGCGATGCACAAACAACAGATCATTCTAGAAAACTGCTCCTTACCCAGAAGCTTTATTTGAAACCCTAATCTCAATCATTTAAAGATCCTTTGAAAACCGTTCTCCACACGAGAACTCTCTTTTGAAATCCCAAAAGTCGATCGATTGGAAATCCATTTGAAAACCGTTTTCCACACGGAAACCTTTATTTGAAAACGCTACCACGAGGGGTAGAAATTCAAGATACACAGTATAAAGCCATAATTAAACCAGAATTGAGGTCTAATAAACATCGTCATCCATAATGTCTAAGCATGCAATCAACACATAAAAACTGAGTCAAATCCACGAAATCCAAACATGCAAGACAAAACAACCATAGTGTAACTGAACCACATCCACATCTAACTGGTAAAGAGATAAAGGCGATAACCAATCTGGAGGGAGGAACCTCACAAGTCGGGACCTCTAGTACCACTATCTAGGCGTGCCTCGCAACGTCCCTACTCCCACCACCCTGCTCACCTGAAAAGAACAACGATGGCGGGGGGTGAGAACATGTAAACATGTCTCCCCTCCCAGTGGGTACCGCAAGCCGACGAAGGCGAGGTGTACACACTGGCGCGAGGGTCAACAGATAGATAGATAGGTAAAACAGTAGCACAAGTAAGCAAGAGTATGAACCATACATGAACGACTACGCTACTGTAAGCAAATACTATATGCATCAACTGTAGATAGATAAAGAGACCCAATCTCCACCAGGCCATAGGGACGGATCTCTGGCACTGTCACAACCGCTCACTCACAGGTACATAACCTCCGCAGATGCACATGTCGAGAGGCTCACGGGTTGGAAGCACACAACCCTTTTCCGGAAAAGAACACCCCAAGACGTGGATCAGACCGCTGGCGTACGTGAAGTGCTAGAAGAGCTGTGACGATCGATGCAATATGCTCAAACCACAGAACGACAACTAGCCGAGAATAGCAACGGGACCAAGTCCAAGGATCGCTCGGAACAACAGGCGATCACCACTGACCAACTAGGTCGTCTCAACAAACCATGCAATCACACTACTCTACTAATGGCAAGCTCACAAAAGTAGAGGAAAGAGAGTCTAGTGAACTAATAATCAACATGCAAAAGAAAGGGATAGAAAGGTATCACCGCTAGTCCACTGAACCGACTCCGGATCGAAGTACCCACCTGCAGAAATGAGCCGTCTAACACCGACGGCTCACGGGAAAGTCGACTGAACCTACGAAGCACCAACAGGGTCAAGACCCACCGAGTCGACACTAAACACAAAGCTCACAACCCGAAACTGACGGATAGTCCAAAAATCCCGCCGAAACGATCCCGAAACCACACCGAGCCCCAGAGGGGTACCAACATCCAAACCAAGTCCTCCGCTGTCCCCAAACACACTAAACAAGGTGACAGGACAGCGAGCACAAGCTCGGGGTGCCACGAACACAAACGCACCCGAAACGGCTTTCCGGGTTCCCAAAAAATGCCGATTTAGCACCGGAACCCTTCGTCACTCATCTGCTGTCCTCGAAACTTCGGGACAGCGATGAGGAACAGCCAACGAGGCTAAACGACAATGCCAAGTCACTCACAAAATCAGCAAGTGAGTCGCTCGACTAAAACACGCGTTTTGCCGACTATTTCATCGAAAAACGCACCGAAAATCAATCCGGATCACCGCAAAGGGCGAAGGGGTTGGACAACCAGTCCACAGGGCCTCAAGGGTCATGCCCTTGCTGCCCGCAGCATCACAACGCTGCCACAATCACAAAAGACCCCAAAACAAGCAACATACACACATTAATAAGCATAAAGAAGGCCGTTTGAGTACTCCGTTCATCCGCACGACCTTCCGCAAGCACCAGCGGATAGGGAACGACGTAACGGAGGCCGTGCTCACAGCCCCACTGCGACAGGAACAGTCGCAGGCACAAACAACCCATAAAAACAGCGCCCACATGCGTTAACAATGCCCGACAAAGGCTAAACAGTGAAACGGCACGCCAAAACAGCAAAATAAGGTGAGCATGGTGATCAGCGCGTCGCCGCGATCATCGTGCTCACCTTCCCGAGCTTCGGGAGGCAACATAAAGCACCAAGCCAAGCATGCGGCCCAACCAAGCCAAAAATAGCCCTGGCCGAAGCAAGCTTGCTCCGGCCGGCTGCCGGCCGACATGCAGCGCGCGCGGCGGCCAGGGTCGGACGCGGGGGAGGTGATGAAGGGAGAGCTCACCTCAAACGGTGGCAGGAAGCGGCGGCGGCGGCGCGGGGAGAGTGCTTGCTCTCGGGTGGCTAGGGCACGGCGGCGCCGGCAACAAACGGCGGCGGCGGCGGTCGGGACGGCGAGAACCGGCAAGAGGGGCTCGCCGGACATCGGAAGGTAGGTGACCGCGACAGAGAAGGCCGGCGGCGGCGCAAGGCGCAAGGCGCTCGGCCGCGGCTGCCCTAGCAGCCCTAGCTGCACAGCGGCGGCTGCGGCGGCGCACTAGCGGCACGGGGGCGGCCGGGGAGGAAGGCGACGGCGGCGAAGGTCCTCCCGGAGCTGGCCGGAGGTCGCTGCGCCGGCGGGAGGCGGCGGCGGCTCGGGACCAGCTCCCACTGCCCGCAGCAGCTAGCTGCGGCGCGGCGGCGCTCGGCGGCGGTTCCCGACGGCGGGGCTGGTCGCCGGCAGCTGTGCCACCTCAGGGGGACCTAGGGCATGGGTCCACCCTATGTGCACACTACAGGGGAGAAGAAGAAGAAGAAGAATAAAAGAAAAGATAAAGATAAAGGGAGAGAGCTGCTGGCCGGAGCTCCCCGCCGGCCAGGGGAGGTCGGCGGCGGTCGGCGGCGCACTAGAAGGTGGGCAGAGGAGCTGAGGAGGGGGGTGGCACCTGCTGGGGGAGAGCTAAGGGAGAGAGAAGCAACAATGGATCTCTCTCCACTCACACACAACATATACACAATGCACAAATGCAAAAAGCCCCTCGCAACTTGGGAATTTAGTCCCGAGTCCCTCACAGCGTGCACAAAATGCACAGACACCACTCCACACTCGATCTCACGAAAAACGGTGTGTGAAATAGGGTCCAATTCGCGAAACGATCAATCAAGCACTACGACCTCTCAGCGAAGAACTCGCGATATCTCACGATCCGACCGTCGCATGTGCGAACGGATTGCGCCATCGCGTTCAGCACTGCCGATACATCGAATCTACCATTTTGGATCGTCAGACACGGACTCCGAATTGTGACACAATCCATCCTCTCTCTTCCAGCACAACTCAAAAACCAAAAATACACAAATAATACATATATATACGTATATATATACACCTATACATATATATATACATATACAAACACGTATGCATACAAATACAAGGTAGAGGGAGAGAAAACACTGAATTCAAATTCAAATTCAAATTCAAAATTCAAAATTCGAATTCTCACATCTTGTTAGAGAATTTGCTATGAAAGATTTGGGACCACTCCACTACTTTCTTGGCATCGAAGTTCAAAATTTTCAAGGAGGCTTCTTTCTTATGCAAGGAAAGTATGCACGAGATTTGTTGGTTCACACTCAAATGACTGAGTGCAAAACTGTCTCCACTCCTATGGCTTTAAAAGCTAAGGCCTTTTCTTCTAAGGATTATCCTTTTCCCGGTTTCCCTTTTTATAAATGTCTTGTTGGAGCTTTATAATATCTGATAATGATTTGTCCAGATATCTCTTTCTTTGTTAATGCAGCATATCAACATATGGAGTCATCGACAATGCAAGATTTTCAAAACGTCAAATGCAAGATTTCTCTGTTAATGCAGCATGTCAACATTCTTCGTTATGTTGGTGGTATTATTAATTTTGGAGTTCAAATTTTATCTCAAAGTACTCTTGATCTATATGCTTTCTAAGATGTCGATTGGGTTTGCTGCCTCACTACTCACTAATCTACCACTAATATGTGTACTTTTCTTGAAAGTTATTACTTATCTTGGAGTGCTAAGAAATAATCTAAAGTATCCATATCTAGAGCCGAGGCTGAATATCAAGCCATAGCTTTCACTACTGCAGAGTTAACTTGGTTATCTTTTGTATTACAGGACCTCGATATTATACTTGAAAAATTGACCATTCTTTTCTGTGATCATATTAGTTCTTTACATGTGATAGTTAATCCTTTTTTTTATACTCGTAGTAAGCATATAGAAATTGATTATTACTTTATATGTGAGAAGTTACCGAGGTCTGAAGCTTCATTGGGCTTGCAGGGTACTACCGTCATTTTGTGGAGGGTTTTCAAAAAGGGATAATTGCCTATATACCCCTCAAAACTTTAAAAATATCTCATTTACCCCTACTATTTTTTTTTCTTTCCATTATACCCCTCATACGTTCCTCTGTTATTCAAAAATACCCCTGCAGTTACCACCCGTTAAGTTAGCTTAGGTTAAACGTGAGTTAAATGTCTCCCAGAGGTAAAAAAAATTAAAATGTCTCTTTTGCCCTTAACTTAAGGGCAAATAAGAAAAGTTGGTAATGGTAGAAGGGTATATTTGAAAAGACAAAAATCAAAATACTTCTTTTGCCCCTGACTTAAAGGCAAATAAGAAAAATTGGTGATGATAGAAGGATATATTTGAAGGGGCAAAATAGTAATTTTACAGAGATAACGGCTATTGCTAACAATTTCACTAGCAGAATTTAACTCTAGGGGTATATTGGAAATAGGTAGGAATGTAAAAAGGGTATTTTTAATATCAGCCTTCTAAGAGGGGTAAATTAGAAAGTTGAAAACTTTTCAGGGGTATATAAGCAATTGCCCCTTTCAAAAATTACCATTCTGCTTACTTATTTACAAGGGAACTAAGTTTATTTGAAGTGATGAATGCAACAAAAACTTCCAACTATTGAAGGACAAGTTGGCATCTGCTCCAATTCTCACCTTGCCCGTGGTAGGAAAGGGATTTGTGGTGTACAATGATGCATCTAGAAGTAGTTTTAGGTGTGTTTTGATGGAGGAGGAGAAGGTAATAGCCTATACCTCTTGGCAACGCATTTGGAAATGGTCTTAGGTGTGTTTTGATGCAGGAGGAGAAGGTAATAGCCTATGCCCCCTGGTAGCTTAAAAGCTATGAAAAGAATTATCCCACCCACGACCTCGTACTGCCCGCGGTGATTTTCGCCTTGAAAGTTGTGGAGGCATTATCTTTATAGCGAGTACTATGAAATTTACACAAACCATAAGAGCCTTAAGTCAATATGAACCTGAAAGGAATTGAATCTGGGGCAACGATAATGGTCGGAGCTACTGAAGGACTATGACATCATCATATTATATCATCTCGGAATGGTGAATGTGGTGGCAGACGCACTAAGTGGAAAGTCTGTAGAAAATCTCGCGATGTTGATCACTAGCCAAGTGCAGCTACAAGAGAAAATACGACAATTTAATTTGGAGGTTGTTGCATCTGGCGCCCCAGTAAAACTTATGACACTAAGAGTGCAACCCACCTTGTTGGAGAGGATCAAAGAAAAGCAAGCCTCAAATGTCAAACTCCAAAGGTGCGGACTGATATAAAGAGCGGGCATACAGAGGATTTTAGCATTAACTGTGGTGGAGTCTTGCGGTTTCAGGATAGATTTTATGTATCTAATGAACTAGAGATTCGGGAGGAAATCTTGAAAGAAGCACACCGATTCTTGTATATCATATACCTATAGGTAGCACCAAAATTTACAAAAAATTAAAAATGTATTATTGGCGGCTTAGAATGAAAGGTGATGTTGAGCGCTTTGTGGCTCAGTGCCTAGTGTGCCAATAAGTCAAAATAGAGCATCGATTCTCGACGAGCCAATTGCAAAGTCTACCTATAATTATTTGGAAATAGGAGAACATCACTATAGACGTCGTTGTGGGCCTGCTTTATCGCACGTGGGTCACAATGCAATTTTGGTGATTGTAGATTGGTTGATGAAATCGGCTCATTTTCTATCTAACACCGCTAAAAATTGACACATATCTATATAGATGAGATTATGCGCCTCCATGGAGTGCCGATGTCAATTGTCTTGGATTGGGATCCCTGATTCGTGTCGCAGTTCTAGAAAAGTCTACATGAGGCTCTTGGGACACGCCTCAATTTCAACACAGTGTATCATTCTCAAAGTGATAGACAATCATATAGAACCAACCAAATTCTTGAGGATATGTTGCGGGCTTGCGTCCTTGACTATGAAACATACTGGCAACAATACTTACCAATGGCGGAGTTTGCTTACAACAATAGCTTCCAAGTGAGCATTGAGATGGCATCTTATGAAGCGTTGTGTGGCAGAAAATGCTAATCTCCATTGCATTAGAGTAAGGTTTGTGAGATATCGACATTAAGCCAAGAAGTATAACAAAAGGCCTAGAAGAAAGTTAAAATTGTGCGGCAAAGGCTATTGACAGTGCAAAGTCATCCAAAGAGCTACTCCAACAAGCACGGACACGATTTGAAGTTTAGCGTCGGAGATGATGTGCTCTTGAAGGTTTTTCCCAATAAGAAGAGTAAAGCAGATCGGGATACGAGGGAACTTGAGCTCTCGCTATATTGGACCTTTTGAGGTGTTGGAGTGGATCAGCCATGTAGCTTATCCGATTGCACTACCCTGAGCTTGGTGGAAGTACACAATGTATTCCACTGTGTCTCTACTTTACAAGCATGTATCCGATCTGACATATATTATTGGCTACCTACCTGTGGAGTTGCAAGAGGATTAAAGCTACAATGAGTATCCAGTTATCATCCTCGCCTGGCAAGGTAAGGTGTTATGGAATCACCCTATTCCTTATGTCAAAGTGTTGCGGAGCAACCACAAAAAGTGAGAAGCTATGCGCGGGAGCTCAAGAGCACCCATGTATTTTTCTTATCTGTCTGGGGAGTCTACTTACTTTTTTTAAGGAAGGAGAGATGTAATGCATTGAACTTTTGTAAATAGCAGGATTCTAATGAAGAATAAAAATAGAAACTATTTAGATAGCCTCAGTGGTTTTTGGGAAGCATTAGAGTGTTTTCAATATGAAAACGGGGCAAAAATAGGCTTTGGAGAGTTAAATCTATAAAACTGTAGACTTGCATTTAGTACCGTACTGGACTGAAGTATTAGTACCCAGCTGCATAGAATTTGGGAGAACCCTCGGGTTTTGTGAAATTTTCCTTAAGTATTGGTACTGATTCGGGCTGGTACAGATAAACAATAGAAAATAGAAAAAATCAACATTTGGATTCTACGAAACTAGCCTAGAGTACTTGAACTATTGATTTGCGTACCGGTACTGGAACTTGTATATTGGTACTCAACTTTACAAGCAATAGATTTTAGATGATTGTAAATATGATTGATTGGAGGATTTATGTGCAATTATAGCACCTACATAAGCCCATATCATAACTAATAAACCCTAATTCCTCATTTGTTCCTCTATCACTCTCCCTCTTCTCTTTATCTCTCTAACAAAATCGAAAACCCCAGCTCGACCCTTGTGAGATCTCTTGGATCCATCTCTTTGGAGGCTTGGAGGGGACCTAAAGTATCAAGGAGAAGCACTTATTAGAGAGAAAAGGCAACCACCTCAACCCACATTTCTCTCATTTGGAGGAGAAGAGGTAAGTTGATATTTTTAGGGCTTATTTTTGGAGTTTTTTTTTATCAAAAGAGGGATTTTCTAGTTCTAACTTTAGTTAGAGCTTCTTTTTAGGATTTCTTAGTGTTCTAAAGAGATTAAGGGGCATATCTTAAGAGTATTCAAGAGAAGGTAGATAATATCACTAAAATAGATTTAATCTTCTCTTTGTCTGAAATTTTCTTTGGCTATTATACATATTACAGGTAATAAATAAAGTAAATGTATTTTAATTGCATACAAAGAGATCTAGTGGGTCAAGATGATTTATAAACACCTAGCCTAGAGTAAAATAGGATTTCAAACCCTTTGTACATTAAGAGGTAAATGTGTGACATGAATATGTAAGGGAACAAGAGTGTGTGTGTGTTAGGTATTATGGGAACCTTGGAACATTGGTGAAATAAGAGTGGCATTTAACGTAGGTTGGAACCTATGGTCTGAATATAGTAGCATATAAACTATAGGTTAAACTTAAACTAGGGAACAAAAGACCATGAAAAGGATCCTTGTGCATAACCCTAAAACTCGTGAATTTAGGGTGTAACAATGAGACATGTTGCGACCTTCCGGAAGTGCAATAAAAGAGAGAAGTCTGATCCATTGACTACCGGTACCATACTTGGGGAAGTCCGAGAACTATCGACCCAAGTGTCTAACGATTGGAGAGAAGTCTGATTCTTTGGCACTCCATGAGGTGTAATAAGGTAAGAAAACTAAACTAATAAGTTGGTTAAAGTTAAGAGAAGAAATGAGATGATTGTGTAAACTAATGACATGGTATACGATTGTGGCATATTGTATATGTACTTGAGGCATTAAGTTGTATCTTACTTATTGCATTTTTATTGTAGAAATTGTGATTTCAGTTATTGTTATATCTACTAATACCTTCTTTGGACTGAGTGAGTGTAGAGCGCCACTTTCGAGGGTTGCACTCACTACGAACTTATTTAAAGTTCATACCCCGTTGTTGTTCCCCCTTTTTCATAACCTACTATCGACGGTAAGATGCAGGATCCCGGCAAGGGCGTTGCGAAGTGTCACGCCCCAAGTCACGCCAATTGGGCTTGCTCAGGCACATGCAATAGACCCACTGAACAGGTAAGATTTCTCCCTACCCACACGAAGAGGAACATATACCAACCTATACAAATCATGCATGAAATGGATACATGAAGTATCAGAGTATTACTACTAAATTTAGAACCATTACATCTTATTCTCTTAAAATTTTACAACACTTTATTTTATCCAAAATATTGCAATTTGATTGTGCTTACAAAAGGGTACCCACTAGACCGACTCACAATGATCTCCGCAACGCCTTTTCCACTGTCCCATGCTTTACCAGCAATAGTAGAATCTAGAAAGTATCAACTATAAAGGATGAGAACCTTAGATAAGTTTTAAGTTGGTACAACCGCCGAAATTGGCGTTCTACACCCACTCGGTCGAAACGGAGGAGGCATTACAAGCAAGTAATAATAACAACAACTCTTGCTATAGTACGAATACAAATAAGCAAGAAATATTTACAATGTCTCAACGTATACAATTTGCTACAATCTTTGTCATGTCATTTACCTACACATTCATTCTAATTATTTTCTTATTTTAACCAAATTATTAGTTTAGTTTCATTTCTTATTACATCTCATTAATAATTAATTGTTCTTAAGTTTCTCTCCGATTGATAGACACATGGGGTCGAATGCTCTCGGACTCCCCTAAGTACCTCATTAGGAGTCGATTGCTCTTGGATTTCTCCATTTCTTTGAGACTTTCAGAAAGTTGCACATTATTTAGTAATACACTCTAAGTTCTTAACTTCTAAGGCTATCACAAAGTCCATTCTTGTGTCCTCTTCTTTTCTAGTTCAAGTTTTGCCTAGAGTTTATATGCCACTATATTTACACCTTCGTTTCTAATCTAGGTTAAATGTCATACCTGATTCTTATGCTACAAGGTTCGCAATATATTTACATGCATGCCACATATCTTCCCTTTTTGCCACAAAAGGTTAAAAATCGTATTTTTTCTAGATCAAATGCTAAGAAAAGATCTTGACCTACAAAATCTACTACATGTAACTATAATCCATTCTAGTTTACATATTATACATAATACATGCAAAAAATGAAGGAAAACTATAGACAAAGGGGAGATGAAAAATATTTCAGTGATATCTTCTACCTTTGCTTAAATCTAACTTGGAGATGAGTCTTGATGTGACGCCCCACTTTCCAGGGGGTCACCCATCCTAGGACTACTCCGGTCCTAGCACGCTTAACTCTTTTAACTTCTTGGGTCTAGCCACCGCCTAAAATGCTTAAGCGGGTTTAAGAGTTTTAGCCCTATTATATCTTATATATAGGACTATCTGGGGTCTCACATTCTCCCCCCCTTTTAAGCCCTAACGTCCTCGTCGGGCTCAGATTCACAAGTACCAGGCGATGTGAGAGTCGTCTCGCTAGCCTAAACTGACTTTGTGGTGAGCCGCACTCCACCCACAACAGTTAACAGTATAAGAGCCTCGCTCTCCCCGCTATATAATTCTGGCTCAACCGAGACTCATCTCACACTTCTGGCTGGTAATTGGCTTTGATACCAACTGTGATGCCCTACTTCCTAGGGGGTCACCCATCCTAGGACTACTCCCGACCTAGCACGCTTAACTCTCTTAACCTCTCGGGCCTAGCCACCGTCTAAAATACTTAAGCCGGGTTAAGAGTTTTTGCCCTATTATATCTTATATATAGGACTATCTGGGGTCTCACACTTGATCTCGAAGAAAATCCAAAAAAAATCCTAAAAATTGTTCTAATAAGATTAGAACCTCAAAAATTCCTCATTGGGAAAAAAAAAAGTTCTGAAAATACCAACTCACCTCTCTACCTCCTAACACTATAAAAATAGGTTAAGAGTGTTGCTTTCACCCTCCTAGATTTTTCTCTTGAAGTTCTAAATCTTCTCCAAGCTTCCAAGAAGATGAATCCCTAGCTCTAACAATGGGAGATTTTAAGTCTTTGTTTCTAGAGAGAGGGGAGAGGCGGAAGAGAGAGGGAGTGAAGGAAAAGGAAATAAATGGATTAGGATTTCTGCTGTGATAGTGGGTTATATAGAGGTGTCACAATAGCACATAAAATTTTCAACTCTTTTTAATTGCAGAACAAACTATTCTACCTTTACGCTAGGTTTTGGGTGCTTGCCTGAACTTTCGGGCGCCCGAAGGCATCGTGGCTACACCCAGTCGTGATTCTGGATGCCATCTCAGTCTCGCCAGAAATATGTTTTAGGCATCCATAGGGGAATCTGGGCGCCTGTTGATTTAAACCTCTCGCACTCGAGCTCTTGTGTTAGGAGTCCAAAAATGGCATGAGCGCCCTCAAGTAGGGTCCAGAAATGTCCCGGTCGCCCGCACACAATCCGGGGGCCCGAAAGCTGGACTCTTCACCAACCTTGCTCTCTGGAAGAGCATCCAATTAATCTAGGTGCTCTATTGGGCTGCTCGCAATTCTGGGCATTCGAAAGGTTTGAAAATCTAGTTCCAACTCCTTTTGGAACTCTATTTTGGTCCAAATTGATTTCCATTCGATCCAAACTAAGCTAAGATCCTCCAAACCTATTTTAATCATGTCTAGCATGACTTAATCTGTAGTTGTCAATTTAACCAAAGTTTGGTAAATTACATCCTTTCCTCCTAAAAAGGAATTTTATTCGTGAAACTTAAATCTCATATCTCAAGTAGATTCCCCAAATTGATGTAGGAAAATCCTTTCATATGGTGCTCTTGAGCTCTCACATAGCTTCCTGCTTTTCATGGTTGCTCCACAACACTTTGACATAAGGTATGGAGCGATTCCACAACAACTTTTCTTCCCGTGTGAGAATGCTAGCCAAATACTCATCATAGCTCAAATCCTCCGACAATGCTAAAGGTAGGTAGCTGATAATATGCATCGAATCGGGTACATATTTGTGAAGTACAGATACGTGAACACGTCATGTACTCCCACCAAGCTCGGAGGTAGTGCAATCCAATACGCCACGAGGCCGATCCACTCCAACACCTCGAAAAGTCTAATGTAGTAAGGGCTTAGCTTCCCTCACAATCTAAAAATGCTTAATTCCTCTCGTTGGAGAGACTTTCAAGAGCACATGATCTCCAACGCTAAATTTAAATCATGTCGGCGCTTTTCAGAGTAGCTCTTTTGGCGACTTTGCATAATCAATAGCCTTTCACATGCGATTTGAACTTTTTTCTCAATTTACTGTACTATGTCCAGGCCAAAGGTAGATCTCTTGCCAACCTTACTTCAATGCAATGGAGATCAGCATTTTCTGCCATACAAATCTTCGTAAGGTGCCATCCTAATGCTTGTTTGGAAGCTATTTTTATAGGCGAACTCTGCCATCAGCAAGTATTGTTGCTAACCGGTTTCATAATCAAGGATGCAGGCCCGCAACATATCCTGAAGATTTTGGTTAGTTCTCTCCTATTTTCTATCACTTTTAAGATGATACACCCTGCTAAAATGCTAAAATCGAGTGTGTCTCAAAAGCCTCATATAGAATCTTCTAAAACTGTGACATGAATCGAAAATCCCAATCCAAGACAATCAACATCGGCACTCCATGGAGATGCATAACCCCATTGATATAAATCTCTACCAATTTATCCCTTAATCAAAATAGAAAATGAGTCAATTTCATCAACCGATTCACAACCACCTAAATCACATCGTGGCCCGCTTGCGACCGGGGCAAGCCTAGGGGTGAAAACGGATAGGATATTATCCGAAAATATCCGTATATGTATTCGATAGTATCCGGATTCAGATAGAAAATATCCGGATCCGGTTGGATATAGATACGGATATGGTTTTAGAGATTTAAATTTTTTCGGATATCCGGAAAAATGGATATGGATGTGGATATCCGGACTTTAGTATTATTATTTTATATTCTTTATATTTTTTGATCCGTTCGGCCCAATTTCGCCCGCCTGCCCCGCTCAAATCCCTTTCCTCCAGAGTCGATCTGTCTACTCCTCTAATTCATTGCCAATCAACGTACGAAGGGATGATTAATACATGTTGTGAAAAAATAAGGTGATTTTCTGTATTATTCGATTATTTTATAATGAGTTATATATTAAAATTACATATTTTATATGTGAAGAAATATAGTTAAGAAATAAGGTAGAAAAATAAAGTAATTTTTTGTATATGTGCATATTAATATATATTATTATTTGAATACATATCTGATTCATATTCGAATCCGAAAAGATATCCGACCATATCCGAATCCGTTTTTACCGGATATGGTAATAAAAATTTAGCATCCGACATATATTCGTATCCGAATCCGTATCCGAAAAATAAATATGGATGCGGATATGGTTTCGTCAAATATCTGACCATATCCGATCCGTTTTCACCCCTAGGCAAGCCCATGATGAAGTCCATGATGATGTTTCTCTCACTTCCAAACGTATATGGGTAGACTTTGCAATTTGTCCGCCAGAAGTCGATATTCCACCTTAACTTATTGGCACATTAGGCATTGAAGCACAAAGCGCCCAACATCACCTTTTATTTGGGGCTACCAATAATGCCCTTTCAAATTTTTGTACATTTTGGTGCCACCCGAGTATATGGTATATGGGGATCGATGTGCTTCCTTCAAGATTTCCTTCGAAATCTCCAGATTATTAGGTACACACAGCTGACCCCAAAATCGCAAGACCCCATTGGAGTCTACATTAAAATCCTCCACAGCTCAACAGCGGATCGCATCTTTTGGAGTGTCATGAGTTTTTTCAGGACACTGGATGCAAGAACATCCAACTCGAAACATTACATTTCCTACTATAGCGGTGCCTCGCTACTGATTAACATTCTTGGTTCTCCATAGACTTTTGACTTATTGCATCAGCCACCACATTTGCCTTTTCGGGGTGACGCAATATGGTGACGTCGTAGTCCTTCAACAGCTCCAACCATTGTTGTTGCCTTAGGTCCAACTCCTTTTGGGTGAATAGATACTCGAGGCTTTTGTGGCCTATGTAGATCTCACAATATTCACCACAAAGATAATGCCGCCATCACTTCAAATCGAAAATCACCACAATCAATTAATGGTCATGCGTGAGATAGTTCTTTTCATAGCACTTAAGCTGTCGGGAGGCATATAGGTATTACCTTCTCCTCCTAAATCAAGACACACCTAAAATCATTTTGGGAGGCATCACTATATACTACGAATACTTTTCTTATCGCATGCAAAAGGAGGATTGGAGCCGATATCAATTTGTCTTTTAATAATTGAAAGCTTGCATTGCATCCATCGCTCCAAATAAACTTGGCCCCTTTGTGAGTGAGACGCATGAGCAAAATGGTAATTTTTGAAAACCTTTCCACAAACTGCTGGAAGTAGTCGTAAGCCCAATGAAGCTTCGGACTATAGTAATATTGGTAGGTTAGGGCCAATCTTTAATTGCCTCCACTTTCTTAGAGTCCACCGAGACTCCAATTTTGAAAATAACATGTCCTAAGAATGCAACTTTTCAAAGCCAAAATTTGGACTTTTTCAATTTGGTGAATAGCTTCCGCTCCTATCGAACTTGTAAAACCTTTCTAAAGTATTCCTCGTGCTTCTTATCACTTCGGAAGTAGACCAATATGTCATTAATGAAGACTATGACAAATCGGTCTAGGAAAAGCTTGAAGACACGGTACATAAGATCAACAAAAGCCACCAAGACATTAGTGAGCCTAAACTGCATTATAATAAACTCATAATGCCCGTAAAGTGTCCTAAAAATCATCTGATGCGCTTCCTCTAGTCTGATCTTCAATTGATGTTATTCATACTGAAAATCAATCTTTGAATACGCTTGGGACCCCTGAAGCTGATCGAACAGATCATTAATGCACGATAGTGGATACTTGTTTTTTATTGTGACTTTCTTGAACCCCCTATAATCCACAAACAACTGCAATCATCCATCCTTTTTTTTTTATAAATAGCACGAGAGTTTCCCACAGAGAAACACTAGGCTTGATGAAGCCCTATTCCAACAGATCTTGCAATTGAGCCTTAAGCTCTCTTAGCTCTACAAGTGTCATGTGATAAGGTTCTTTAGAAATTGGCGCAGTCCTAGAAACTAAGTCTATGATAAACTCAATCTCCCGGTCCGGCAGTATTTCTGGTAGTACCTATGGAAACACATTCGAAAAATCTTGGGCTACAGGGATGCCCCCAGGTACCGAAGACCTTGCCCAGTCCCCCATCACCGTGGCCAAGTAGCCACGCATCCACTATTGATCAACTTCTAAGCTCAAGATCTAGAGACTGTTATGGCAAAAAGTGAGCTTCTGCAACATCGGTAGACGAACTCTTTTTGCCCTAATTTTCAAATGGTGATGACTCAACTCTCGCAATCGACAGTTGCATAGTACCTCGAGAGCTAGTCCATTCCTAGCACAATATCGAAGCCCTCTATCCGCCTCAACAATAAAAAGTCCACTGGCATAATCCAGTCAACAATACGCATCGAACAGGCGGGACAATAATTGTTGATGTAGAATGCGTGGTCCAGTACTTGAACCCACTTGGTGCTCGTGGCATCTAAGATGGCAATTCCATGGGTAGTGGTAAATGTCCTACTTATGAATGAATGTAATGCACCTGTATCGAACAATGTCTTGATCTAATATCATTATGTAAAATCATATATGCCATGACGTTGTCTACTGCCAGCTCCTCCTCCACCTTAGTAGCAAATAGCCACCCACTCGGTGCCTATCGTGTCCTCTCCTGCTACCATGACATAGATGGATGCCTACCCGAGGGAGCATCGGATGGTGCCCCCAAATTTTTCCTTGGGACGGATGGAACTAAAGCTAAAGACAGGGCCGGTGGTGTGCCCGTGTAGCAGTTGACCACCAGGTGGCCCGGCTGGCCACACTTGTAGCATCTCTCTTCCTTCTCCTCGCACTGCTGATGCTGATGCTCTACTCTATAGATCATGAACTAATCTTGGGTCCGAGGAGCATACGACTAGCACGATTATGACTACAGTTGCAAATGCTTAGGAGGCCGCTTAGAACTCGATTGGCCACTAGAACCACGTGAGGACTATTTTTTCTTCTTATCTTTGCCCATTTGAAGGGCCTTGCACTCTCGGCACACCACGATCTTGCCCTCTCCACTAGTTAGGCACAATCCACAATTGCTCGATAGGTCTAAAGATCGAGCGGTTGGACTTTCACATAGATCCCTGGTCGAAGGCCCTGTGGAAGCACCGAGCCTTGTTTGCCTTATCCCACACTACAAACGTGATGCAACTTATGATGCAAAAGAACTCCTACTCATATTGTGCACCGTGTGGTTCCCTTGGCAGAGGTTCTTGAAGTTCTCCTCCATCTACTGTTCTGCACTGTCGGGGGAATAGGCTTCAACAAGGAGTCCCTGAAATTTCGACTAAGTCGGGGGTGGCAAGTCGATGGACCGCTTTTGTTTCTCTATCTTTCACCATTTGTAGGCCATCTTGCCCAAACAATAGGCGACCAGGTGAATTTTGTCTTGGTCTAGAATGAGAGGTCCTTAAACAACTTTCCATGGTGTCGACTCATAACTCGGCCACCATGTAAGTTATGGGGGAGCCCTAAGATCTATCTGGATACTATCAATACCTAGAGGGGGTGAATAGGTATAAAGGCCACAAATGCAAAACTCGATGCAATAAAAATAAGCGCGTAAAATAAAAATAGCACACCGAGATTTACGTGGGAAAACTCCAACTAGGAGTAAAAAACCCACGGGACCAACACGCGATAACAATCCACTAAGAAATAAAAGATTACAAGGTGATTACCGACTCCACGGACTCAACCTCTCCTTTATCTTCTTTCGATCTCGCGCACACCACCGGGTTGTCCACGCCCCACGTTCGAATCCACGAACGTCACGCCTCGAATCCACAAGATGCCCAACTTCGAATCCACGAAGCCTTCTACACGTCGAATCCACGACGCCCACCCGAATCCACGAGCACACTCCGTCCGGAGCAAGAACAATAAAGTTGATGACGATTTATTGCTTAGAATACCATTGAAGAGCTGTGGGAATAATCTCTAAGCAATTCTCAAATTGATTCTAGAAGAACATTAGAAATTAGGGCACCAAGAATCAATTTGAGAGAAGCTTGTTGTAGAAGAAGAGGAAAATGGCTACCTACAAGCTTCTAGAGTTTCTAAAAGATAATCTATGCTTAACCATGTTTTAGAGACACCCCCACATCTTATTTATAGGTTTAGGAGATATTAGAATCAGAGTAGGATTGAAAAATATGTTTTCAAAAAATCGCGACGGGTCAGGGTCCGGACCTTGGATGCAGGGTCCGGATCTTGAAGTTTCAAGACGTTTCATAGTCCGGACCTTGGCCTCAGGGTCCGGACCCTCCCTGCGTGACAGCCAATGAGGCGTACGGGTTCCGGACCCTGCCTCAGGGTCCGGACACCGAAACATGAAAATGTCCCGTTTTGCAAATTTTATTAATTTAAACCCATTCTAATGTCTTCCAAACATATGTATATGATTATAAATCACCATCAAGATTATTTAAACTTACCAAGCATCGTGAATTCGTATGTTGAGTTTTCGAGTCTTCAATCTTCGTCTTTTCTTCTTTGAACCTTCAAGACTCCGACTCACTTCACGAAATATGCCAATATAAAATCCATAACAATCTCTCCCTTTGGCAATTTCGTGACAAAACCCAAAATTACATAAAACACTCACGATGCTCATCTCTCCAGAAACATTGAAATTCATTGCCATCACCAAAATAATGAACTTCTCGCGTGAAAGATCCAAACAAAATTCAAAATACAACCTTGTAACTTCTAAAACAAACTCTATGACATAGACATACATGAAGTCTTGAAGTCTTCAAAGACCTGCAAAAAGTTTTCATTCTCCACGAACAAAGTTAGTAGTAAAAAAATACCAAACTCTCTCCCTCTTTGTTCATGCGTCTAAGTTTAAAAACTTTTCTTTTTTTTATAAAGTTTTCAATATCATCACCTCTCTCCCCCTTTTTGTCAAAAATTGCCAAAAGAAAACACCCAAAAATAGAGAGAGTTTAAAGAGAAATCAAATCGAAGCACAAGAAACACAAGTTTAAGATTTTGTTCAACTTTAAAACCACTTGTGATACAATGAAAAAACACAATGATTGCATTGAAAATAATATTAGTGCATGAACGTGATGCATTCACATAGACTTCTTTCAATCCCTATTAATTTCATAAAAATTAAGAATTTTACTACACAATCACCATGATATAGATAAAATATTACACGATTTCTTAATTCATATAAACTTCAAAATCAAGTCATCAAAAATAATCTAAAGGCTCAAAAGCTATCAAGATGTAAACGAATTATGAAGATGACTTAATGGATTTATCAAAGAGATAGAAATTTATCGCATAAACGTTCAAATTTGAGATAAAACAAACATCGCACAAGGGGTGGCTCTTTGAGAATCTTTCATATATGTGGACCACCTTATAACTCCGAAAAATAAATTTTGTGATATTTTTTCTTTTGCATGCTTTTGCACTTATATTTTTTTTTCGGATATGCAATTAAATTCTAATGTGGTAGCTGCACACACTAACCGGACGACCGGGGTGGTAGCTCTTTCCTCCATGTGGTGGTAGTTTTCACACTCCTTTAAGGTTGTAATTCTTTCCACATCTTTCAAAATATATGAGCATTCTTTTCTCAATATAATAATGACTCTTCCTCACTGAAGCAATCTCTTTGTTGAAAGAACATGTGACAAATTTTAGTCCATAAAAGAATGACTATTCTTCAAATTCAACACACACAACCGAGATAATTTAATTGCCAAGAGATCAAATATGATTACCTAGAGGGGGGTGAATAGGTATGATATGGGGAACCCTAGGATCTATCTAGATACTATCAATACCTAGAGGGGGGTGAATAGGTAAGACGGCCAAACCACAAATCTCGATGCAATAAAAATAAATACGGAAGATAAAAATAGCACACCGAGATTTACGTGGGAAAATCCAACTAGGAGTAAAAAACCCACGGGACCAACACGCGATAACAATCCACTAAGAAATAAAAGATTACAAGGTGATTACCGACTCCAAGGACTTAACATCTCCTTTATCTTCTTTGGATCTCGCGCACACCACCGGGTTGTCCACGCCCCACGTTCGAATCCACGAACGTCACGCCTCGAATCCACAAGACGCCCAACTTCGAATCCACGAAACCTTCTACACGTCGAATCCACGACGCCCACTCGAATCCACGAGCGCACTCCGTCCGGAGCAAGAACAATAAAGTTGATGACGATTTATTGCTTAGAATATCATGAAAGATCTGTGGGAATAATCTCTAAGCAATTCTCAAATTGATTCTAAAAGAATATTAAAGATCTAGGGCACCATGAATCAATTTGAGAGAAGCTTGATGTAGAAGATGAGGAAAACGGCTACCTACCAGCTTCTTGGATTTCTAAAAGGTATTCTATGCTTAACCACGTTTTAGAGATCCCCACATCTTATATATAGGTTTAGAAGACAAAGAATCAGAGTAGGATTGAAAAAACGAAGTTTCGAAAAATCACGACGGGTTGGGGTCCGGACCTTGGATGCAGGGTCCGGACTCTGAAACACTCTGCGCGTTTCATATTCCGGATCTCAGCTCTCAGGGTCCGGACCCTCCCTGCATGACAGCCAGAGAGGCATACGGGTTTCGGACCTCACCTCAGGGTCCGGATCCTGAAAATTGAAAAACTCAATTTTTATATTTTAAATCAATTTTTATCTATTCTAATGTCTTCCAAACACTTGTAAATGATTATAAATTACCATCAATATTATTTAAACTTACCTAGCATCGTGAATTCATACGTTGAGTCTTCGAGTCTTCAATCTTCGTCTTTTCTTCTTTGAACCTTCAAGACTGCGACTCACTTCACGAAATATGCTAATATAAAATTCGTAACAATCTCCTCCTTTGGCAATTTCGTGACAAAACCCAAAATTACATAAAACACTCACGATGCTCATCTCTCCAGAAACTTTGAAATTCATTGCCATCACCAAAACAATGAATTTCTCGCGTGAAAGATCCAAACAAAATTCAAAATACAACCCTGTAACTTCTAAAACAAACTCTATGACTTAGACACACATGAAGTCTTGAAATCTTCAAAGACCTGTAAAAAGTTTTCATTCTCCACAAACAAAGTTAGTAGTAAAAAAAATATCAAACTCAAACTCTCTCACCCTTTGTTCATGCGTCTAAGTTCAAAAAAATTTCCCTTCTTTTTTTATAAAACTTTCAATATCATCATCACCTCTCTCCCCCCTTTTTGTCAAAAATTGCCAAAAAGAAAACACCAAAAATAGAGAGAGTTTAAAGAAAAATCAAATCGAAGCACAAGAAACACAAGTTTAAGATTTTGTTCAACTTTGAAATCACTTGTGATACAATGAGAAAACACAATGATTGCATTGAAAATAATATTAGTGCATGAACGTGATGCATTCACATAGACTTCTTTCAATCCCTATTAATTTCATAAAAATTAAGAATTTTACTACACAATCACCATGATGTAGATAAAATATTACACGATTTCTTAATTCATATAGACTTCAATATCAAGTCATCAAAAATAATCTAAAGGCTCAAAAGCTATCAAGATGTAAACGGATTATGAAGATGACTTAAGGGATTCATCAAAGAGACAGAAATTTGTCGCATAAACGTTCAAATTTGAGATAAAATAAACATCGCACAGGGGGTGGCTTTTTGAGCATCTTTCATGTATGTGGACCACCTTATAACTCTGAAAAATAAATTTTGTGATATTTTTTCTTTTGCATGCTTTTGCACCTATATTTTTTTCGGATATGCAATTAAATTCTCATGTGGTAGCTGCACACACTAACCGGACGACCGGGGTAGTTGCTCTTTCCTTCATGTGGTGATAGTTTTCACACTCCTTTAAGGATGTAACTCTTTCCACATCTTTCAAAGCATATGAGCATTCTTTTCTCAATATAATAATGACTCCCCCTCATTTAAGCAATCTCTTAGTTGAAAGAACATGTGACAAATTTTAGTCCATAAGAGAATGACTATTCATCAAATTCAACACACACAACCGAGATAGGTTAAGCTCCCAGAGATTACATATGATTACCTAAATTTGATGAATATAAGTATTAAGAATTCTCATAATAAATTATCTTCAAATATTATGAGAATAAAATAAAATCGATAATTAATGTGAAATTAATTAGAAATGAATGAAAGTGAAGTATTGACATTGCAAGCACTATTTAATGTTTAACCATTCAATGATCTTCAAAAATCTTAACAATAAAAGCACCAAAATATGTAATGCAATGATCAAACAAGATATGCAATAGAAACCGACCAAAACACTAAAACAATTAAGTCTTAAGACAAGAAAAGATATCACCTTTTCGAACCCAAACTTGTCGGATTGTTGGTTGTCTTGGTTTGTTGACGTTGGGCACCGTTTGTTTTGGATTTTGATCATCCGTTGGTCGCCACGTTGCATTCGGCTTTGTATGCACTATTTGTTGTGGCTTTGACTTCTGGTTGATCTGGGGTGCTCGACTTGGTTGTTGTTGCTTTTGAATCCTTGAAGGTTGTCGAGTGTTGGAAGATGCCAATTGATGTTTAGAAGATGCCGATTGAGTATTCTTATCTTTCCTAGGGCATGTCTTCTTGATGTGACCTTTCTTTCCACATCTATGACATACTTTATCCTTCACAATAGTTGAGATTATATGTGCTGAATTTTTAACCTTCTCAACATGTTTCCGCTCATATCCAAGTCCAAGTTTGCTTGTTTGACCCAATCCGAGCATGTCATCAAGTTTCTTTGATTCGGAGGAGAATTTTTGTATGTCGGACTTGAGTTCATGGACTTGTTTAGTCAAGACTTGGTTAGAAGTATGAATTTTCTTGACTTGACGTTCTAGAAAACCAATCTTCTCTTGGTAGGATTTGATCGTTATCTCCGATTGGTCTAGCTTCTCTTGGAGGATTTTGTTGTTCTTCAATATCGACTCCCTTTCCTCCTCAAGAGCTTTAGATGCCTCCTTCAATTCGTTGTTCTCATCCTCAAGTTTCAATATTTGTCTCCTCAACTTCTTGTTGTGCTTAGCCCTCTTCCTAGATTCCATAAGAAGTTGTTCATATGCCTCGGCCAAACCTTCATCATCCGACTCCCCTTCACTTGTGCCATCGTCGCTCGACGTTTCATGCAAAGAAGGAGAAAGCAAATCATTAGAAATAGATGATAAACAAAGAACCGACGAAGAAGTTAAAGAAGTATGTGAACATAAAACAACATTATCTTTCTCCTCATCACTTGAGGTCGATTCTTTAGAAGTAGAATCGTCCCAAGTTTTCACTTGCAAAGCCTTCTTTTTAAAGGTTTTCTTAGTGGGACAATCCGTTGAAATATGGTCGTAACCTCTACACTTGTAGCATTGGATTTTCCCTTCAAATTCATCTTTTTCTTTAGAGGACTTTGCAAGTTTCTTCTCTTTATAGAATTTAGAATTTGAAGATCCTTTAGAAGAAGATTTGGAAGTAGATCGATTTGTCTTGTTCTTCCGGAAATTCCGACGAAATTTCTTCGTGAGACGCGCCAGTTGATGTTCAAAGTCGGCAAGTGAAATTTCTTCGTCGGAATCCGAGTCGTCGTCTTCCTTCGTAATGTATTTTTCAATACCTGTACTTTTCGAAAAAGACTTGGAAGAAGATTGATTAGTAGGAAAAGTCATCTCATATGTTTGTAAAGCACCTACTAATTCCTCAACTTTCATCTCATCCGGATGTTTGACGGTTTCAATTGCCGCAACCTTCGCTCTAAAGCATTTCAGAAGAGTTCGAAGAATCTTTCTTACAACTTTAGATTCTGGGATCTTCTCTCCCAAGTTAGCACATGTATTAATGATATCTTGGAGTCTAGTAAAATAATCAGTAAAAAATTCATGCTCCTCCATTCGAATAGAATCAAATTGACTCGTAAGCATCTGAAGCTTTTGAACTTTTACTAGACTTGTACCCTCATGTGTAACTTGTAGGGTATCCCAAATCTCTTTTGCCGTTTCACACGCCGAGACGCGTGAAAACTCGGTTTAAGTTAGGGCATTAAATAAAGCATTTATTCCCTTTTCGTTGTAAGAAGAAGCCTCGTTCTCGTCCCTCGACCACTTATTTCGTGGCTTCGGAACAATTGCATCTCTGTTTAATTCGGTTGGATGTTTCCATCCGAATTCAAGGGCTTGCCATACACGCTCATCACTTGCGATGAGAAAGGCTCTCATCCGGACTTTCCAATAAGCGTAGTTAGTCCCATCAAATAACGGTGGCCTATTAATACTACATCTTTCACCCATTATGATAGATAAAGCCTAGATCCTGCTCTGATACCAATTGAAGGATATGTGTGAGAATTCAAATTTTTGGAAATTTGGATTCTGTGTTCCCCTCCCCTGTTACTGTGTTTTTGATCTGTATACGTATATATATACAGGTATATATATATATATGTATATAAGTAGTATTTTATATGTTTTTGGGGTTTTTGGATTCTTGTCGCGGAGAGAGAACGGCTTAACGGTGCGATCCGGAGTACGAATCTGACAATCCAAAATAATAGATTCGATGTCTCGGCAGTGCTGAGCGCAATGGCGTGATCCGTGTCGTTGTGCGACGGACGGATTGAAAGTTATCGCATGTTATTCGCTGAGGGGTCGATTTGTACGATTAATGTTTCGCGATCTGGACCCCGCTTTTTGCACCGTTTCACGTGAGTTCGAATGTGGAGGGGTGTCTTGGGCTTTTGTACCTGCTGTGGGGGACCCAGGGGTGAAATGTGGGGTTTTGAAGGGCTTTTGTGCAAATGTGAGGGTGGTTGAGAGTGGTTGAACCACTCCCTCCCACTCCCTCTCACTCCCTATCTCTCCCTCTCTCTCCCTCTCTCTTCCTCAGCCCCAGATGAGAGCCTACTCTCCCCCTGCCCCTTAGCACTGCCTCCCGAGCTCCTCCGGCCGCCGCCGACCACCCTTGGCCGGCGCTGCCCCCGGCCAACTCCCTCTTCTTTTCTTTTTCTTCTCTTTATTCCTCTTTTCCCTGCGCCGCCGCCGCCGTTTCCCGCCGCCGGCTGAGGTGAGCCCCCTCTTCCTTGCCACCTCCTCTGCCGACCCTGGCCGCCGCTGGCCGTGCATGCCGGCCGGCAGCCGGCCGGAGCTGGTTGCTCCGGCCGGGGTCTTGCTTTGTTGGTTTTTGGCCGTACCTTAGTGTTTGAACTCCCTGTTGCTTTCCGAAGTCCGGGAAGGTGAGCATGATGATCGCGGCGATGCGCTGATCATCATGCTCACCTCAGATCTGGATTTGGTTGAGCTGTTTCGTCGTACGGCCTTTGTCGAGCTTTTCGCCTTGTATGTTCGCTGTTTTTGTGCTATTTCCCGGCCTGCGACTTGCCCCGTCGCAGTGAGGCTGTGAGCACGGCTTCCGTTACGTCGTTACCTATCCGCTGGTGCTTGCGGAAGGTCGTGCGGACGAACGGAGCGCTCGAACGGCCTTATTATGCTTGCTTATTGCATGTGTTCACTGTTTTTATGGGTTTGCTGAGCTTGCGACTTGTCCTGTCGCAGTGGGGCTGTGAGCACAATCTCCGTGACATCGTTACCTATCCGCTGGTGAGGATGTCGATGCTTTTGTTCTATCATCGTGGCTTTTATCGCATGCCTTGGTTTTCTACCCCTCGTGGTAGCGCTTTCAAATAAAGATTTCCGTGTGGAAAACAGTTTTCAAATGAATTTCCGATCGTTCAGCTTTTGCGATTTACAAGAGAGTTCTCGTGTGGAGAACGGTTTCCAAATAATTCTTGGATGTTTGAAATTAGGGTTTCAAAGAAAGCTTCTGGGTAAGGAGCAGATTTCTAGAATGATTGTTGTTTGTGCATCGCATCATCCTTCGCTTAAGGACTTGCTTAGATTCATACTGGTTTAAGGACGGTTAGCTGTATGAATCATGTTTGTTGTCGTTCTTGTTGGGTGTGATGAATGAGTAGTGATTGTGATCCTGTCGTTGTTGTTGTGTACGCCGTGCAAATACAGGGGAAGCTCTGTCCGTGTGTACAGTGGTCCCTGTATTTGTGGCGGGTCTGTACGTGGCGCGGGCTAGGCTTTCAAAAAAAAAAAGTTTGCACGTATTTCCGCTTCTAAAACTAGCCCGGGGCGTGACAATATGGGGGAGCCCTAAGATCTATCTAGATACTATCAATACCTAGAGGGGGGTGAATAGGTATAAAGGCCACAAACGCAAAACTCGATGCAATAAAAATAAGCGCGGAAATAAAAATAGCACACCAAAATTTACGTGGGAAAACTCCAACAAGGAAAAAAAACCCACGGAACCAACACGCGATAACAATCCACTAAGAAATAAAAGATTACAAGGTAATTACCGACTCCACGGACTCAACCTCTCATTTATCTTCATTGGATCTCGCGCACACCACCTGTAGTACTCGGAAAATTTTGAGATTTAGGGTTTCTGGACTTGGCAGGATTCGGGCGCCCGGAAGTGAGGTTGTGGACGCCCGAATGTCCCGGACCCAGTGGACTTTGCGGATGATCCGGTTGTGGCCGACGGAGATCGGATCTGGATGCATGATTCGGACGCCCGGATTGAGGATCCGGTTTGAGCTGTTGACGTGGAGGGCCACGTGTCGCGACGCAGGACACGTGTCGATCGCCGGAGACACGCCGCCCCACCGCCTGATGACTATCAACCGGCCGCTTGACCGCGCGACGACACCTGTACGGCAGGATTTCCGGACGCCCGGAAATTGGAGTAGTGGCGCCCGAATGTGAACTTTTGGCAGCCTATAAATAGGTGAGCCCTGTTGGTTTTTGGGGTTATTCCACTTGGTGATTTCGTTTCTAGAGAGAGAAAGCTAGTGTAAGGGCCATGTGTTGGCATTAGTTTGTGATCTAGCTTGTTCTCCTCTATCCTGCTGATCTGATCTGGTGCTGAGCTGTTATTCTGGAGATAGCAGTTCCTTGGAGGTTTTGACAGATCGGGGTGCTGCCGGAGTTCGTTATCCTGGAGGGTTGGATCTGAGGCTTGTTCTTTCCCCACCGTGGTTGGATTAGCATTTGAGGTGGGTTGATGTTTGCCAGATTCAGTGGACTTCCTCCTACGTGTTTTATCTCATGTTAGCATAATATGATATGATGTTGTTTGGATTATGTTAGCATGATTGGATTATGATATGTGGATATTGGATTATGATATTGGGATTATGATAGTATGCCATGCTAAGATTATGTAGAAATGCCATGTTAGGGTAAGACTGATATATAGACTGCATGGGCATGTTATGATCTTAGATGTGCTAATGATATGTATATGAGCATGCATTTCTTTGTATCCTTGTTGCATGATTGGACCTACACCTATCCTGTTGATTCCTTGTACCAGTTGTTGTGCATGTAGTGTAGGTGATCATGTTGTGGCTCGTGCTATGTTGTTGTACCTCCTCTTTGTGGTAGAGTTGAGAGCCTCCTCTTGTGATAGAGTTGAGATTGATTGTGAGCACTGGAGCATTGATTGTGCCGAGGGCACGTGGTTCTTTGTGAGAGCATGGATTGGGTCATACTTGTTGATTATCCTTTGTGGTGCCGAGGGCACAGTGGATTGGGTCTTACTTGTTGACTATCCTTTGAGGTGCCGAGGGCACATGATCCTTTGTTGACCCAGTCGTGTCGATCATATACCTGCGGGTGCTTGGCGGTTACTATGGTTGTACTTTGCTCGGTTGGGTCGCCCCCACGAGTACCACTCTAGAGTTGGCATGTTCCGTACAGAGGGTTGTACGAGGGGCTAGTTACAGACGGGCTTCCTGTACTAGTCGGCTCCCTGGAGGGTTGAGCAGCTCCCTGTAGGGTTGAGCGTGATCAGGCCGCAGGTATGGTATTGTATTGAGAGGTATTGTATGGCGAGAGCTAGGTACAGATGGGGTTCCTGTACTAGCTGGTTCGCAGGTATTGTATTATGTATGATAGTCCTCATTTGGTATATTCAGTTTATTGGCATTCATACTGACAGTTGAGCTTTGTGCATAGTAGTGGTAGTATATCTCCTACTCTTTTATTGCTCTATTCATATCTCTTGAGATTGAGGACTTAGTGGGCAGACCGCTGAGGCTGGTGGCGGTACCCACTGAGGACTACTTGATTGATAGTAGTTCTCACACCCATTGGTGACATCTTTTTGCAGAGTCTTCTTCCCCAGTCGTGCATACTGAGCGCGGAAAGGAGACCGTCGGGTAGAGCTATTCCCCGGATAATTTGGCTAGAGGTATACCCATTTTGGATAGATGGTTGAGTCTGTACATACTATGTGATGTTGATATCAGTCTGTATATGAGAGTTATATGTGAGAGTTATGGATGATGTATGTACAGTGATCTTTTGATATATTTATATAGCAGCTCTGTTGATACCTTTAGCTCTGTGTGTTTGATTGTGGATGTTGTTTCGCTTCGTATACATGGTAGAGATACTGTGTATGCGGCGGATCTGGTCATGCGCCTGGGAAGAGGTAACCCGGGGCGTGACAGATTAAGTTGGTATCAGAGCTTAGGAATAGGTCAAGAGGGCCTAGGAAACCTAAGATAAACAGACCTAAGAATGACGAGAGAGACGTGATTGATCGCGAAAGTCAAAGATTGGGTTTTGAATCCTTCCTTGTGTAGGAAGAGTGATTGAGGGATTATGCCTTCTCTTATCGGATGAATTATGTTGGCTGCAGACGACATAATAATCTGAGAAGAAAAGAAGTGTCCTTCTAGACTTTCGTTGGATTGGGTCGTGAGTTGTTTGTGGTCCTAATCGGGTATTCTGTTGCAGGATTATTACTATGCCTTCTCGACGACCATCGACGCGAGCGCATCCGACGCCTTCTGATATGCCTGAGCAGACGGGACCTAGTGAACGGCCCGCTCTGCAGGAGCAGCTAGCAGATATAGCTGCAGTTGGAAGGCAGCAGAGTGCCTTGTTACAGAAGATGTGTGATGCTTTTTCTACGCCTCGAGCTATGGAACCTCAGGCGGCGACAACTCCAACTACATCTCAACCCGGAGAAGGAAGTACTCAGCCTAGTCAAGTGCTTTCTGAAGAGGAGCAGGAGCGGATGGCGGATAGATTGGCTCGCTTCTGTAGGTTTGATCCACCGCGATTCAATGGAAGTAGCATAGAACCGTGGGTGGTAGAAGCCTGGATATGTGAGATGGAGAAATTGTTCGAGGATCTTTTTGTGCCAGCACGAGAGCAGGTGCATATGGCAGTGCATTGTTTATCTGGTGATGCACATGTCTGGTGGAGGAGGACCCGTGATCATAGGTCCTTGAATCCTCTACAGATGACTTGGAGTGAATTTCGGGGGATTATGTATGGAGCGTATTTTCCCAGTAGTGTAAAGATGAAGATAGAAGAAGACTTGAAGAACCTGAAGCAAGGGAATCGCTCGGTGCAGGAGTATGCGAGGGAATTTACTAGGTTGCTTAACTGTGTTCCCTCAGCGGCGAGAGATGAGATACAGAAGGTTTATCTGTATGAGAAGGGTTTGAGACCCGAGATCTTTCCATTTGTCCACTCGCAGAGACTTCAGACTTTGGATGCTACTATTGAGCAGTCTCTGTGGGTAGAGCGTGGGGCATTTGTGACGAGAGGACAGCATGTGGACCCAGCTCAGGGTCAGGAGAGGAAGCGCCCGGCGCCTGATGATGGAGGACAATCAAGTAGCAGACGGCCACCTAAACCTCCTCAGCAATCGCGTTTCCAGGGACGTGGACCTTTTAGTCGCCAGCAGTCTGGAGGATTTCGCCAGCAGTCTGGAGGATATCGCCAGCAGCGACAGCAGCAGCAGCAGTCGAGGGGATCTCCCCGATGTGTGATTTGTGGAGGACCTCATTTCGCTTATCTCTGTAATAGACGAGAGGGCCGATGTTATGAGTGTGGACAGCCTGGACATATCAGGAGGGCTTGTCCCAGACTTGTAGCAACTCCTTCTATGGCATCCGTACCTTTTACTCCACCGCAGTATTCTGGAGCTTCCCCGGTATTTTCTCAGGAGCGATCTTCTATGCCACGACAGCAGGATCGACGCCAGCCACCGGCGAGCGGGCGAGTTTATGCCGCTCAGATTGAGGATCCTGCGATAGCTAATCGAGTGGTGGCAGGTATAGTTTTGATTTGTGGCATTAGATCGCGTACTTTATTCGATACTGGTGCATCGCATTCCTTTGTTAGTAGGACATTTGCATTGCATCATGGTCTAGAGATAGGATTGTTACCCCAGGCACAGGAGGTGCGGGTACCTGACCATAATTTACAGGTGATTGAGGGTTGTGTAGGATGTCCTGTGCAAGTAGGACCTTGGATCATGCCTGTTGATTTATTGGTATTGAGACAGTTACAGGATTTTGATGTAATCCTTGGCATGGATTGGTTATCTCGATACTTTGCTACGATCGATTGTGGATCTAAGACAGTAATCTTTCGTGAGCCTGGACATGAGGAGTATATTTATGAAGGTTGTAAGAGTTCACTGTTCGCAGTGACGATCTCTTCTTCTAAGGCCAGACAGATGTTAAATAGTGGATGTATGGCCTATTTAGCAACAGTGACTGAAGTGCCTACTGTTGTACCAGGACTCGAGGATATTCCTATTGTCCGTGAATTTCCGGACGTATTTCCTTCTGAGTTATCCTCGATGCCTCCTGATAGGGAGATTGAATTCGTGATTGATGTGGTACCAGGAACCGCGCCAATCTCGAAGACACCCTATAGAATGGCACCAGCTGAGTTGAGAGAGTTGAAGGCGCAATTGCAAGATTTGATGGATAAAGGATTTATCAGACCCAGTGTGTCGCCCTGGGGAGCGCCTGTTTTGTTTGTGAAGAAGAAGGATGGTTCACTTAGGTTATGTGTGGATTATCGAGAATTGAACAAAGTGACCATCAAGAATAGATACCCCCTCCCACGTATCGATGACCTGTTCGATCAATTGCAGGGAGCGTGTGTCTTTTCTAAGATTGATCTTCAGTCCGGTTACCACCAGTTGAAGGTGAAGGCCGAGGATATTTCTAAGACTGCTTTTAGAACTCGGTATGGGCATTATGAGTTTACAGTCATGCCGTTTGGGTTGACTAATGCCCCTGCTGCATTTATGGATATGATGAACCGAGTCTTTAAGTCCTTCTTGGACAAGTTCGTGGTAGTTTTTATTGATGACATTTTGATTTACTCCCGTGATGATGCGGAGCATGAGGAGCATCTGAGATTAGTGCTACAACTCTTGCGAGAGAAGAAGTTGTATGCAAAGCTCAAGAAGTGTGAGTTTTGGTTGAGAGAGGTTGCCTTTTTAGGCCATGTGATTTCAGCTTCGGGAGTAGCTGTTGATCCCAAGAAGATTAAGGCAATTCGTGATTGGCCTAGACCGACGACCACTTCTGAGGTGCGAAGTTTTCTTGGTCTAGCCGGGTATTATCGACGATTCGTGGAGAGTTTTGCGAAACTCTCTACACCACTTACTCGACTAACCAGGAAGGGAATTAGGTATGTTTGGAGTGATGAGTGCCAAGAATGCTTTGATGAGCTTAAGCAGAGATTGATGACAGCCCCTATTCTTGCACTACCTGTGATGGGCGAAGGATTTGTCATCTATAGTGATGCTTCGCATAGTGGGTTGGGTTGCGTGTTGATGCAACATGGCAAAGTGATTGCATATGCTTCAAGACAACTAAAGGAATATGAGAAGAACTACCCCACTCATGATTTGGAGTTGGCGGCGGTAGTCTTTGCTCTGAAGCTATGGCGTCACTATCTTTATGGTGAGCATTGTGAAGTGTATACAGATCATAAGAGTCTTAAGTATCTGTTTACACAGAAAGAGTTGAATCTACGGCAACGGAGATGGTTAGAATTATTGAAGGATTATGACATCTCTATATTATACCATCCCGGTAAGGCGAACGTTGTTGCCGATGCTTTGAGTAGGAAGGCTGTGGCAACTTTGAGTTTGTGTATTACTCAACAGCCTGTCCTAGTGGAGGAGATGCGGAGGTTGTCCCTTGAAGTGGTTACTTCTGGGGTGACAGCGAGACTGATGACTCTGATTTTGCAGCCCACTCTGTTGGATAGGATTCGAGAGAAACAGAGTGAAGATCCTTACTTGGTGAAAATTCGAGATCAACTGAGGAGTGGAGATCTCGAAGGTTTTTCTTGTGATGATTCTGGAGTTCTCTCGTTTTAGAGGACGTCTATGTGTACCAGCAGATCAGGAGATTCGAGAGGAGATATTGAAGGAAGCGCATTATTCTCCTTATTCTGTACATCCTGGAGGGACAAAGATGTACCAGGATCTGAAGACTCACTTCTGGTGGAATGGTATGAAGCGGGATATTGGTAGAGCTGTAGCTCAATGTTTGACATGTCAGCAAGTTAAGGCTGAACATCGAGTACCAGCTGGTAAGCTACAGAGTCTTCCAATACCTGAGTGGAAGTGGGATCATATTACGATGGATTTCATCGTAGGATTGCCGAGGACTTCGAGCGGCTGTGATTCTATTTGGGTGATTGTTGATAGGCTGACAAAGTCTGCTCATTTTCTGCCTATGCAGATTACTTGGTCACGTGAGCGACTTGCGCAGCTGTATATGGATGAGATATTGAGATTGCATGGAGTGCCAATCTCAATAGTATCTGATAGAGACCCAAGGTTTGTTTCTCATTTCTGGAAGAGTTTACAAACAGCTTTGGGGACTCAGCTTCGGTTTAGCACTGCGTTTCATCCCCAGACTGATGGTCAGTCCGAGCGCACTATACAGACACTCGAGGATATGTTGAGAGCTTGTGTCTTGGATTTTGGTGGAGGTTGGGATCGACATCTGAGATTGGTAGAGTTTGCGTACAACAATAGCTATCAAGCGAGCATTAAGATGGCTCCGTTTGAAGCATTGTATGGACGCAAATGTCGATCACCTCTGTATTGGGATGATGTTGGTGAAAGAAAGACGTTGGGTCCAGACCTTTTGCTTGAAGCCGAAGAGAAAGTTAAGTTGATACGACGGCATATCGAGACGGCTCAGAGTAGGCAGAAGAGTTATTCTGATACTCGGAGGCGAGATCTAGAGTTTCATGTTGGCGATCATGTTTTCTTGAAGGTCTCACCATCGAAGGGCATACGGAGATTTGGAATTCGTGGAAAGCTTAGTCCGCGATTTATTAGTCCTTTTGAGATCTTAGAGAGAGTTGGAACCGTGGCTTATCGGTTAGCCCTTCCGCCTCGACTTGCAGGAGTACACGATGTCTTTCATGTATCTGTTCTGAGGAGATACATGCATGATCCTTCCCATGTGATTGATTTTTCTCCACTGGAGCTTACTGAGGATTTACAGTACGAGGAGCGACCGATACGAATTCTTGCTCGTGAGACGAGGGAATTGCGTAATCGGGTCATACCTTATGTTAAGGTACAGTGGGATTTTCATGATGATAGAGAGGCGACATGGGAGTTGGAGACGGTTATGCAGAGATCTTATCCCCACTTGTTTACTCCTTGAGGTGAGTATTTTACCTTAGTTTCGAGGACGAAACTATTTTAAGGAGGGGAGAATGTAGTACTCGGAAAATTTTGAGATTTAGGGTTTCTGGACTTGGCAGGATTCGGGCGCCCGGAAGTGAGGTTGTGGACGCCCGAATGTTCCGGACCCAGTGGACTTTGCGGATGATCCGGTTGTGGCCGACGGAGATCGGATCTGGATGCATGATTCGGACGCCCGGATTGAGGATCCGGTTTGAGCTGTTGACGTGGAGGGCCACGTGTCGCGACGCAGGACACGTGTCGATCGCCGGAGACACGCCGCCCCACCGCCTGATGACTATCAACCGGCCGCTTGACCGCGCGACGACACCTGTACGGCAGGATTTCCGGACGCCCGGAAATTGGGAAGTGGGCGCCCGAATGTGAACTTTTGGCAGCCTATAAATAGGTGAGCCCTGTTGGTTTTTGCGGTTATTCCACTTGGTGATTTCGTTTCTAGAGAGAGAAAGCTAGTGTAAGGGCCATGTGTTGGCATTAGTTTGTGATCTAGCTTGTTCTCCTCTATCCTGCTGATCTGATCTGGTGCTGAGCTGTTATTCTGGAGATAGCAGTTCCTTGGAGGTTTTGACAGATCGGGGTGCTGCCGGAGTTCGTTATCCTGGAGGGTTGGATCTGAGGCTTGTTCTTTCCCCACCGTGGTTGGATTAGCATTTGAGGTGGGTTGATGTTTGCCAGATTCAGTGGACTTCCTCCTACGTGTTTTATCTCATGTTAGCATAATATGATATGATGTTGTTTGGATTATGTTAGCATGATTGGATTATGATATGTGGATATTGGATTATGATATTGGGATTATGATAGTATGCCATGCTAAGATTATGTAGAAATGCCATGTTAGGGTAAGACTGATCTATAGACTGCATGGGCATGTTATGATCTTAGATGTGCTAATGATATGTATATGAGCATGCATTTCTTTGTATCCTTGTTGCGTGATTGGACCTACACCTATCCTGTTGATTCCTTGTACCAGTTGTTGTGCATGTAGTGTAGGTGATCATGTTGTGGCTCGTGCTATGTTGTTATACCTCCTCTTTGTGGTAGAGTTGAGATGAGAGTTGAGATGATTGTGAGCACTAGAGCATTGATTGTGCCGAGGGCACGTGGTTCTTTGTGAGAGCATGGATTGGGTCATACTTGTTGATTATCCTTTGTGGTGCCGAGGGCACAGTGGATTGGGTCTTACTTGTTGACTATCCTTTGAGGTGCCGAGGGCACATGATCCTTTGTTGACCCAGTCGTGTCGATCATATACCTGCGGGTGCTTGGCGGTTACTATGGTTGTACTTTGCTCGGTTGGGTCGCCCCCACGAGTACCACTCTAGAGTTGGCATGTTCCGTACAGAGGGTTGTACGAGGGGCTAGTTACAGACGGGCTTCCTGTACTAGTCGGCTCCCTGGAGGGTTGAGCAGCTCCCTGTAGGGTTGAGCGTGATCATGCCGCAGGTATGGTATTGTATTGAGAGGTATTGTATGGCGAGAGCTAGGTACAGATGGGGTTCCTGTACTAGCTGGTTCGCAGGTATTGTATTATGTATGATAGTCCTCATTTGGTATATTCAGTTTATTGGCATTCATACTGACAGTTGAGCTTTGTGCATAGTAGTGGTAGTATATCTCCTACTCTTTTATTGCTCTATTCATATCTCTTGAGATTGAGGACTTAGTGGGCAGACCGCTGAGGCTGGTGGCGGTACCCACTGAGGACTACTTGATTGATAGTAGTTCTCACACCCATTGGTGACATCTTTTTGCAGAGTCTTCTTCCCCAGTCGTGCATACTGAGCGCGGAAAGGAGACCGTCGGGTAGAGCTATTCCCCGGATAATTGGCTAGAGGTATACCCATTTTGGATAGATGGTTGAGTCTGTACATACTATGTGATGTTGATATCAGTCTGTATATGAGAGTTATATGTGAGAGTTATGGATGATGTATGTACAGTGATCTTTTGATATATTTATATAGCAGCTCTGTTGATACCTTTAGCTCTGTGTGTTTGATTGTGGATGTTGTTTCGCTTCGTATACATGGTAGAGATACTATGTATGCGGCGGATCTGGTCATGCGCCTGGGAAGAGGTAACCCGGGGCGTGACACCACCGGATTGTCTACGCCCCACGTTCGAATCCACGAACGTCACGCCTCGAATCCACAAGACGCCCAACTTCGAATCCACGAAGCCTTCTACACGTCGAATCCACGACGCCCACCCGAATCCACGAGCGCACTCCGTCCGGAGCAAGAATAATAAAGTTGATGATGATTTATTGCTTAGAATACCATTGAAGAACTGTGGGAATAATCTCTAAGCAATTCTCAAATTGATTCTAAAAGAACATTAGAAATTAGGGCATCAAGAATCAATTTGAGAGAAGCTTGTTGTAGAAGAAGAGAAAAACGGCTACCTACAAGCTTCTAAGATTTCTGAAAGATAATCTATACTTAACCACGTTATAGAGACACCCCCCACATCTTATTTATAGGTTTAGAAGACATTAGAATCAGAGTAGGATTGAAAAATACGTTTTCGAAAAATCGCAACGGGTCAGGGTCCGGACCTTGGATGCAGGGTCCGGACCTTTAAGTTTCCAGACGTTTCATAGTCCGGACATTGGCCTTAGGGTCCGGACCCTCCCTGCGTGACAGCCAAGGAGGCGTACGGGTTCCGGACCCTGCCTCAGGGTCCGGACCCCGAAACATGAAAATGTCCCGTTTTGCAAATTTTATTAATTTAAACTCATTTTAATGTCTTCCAAACATATGTATATGATCATAAATCACCATCAAGATTATTTAAACTTATCAAGCATCGTGAATTCATATGTTGAGTCTTCGAGTCTTCAATCTTCGTCTTTTCTTCTTTGAACCTTCAAGACTCCGACTCACTTCACGAAATATGCCAATATAAAATCCGTAACACACCAATGGATCTATACACTTGCTGTCATAGATTAGCAAGTTGAATTTTCGGAAGTTAGCGAGGCTATCCCACTCTCGTTCCAACTCTGCCCGCTGAGTCATATGCACTGCGGCGGAGGTGTCAGAGTCCTTCATGAGAAGTGCCTCCCTTCCTATCCCTGATGGTGCGGGACGCGCTGAGATAGGTGCGTCCACCACTGCGATACCCTCTACTACAGTTTTCATAGATGTGAAGGGGTGGGTTCCTAGGTCGCCTATGCAGCTCCTGCTTGCCGTATAATAAAATCATGGAGCCTTTTAATCTGCTCATGTTGGCGTTGAGAGGCCTCACTTTTCTTCTCGACTACCCCGATCAGCACAACCATTTGGTTGTGCAACTCCTACACCTCTCTCAACCTCGAGCGCTCAGGTGCTTCAAGTTATGTCAACAGGGACCTCGTCCTAGGTCGTCCATGGGGGCGGCATTACTATCTTGCAATACTACAACATCTATAGCTCTTTAGTCCAAGTCTTCCACTCAGATCTTATAATGTCACATAAAGAATGAAATAGACCAAATTAAGTGACGTTTCTTGAGAGACGCTCTCTCTCATTCCTGACATTATGTTGTTGGCTGCCAACATAATTATCCATAGAATGAAAGGATTATCTCTCTCGATTAGTCCCCAAAATTCTACTTGGAAATACTACAATACTCAATTATTTACTTTCGCCGAAATTCGTGCTCACTCACGTTCCTAAATCCTTAGAGTCATCCTAAGGCTCAAGTTTAACCAAACCACTTGGAAACTTTTTCTAGGCTCTGATACCACTCTTATTTGTCATGCCCCGAGTCCCGCCAATCGGGCCCACTCAAATGCATGTAATAGGCCTATTGAACGGGCAAGGTTTTCCCCCACCTGCACAAAGCGTAACATATATCAACCTATACAAATCATACATAATACGGATATATGAATCATTAGAGTGTTACTACTAAATTTAAACCATTACATCTCATTCTCTTAAAAATATTACAACACTTTGTTTTATCCAAAAATATAATAATTTGATTGTTCTTTAAAAAGGGTACCCACTAAACCGACTCACAATCATCTAGCTACTCCATGACGCATTTGCTGCTAACCCGTGCCTCACCAGCAATAGTAGGATCTGAAAAGCATCAACCACAAAGAGATGAGAACTTTCGATAAATTTCCAATGGGTGCAACCACCGAAAGTGGCGCTCTACGCTCGCTCAGTCCAAAGGAGGCATTAGTAGCGAGTAATAATAACAACAAATATTAGTACAATAGGAATGTAAATAAGCAAAAAACATCTATAATACCTTAGTATATACAGTATGCCATAATATTTGCTATGTCGTTTACCCACACAATCATCCCAATTATTTCCTTACTTAAACCAATTTATTAGTTTGGTTTTCTTTCTTATTACACCTCATGGAGAGTCGATTGCTCTCAGACTTCTCTTTAATTGGTAAGCACATGAAGTCGATTGCTTCAGACTTCCTCCAGTACCTCCTCGGGAGTCGATTGCTCTTGAACTTCTCCTTTTCTTTGACACTTTCGACATAACAAAGAAAAGAGGACTAAGGAAGTGTATCTTTTTATTAGTTGTACAAGTTTTTATGTATACACGAGTTCAAAGTATGAAATTCAAAATAAGTTGTTATCTTTGTAACAATATTTCAAACTAGATATTTGGTTATCCTTATTCCTAGCTAAGTACTTATTTATTTACTCCAATGTGCCCCTGCAAGATGGCGCTCCCATCGGAGACACAATCTTGGACAGTGGTAGGTAAAATCGAACATAAGACAAAGTCTTTGTTAAGGTATCTGCTAGTTGGTCCATTGCAGAGATGTGTAAGACTTTTAGCTGCTCTTTTGATACTTTATCGCGAACAAAGTAGTAGTCAACGGCAATATGTTTCATGCATGAATGAAACACAGGGTTAGCACCGAAGTAAGTTGTTCTGACATTATCACAGTATGTGGTTGGAGTATGTAGCAATGAAACCCCAAGTTCACTAAGCAAAGATTGAACTCAAGTTAATTCAGCTGTAGCTGCTGTGACTGCCCGATATTCTATTTCAGTGGTGGACCGAACAATAGTTTGTTGCTTGCGAGAGCACCATGAGATAGCATTACCTCGAATGTAGATTATGTTAGCAGAAGTAGAAGTCTAACCATCTTTTTTTCCAGCCCCATCGGCATCGCCAAATGCATACAAAGATGGAGAAGAATGTTTCTTGAGTACTAACCTATGTGAGACTGTTCTTTTCAAGTAATGTAGTAGCCTTTTGGCAGCAGTCCAATGAGATTGAGTTGGCCGGGCATAAATTGAGAAAGTTTATTGACAGAGTAAGCAATATCTAGTCTTGTTAGTGTTAAGTACTGAAGAGCCCCGATGATGCTCCTATACTCAACGACATCTATTTAAGGAGAGCCATCATTTAGAGAAAGAGAACTAGATGATGATAGAGGTGTGCCAATTTCCTTCACACCACTCATATTAGTATGCTCTAGAAGATCTCTGATGTATTTGTGTTGCGAGAGAAATAAACCATTTAATGTAGGAAGCACTTCGACACCAGGGAAGTAGTTTAGAGCCCCTAGATCCTTGGTAGTGAAACAACGGAATAAGGTCTTAATGAACTAAATCATAAAAGAGCTGTTGTTGCTTGTGAAAATGATATCATCAACATAGATGAGGAGATGAGCACAAATTCCATGAGCTGAATAGGTGAATAATGATGCGTCATATTTAGAATTCACGAACCCATTTGAAATTAGAAAAGAGTGCATCTCCCGATACCACGCACGATGGGCTTGTTTGAGACCATATAGTGCTTTTTGCAGCCTACACACATGAGATGGATTATTTGCATCAACAAAATGTCGGGGGTTGAATCATATAGCCTCCTTCGGCAATGTTTAGTGAAGAAATGCATTGTTGGCATCCAGTTGTCTCAGCAGCCAATCTTTGGATATTGCTAGACTGAGTATAATTCGAATAGTAGTGGGTTTAACAATAGTGCTAAATGTTTGTGTAAAATCAATCCCAGGTTGGCTGTGAAAGCCCTTGGCTACTAATCTTTCTTTATAGCGATCAATGGTTCCCTCTGAGTGACGTTTGATTCGGAACACCCACTTACAACCAATAGGATATTGATAAGGTTGGGATGGCACAAGTTCCCAAGTTTCATTGCGGATGAGGGCATTAAAATCCTCTACCATAGCAGCTCACCATTTTGGATCTTGAAGGGCTTGTGAGACACAAGAGGGCTCAAGAGGCCTAGGTAAAAGATGCTTTGTAGTAGCAAAAACTTGTTTAGGTTTGAATATTTTACTTTGAGACCTTGTAATCATTGGGTGTGTACGTTATTTTAAAAGTGGATGATGAAGGTTTTGAGAAAAAAATGTAGGAAGACTTGTGTTGTCATTAGAAGGAGTACCATGGGTAGAGTGAGAATTCAATGGAGAAGGGGTAGAGGAAGCTGCACTCAAACAGGGGTTAGAGGGCTGATGTGCAGGAGAAGTTGATGATTCCACAGTAAGAAAAGGTGAATCTCTTTTCTCAAGTTGGCTATCTGCTTGATGGGAAGAGGAATGCATGAGTGGCACTGAAAACGAGTAGATTCCATGCATAGACGAGACCTAGTACCAGTGGTGGAGGGATTTACTCTTGCTGAATTGGAATCATGAGTAGTACAAGAAAAATGACTCTCATCAAATACAACATGGCGAGAAATATAAAGCCGATTGGTGGATAGGTCTAAACACTCATAGGCACTCTGGGAACTGGAATACCCTAAGAAAAGGCAAGGACGAGACTATGGTTCAAGTTTATTAATGTTGTATGGGCGTAGCCATGGATAGCACATACAATCAAAAATATGTAGTTTGAGATAGGTGGGAGAATGATAAAAAAGAACTGTATAAGGAGACTTAGAATCAAGAATAGGTATAGGTAACCTATTAATTAGATATACTGCAGTTTCAAAAGCATAAGACCAATATTTTAATAGTATGGATGCTTGTTGAAGTAGCATTAATCCTATCTCAACTAGATGGTGATGTCGACGTTCAGCTAAATCGTTATGTCAGGGAGTGTGAGGTGGAGTGGTAAAATATGAGATTCCATGCATAGGAGAAAAAAGATTTTCAACTTTTGATACTCGCCTTCACCTTCTAAATAAATTGATACAATAGAGGTTTTAAAATAATTTTCTACCAATGCTTTAAACTTTACAAAAGTGGAAAAGACATCAGATTTACTTTTCATTGGATGGAACCACACATATTTGCTGTAATGATCAACAAAAATTGCATAAAATCTAAACCCGTCTATAGAGGAAACAGATGAAGGTCTGCAAACATAGTATAAATGAGATCTAAAGGGCCACGACTTGACAAAGATGATGTACCAAATGGAAGTTTATGGCGTTTATTACACTGACATGAATCGCATAATGAGAGATTATTTGTGAAAGATGAAATAGGTAAAGAAAATGACTTGACAAGAAATTGAAGAATGTGAGAGGAAGGATGACCAAGTCTTTTGTGCCAACGAGAAACAGAGGCCTTCACACTAACTAAAGCCAAAGGTTGTGCTGCGGAATCATTCAACTTCGGCCACTCCTACATATCATCATTATTTGGTCCTCAAAGTAGAATCGCCCATGTGCAAATCCTTCACAACAAAAAAGGGTGGAAAGAACTCAATGGAAGTCTTATTGGCTTTACAAAATTTTGACAGAGATATCAAGTTATTTTTTATAGTGGGAATACAAAGGACATCATTTAAGAAGAAACTACTAGAGGAGGAATTTAATTTTGTAGAACCTGTGTGAGTAATATTCAAACCTGTACCATCCCCAACAATGATCTTATCTTATCCTTCGTAATCTGAATGTAATGAGAGGTTATTTAAATCCAACATCACGTGATGAGATGCTGCTGAGTCCACAAGCAAACCTTGAGGAGAATTTTTTTGAGAATAAACATGATGGCAAACATGATTTGCCATCATGGGTAAACGGAGCAGTTTTGTTTTGAAGGAATTGTTTGGCTGTATGTCCTTGTTGGTCACATAATTAATTGACATGCAACTTGAGAAGGACTAAATCCTCTATAGAATTTGTACTGCCCAAGATGGTGTCGTGAGTTAGAATTGTTGCGAAAATTAGAACTAAGTTGGAAGAAGATCGGTTGAAGTCGGAAGAAGAATTTAGGTTCCAATTGAAGTTTCCCTTGTTGCCTTGCATGTGATTGAAGTTACCCCTACTGCTTCGCATGCTATTGGTGGCTTTGTTTGTAGCATTTGCTGTCAGTACAAAAGCTTTATCCCTTGTTGCTTCTTGTTTAAGAAACTCTTTTATGTTCAACTAACTTCTCATATAGTTCTTCAAAAGAGATAGAAGTTTCTCTAGCTCGAATTACTGCTGCAATTTCTTTAAAATCCGAGCCTATACGGTTGAGTGTATGAATGATAAGATCATCATCAAGAACTAGAGCACCAATAAAAACCAATTCATTAATAATCGCTTTTAAAGTTTGTAAATATTCACTTACAGGCTCGGTATCACGGAAGGTTGACGTAAGCTTCTCCTTGAGACTCATAATTCGAGATCGAGAACAATTTGCATAGAGTTTTGCTAGTTTTATCCAAGCCTCGTATGAACTCGAAGAAGATGAAATCAAAGGGATAACTGATTCAGAAATCGATGCGATGATGGCATGGCGCAAAAGTTTATCTTTTCGGAGCCATAGGGTGTAATTAGGATTTGGCTTTTCGGATAGAAGTTTTGGAAGACAAGGAAGTGAGCCATCAGTGAAGCCCATTAGATCATATCCTAAAACCAAAGATGTGAACTGGGCATGCCAGGATGGATAAATTGATGAAGATGATTTGACAGGAAGTTGAGAGGTTGCATTAATAGAAACCAATGCATTGTTTTGATTGAGAGGGACAATGGACTTGGCAATAATTAAGATTCAAGAGTTGTTTGAATCCTCTACAATAATTATAGGAATAGTCGCTCGTTTGAGCTTGTAGGCTCTGAGACCATATAAAAAGGAAATGAGGAATAAGGCTGTGTATCTTTCTGTACAAGTGTTTATATGTACATGAGTTCGAAGTATGAAATTCAAAATAAGTTGTTATCTTTGTAACAACATTTCAAACTATATATTTGGCTGTCCTTATTCCTAAGTAGTTATTTATTTACTCCAATAACCGAAAGGTCGCACATGTTTCATTAATACATCATAAGTTCTTGACTTCTAGGGTTATTGTCACGCCTTTGGTTGCAACCGAACCCGTGCTCGCTAACAGACCCGCCGTATACACAGGTAGCCCTATGTACACGAAGCGAAAGAAGTACCTGTAGTCCATACAAGACTACTATAAGCAAGTAACAAAACTGAAGAAAAGATGCTAAAACTAAAACATAGCTCACTGTACATACATAGCCTCCAAAAAATATAACTTTATAAACCATCAAGTACAAAAATCTCCTCTCACAAACTGAACATAAAACGTAATCATTTGGATGTGCAGTGATTACAACCAAAAACTGCCTCTAAAGAGGTACTTCTCTAGCTTGGCCCACACAAGTAGGTAGGGATTTAACTCACGACTCCCTTACCTCAGTCAATAGCAGCGATAGGAACGGAGGGCTCTGCAAGAAAAAGGAGCAACATAGAGCGTGAGAACTACTATAAATAAGTAGTCTAAGTGGGTATCATCACCGACGCCGACGGCCTAGCCACCAAGTTTACGAAAGCTGAAAGAAAACCCTAGATAAGTAAAAGAGCCAAAAATAGTAATGCTAGAAAGAAAACTACAGCTACAATGCATATGCACTACTAACGCTCTAGTCCCACTGTCAGTATAATAAATGCATCAACTATCTATCGAGAAGATAGGACTAATTTAATCCAAATGACCGCCACCAAGGCCGGTCAAGCCAACCTACTACCACACACCACCCTAGAGGTAGTTGGTCTAAGGTAGGTCACCCAAAAGGGTTGTTGCAATATCAACGCATAAAAAGGCCTCACTTCGGAGCGGCTCTCGGGAGAGCTACTCAGCCGAGCAAAAAGCGTATCTCTGCCAAGCTCAAGTCTAGATCATGCAAGCTATAGTAGATGCAAGTGATCAATTAGATCACAACACTATAACTCACGTGTCCTAGGCACAATCCAAACGGAAGATCTGGGACCACCATCAACCCAGACGGCACCCTACTATACAACTCAATCTAATAACTACTGTAAAAATCCACTCAACCCCTCAGCACGAGCGCAAACTCAGCTTGCACAATTTTAAACACTCACAATCCTCTAACAAGGGTGAGAAAAGGGTAAAAATAGTCAACGAAGTTAATTAATAACGACGGAATCTAACTCAATATAGTGCAGGTTTTCTCCTAATTTAGAGTTCCATTTCAGCTTCTAAAATCACTAAAAACAGGTTTAACATGATTCAAGTCTAGGTTTCAACATTCAACATGATTTTTAAATGAACCTAAGTTAGAACGTAAGACTGGATCAAACAATAGAATGCATGCAGGATTTTAATAGACTTAAAGAAAATTCTGTCAAATCCGGCAAAATAAACTCACCTAGTGCACTAATCCGACCACGGATCAAGGTGAAACTTCACGAGCACCTTCCCCCAGCTCCAATTAATAGAAAAGTGAAGAAAAATCCAACAAATCCTTGCTGGATTTAATCGAATAAAAAATCAATTAAAAAATCTAATGAAAACCGATTCGGTTCGAAGAAAAGTAAAATTCAGCAACGATCACCTAAAATCCGCTGATAATACTTAATTCCCAGATTCCTCACTTCCTCAGAGACACTGTGAACCATTCCAGTCGCAATAATTAACTCCACGCAAACCAATTTTCGCAAAACAATAGCTGCTACTACTGCTGAAATTCTGTTGCCGCCGAAATTCAGCTGGTGCTGAAATTCTTGTTGCTGCTGCTGCACCTCCTGATCCGCAGAGAAGAATTAGGCACAGAGAGAGGTTGGAACAACTCCAAGAGCATTCTATGATTCCTAAGCTATAGAAAAAGTCTATTAATTATCATGAAATTTCATCTCAAAGGTGGAATAAGGCTCAGGAACTCAACTTCAACAAAAATCTGATATTTAGTTGAAGACTTCAATAAAAACTAAAATTCAGGAATCCCACCAACTCTAGATGAAGGTAAGATCACTCCCAACCTTTCAAAAGCTGAGTTACACCGGTAGATTAAAAGAAATTCCATATAGAATTCAGCTTGTTCGAAATCAATACAAAGTTTCAATTTCAGCGACCTTTACTATTTCAGCAATTAAACACAACTTACCAAGTCATTTGCTGAAATTAAACACTCCTCATTTCTCCTCTGCACTAAGAATGCAAGCAACCAATTTTCTAGCAATTTGGATTTCGAAATTTCTAAAAATCTCACCTTGAACCCAGCTGCTGGTGCGGATTTTGCTGCTAGACTTGCAGCTATTGTTGTTGTTGCTGCTAGCTTTTGCTCAGGGAACCACCAGCAGAAACACAAGGAGAGAGGAGAGGGAGAGAATTACTTGTATGAATCCTTAGTTCCAATACACTCTAAACATCCAATTTAAACCAACAATTCTCAGCCAAAAAAAGTTCAGATTGGATTGAGCATCAAAATTCAGCCCAAGGCTGATTTTGCTTGGAACATAATTAAAAATCAAATTTCTCTCTTCACCAACCTTCAAATCAGCTCAAATGAACTCCCCTCCAGCTCTAGGTGAAGGTAAACTTATCCCCAACTCCTTTAAAGTTCAGCTCCTAGGAGAATTTCAAATGGATTTAATGAAAATCCAAGGGTTGTCTCAAAATTAACTCAAATCCAAAATTTCAGCACAATCACCAATCTAGATCAAAATTGGATCTATTAACCTGATATTCCAGCTACAGAATGGTGCAAGCTGAGTCTCAACACCCCGAACTCTAGCGATTTACCATCAATTTTGAAAATGGAGTTACCAATTGCTGCAATTGAGCTGCCAAACATGCTGCTGGCTGCTGCTGCTACTGCTGTAAGTGCAGGCTGCTGGCAACAAACTGAAGCTGCAGTTTGCTAGCTGCAATGGCTTCTGTTGTACCTCTAGTTGCTGCTGTGGCCTAAAGGGATGGAGAAGAAGTAGAAGAAGAGGAAGGAGAAGACCAGCCCTTCCACTTCACTGCTGCTCCTACTCTTTTGTTGTTGCTCCTGCTGGAATGCACTGCTGCTGCTGCTGGCAGCAATGCACAAGGAGAGACCAGCACAGAGAGAGGAGAGGGGAGAGAAGCACGAAGGAGAAGAAGAAAAAGGATAAGTAGAGGATGGTATTCATCTGGTTGGTTACTAACTTCCAAAATCAACAATTAGGGATGATTGGTGGGTGGTTAATTGCACCCTTGACCACACTTTACTAACATATTCCGCCAGCAATTATTTCACATTTCGGATTTGTCTGTGACGTCAATTTCACGTCAAAATGATTCCAACTCATCCTGACAACTCTTTAGAAGTGTAAACGAGTCGTCGAAACTGTAATCATTTTGAACATATAAAATTATCGGAACACTATAGTTATCACAAAGTTCGTTCCCATGTTCTCTTGTTCCGTAATTCAAATTTTGCTTAAAGTTCATATTCCATTATGTTTACACCTTAAGTTCCAACCTACCTTAAATATCACGCTTGTTTTCTATTTTTCAAGGTTCACATAATATTTACACACATGTCATATATCTTTCCTTCTTGCCACACAAGGAAGAGAAATCCTATTTTTCCTAAGTCAAATACTAAGAAGACAAATTGACTTATAAGATCTACTAGCATATATAAAATTATGGTACATTCTAGCTTACATATTATACATAGGTATACTTGCATATGGCTTTATGTAAAGGTATCAAATAGCAAATATATTCCTACAAAACTTAAGTTATCAGTTTTATCCCTCCAAAAGTCCTTCCTTCTGCAAATATATCCTTCTATTAATAAAATTTAGATAACTAGGAGTTAGAAAAGCTAACCACGGTTAGTTAAATAATAAAATGACCTTATTACTCCTTACATATATCTATATATATATATATATATATATATATATATATATATATATAATTTATATTCCAATATTGAATCCCATCATCTTTCTCACTCTCTCCTCTTTACCCACGGCGATGGCGAGACCTACGACGACGGTGACGTTGAAGGCGAGGCATATAAGATTTATATTCCAATATTGAATCCCATCATCTTTCTCACTCTCTCCTCTTTATCCACGGCGATGGCGAGACCTACGACAAGGTGACGTCGAAGGCGAAGCCCTCAGTCGCAAGAAAAATGAGCCATGGCGAACGCGAGGAAAGAGAGCAAAAAAAAGATAGTTTTCTGTAGGAACAAATTTGTAAGGGTAAAAGAGTTATTTTACGCACCCACCATTAAAAAACTAGTGGTGAATCAAACGACAGGGACATATATGAATGAACCAGAAATTTTGGAGGGATGTATTTGCAAACTAGAGAATTTTTTAAGGGATGAAACAAATAACTTAAGTTTTGTAGGGATTTGCTATTTGATACCTTTGCAGGGACCTATATGATATTAACCCTTATACATAGTACATGCATGAAATCAAGAAAACTTTAGAGTAAGGGGAGATCAAACCTATTTCCGTGATATTACCTACCTTTTCTTAAATCCCATTTGGAGATGAGTCTTGATCTCCAAGAAAATTCAAGAAAACCATAAAAACGTAAAAATCTCTCATCTGGGAAAAAAAATCCAACACAAAATTCTAAAAATACTAACTCACCTCTCTACCCACTAATACGAGGAAAATAGGTTGAGAGGGTTGCCTTCACCCTTTTAAAGCTTCCTCTTGAAGTTTCATATCTCCTCCAAGCTTCCAAGGAGATGAATCCCAAGCCCCAATAATTAAAAATTTTAGGTGTCTGTTTCCACAGAGAGAAAAGAGAAAGAGAGGAGTTAAAGAAGAGGAAATGGGTGGATTTGAGTTTCTTTTGTGGTATTGGGTTACATAGAGGTGCTACAATAGTACATAAATCCCCTAACTCCTTTTAATTGCAAAACAAACTGCCCTAGCTTTTACTCTAGTTTTGAGTGCTTGCCCTAACTTTCAGGCGCCCGAAGGCATCGTAGCAGCATTGAGTCATGAATCCGGGCGCCCGCTCAGTCCTGCCCAAAATATGTTTCGGGTACCCGCAGGTAGGGGTGTCAACGAGCCGAACACGAGCGAGCTGGGTCGGCTCGTGTTCGGCTCGTTTAATAAACGAGCCGAACACGAGCTGGCTCGTTAAAGTATCGAGCTGAAAAATCCGGCTCGTGTTCGGCTCGTTTATTAAACGAGCCGAACACGAGCTGGCTCACGAGCTGACCCACGAACAACAAGTTAAAATAATTAGATTGAATATATATAAAAAATAAATTTATAAAATTTTGCCCATTAAACTTTGATTTAATGGTTGAAACTTTGCATATAAATGAGTCTTTTTATAATTAAATTCGGCTTTATATTTTAATTTTTGCTAAAAATTAAATAATAAAAATATATACTTGTCACGCCCCGCCGGGCCTTAAACACCAACTAGGTGGAAAGGATAACCGCACGGGCGCATGCACCAGACCCGCCGAACGGATAGAGTCCCTTCTATCCGCCCAAGACGTCACAGCACAAGCTTATCCACAATGTTCCAACTAGGAACGGAGTACAAGAGTTGCACAAGAAAAGCATCAACATAAAGAAGTTCTACTTCTATTACATCACATGGCACAATATACATGTACAAATTTTTCTTTTCTTTCTTTTTCATTCCAAACACTATGTTCCAAAACGATGGAATATACAATTTCATACATATAATGAAAATCCCCTATGCTGTCGTAGTCCAAAACTAGGGGTACACTCTATGTGTCACAAAAATGAAAGGCCGCTATCTAGAGAGCTAAACCCTTGCCTCGCTCCGCCGCCTCACTCGCGGAAGGACCTGGAAAATGTGGGGTGAGAACTATAAACATAGTTCCCAGTGGGTAAGGCCACCCAAGAGAGAAGCTCGACCCACCAGGTCCAAAGAAACACCATATGCATAAGTTAGATCACATATAACTATGCAACAATTATTTACATGCTTGTAAATAAACATAAAGGATGCAACCAAATGAAATATAATTTATCATTCTCTCATAGGTTCATCCTATGTCTCACGATGACTAAGTTTATTTACTTGTCATGTACTTATGGTTTCGGAATCGCCGTCTCACCATAATTATTCCAACATTCGAGGAGTGAACTCATCACCTCCTAGTTCGAGTAGCGAACTCGTCGCATACTCGGGATAGCAAAATCGTCGCATACCCCGTCTCAACACGGCCACCGCATGGCATGGGTAGCGAACTCGTCGCATACCCGGGATAGCAACCTCGTCGCACATCCCATCTTGACACCGCCAACTCATGGCGTGGTAGCGAAATCGTCGCCTACCCGGGATAGCAAAACCTTCGCACATCCCGTGTCAATACGGCCAACTCATGGCAAGGTAGCGAAATCGTCGCCTACCCGGGATAGCAAAATCGTCGCACATCCCGTCTCAATACGGTCAAGTCATGGCATGGTAGCGAAATCGTCGCCTACCCGGGGTAGCAAAATCGTCGCACATCCCGTTGTTCACGTTTTTCACTTGCCAACCTAAATCTCATGACCTTAGGTTCAAGTCACTAAGTCTCGCCTATGTTCAATAACACTAGGCTTACTTTCTCATTATCAACCTAGGTTCCTTGACTCTAGGTTCCAATCTCATGTCAAACCTATGTTCAATGACACTAGGTTTAAATCTCACATGTTCCAACCTATGTTCAATAACACTAGGTTTAATCCTCATGTCCAACCTATGTTCAATAACATTAGGTTTAATCCTCATGTCCAACCTATGTTCAATAACACTAGGTCTAACCATACATGCAACCATGCAACAAGTATTAATATTTGAATTATACTTGAAATATACATCATGCAATAGGATCTCATTGTTCAACCTATCATGATTTCTACTTTTGCCAACATGCAAATTCTAGGGTTCACAACACATACCATTTTATCTTTAAATGGATATTTACCCTAGACATGGAAGTGACCTAATCACTTCGGTAAACACAAACCCACCTCAAGAGCTTCCAAATTCTTGTATTCTTCGAGCTCCTAAGTGTCCAAGTCTTGAGTTCTTGCTTCAACCCAAGCTTCTACAAGAAAACGGTTCGTTACTCATTACGAACCCTAAATTCAACTCAACATGTGAAATCAAGTGTTCTAACATGATTTCCTATGCCTCAATTGCAATTCCCGAAGGTCCAAATATTTTTAGAACCTCTCATTGCAAAAGCCCCAAATCTACCTAGGGTTTGCATGCATGCAAGCCAAACCCTAGATTTCATGGCCAATCTCCCACCACTTGTGGTTTAGATTGCCTAGGGTTTCCAAAAATCTCATTTCAAAGGATTAAATCCTAGGTTCAAACCCTAAATCACAAGAACTCACCTCAAAGCCCTAGCTCCCAAGCTTCTTCTTGCACCAAGAAGCTCCAAATCCACCTTAGAAGCTTTTCCCAAGGTCAAATCCTTCACTTCTCCAAGCTTTGGAGAGATCTCTAGAGAGAGAAAGTGAGGGAGAGGGAGAGGGAAGTGAGGAGAAATGGAGGAGTAATGAGGAGAGGGACCCCAGCCCTCTATATATAGCCTATTCCCCACGAAATTACCAAACTACCCCTCACTGGGCATTCTGCACCAGCCGGGTCCGGACCTTGCGGGTAGGGTCCGGACCCCGCACTGATAACCGACCAGCGCGCAGGCCGGGTCCGGACCTTGGCATCAGGGTCCGGAACCCGTACGCACCCCAACCTAGCACGCGGCTCGGGTCCGGACCTCAAGTCCCGGGTCCGGAACCCGTACGTTCCCCATCTCGGACATCGGCTCGGGTCCGGACCGTGGCACCCGGGTCCGGACCGCAGCCGGCCACGAACTTCATTGTCCGGACCCCAGTTTCCAGGGTCCGGATCCCGTGAGCAGTTTTGCTCCAGTAGGTCCTTTTCTTCGAAATCTTCGATTTCTGGGTTCCCACTCGCACCCAAAATATCTCGAAACCTTCGGAACTCAATTCCACACTAGCCATTACCGGCTCTCTCCGAACTTCATCAAATTTAGTAAAGTTCGAGACAACGCACCGAAATTCAAAGTGCTACAATACTATATATATAAATATTTATCTATATATAAATACAAAATATATAAATTATATAAATATAAATATATGCATTCGAGCTGTTATCGAGCCGAACACGAGCGAGCTGACCCCAGCTCGTGTTCGGCTCGTTTATTAAACGAGCTGAAAAACTCAGCTCGTGTTCGGCTCGTTTACTAAACGAGCGAGCCGATCTCGAGCTCATTTCGAGCCGAACACGAGCTGGCTCGCGAACAGCGAGCTGGATTGCCACCCCTACCCGCAGGGGAATCTGACCACCTGTTTATTCAACACCTCATGCACCCGAGCTCTTGGGTTCGGATTCCGAAAAAGGCTTGGGTGCCCTCAAAAAGTGTTCAGAAATACTTCCGGCGCCCAAAAGCTGGACTTTTCACTAGCTTTGCTCTCTGAAAGAGCGTCCGATTGTTCGGGGTGTTCTATTGGGCCGTCCGAAACCATTTTGGGCGCCCGAACTCCTGTTTTAGGCATCCTAAAGGTCTAGAACTCCAGATCCAACTCCTTTTAGAACTTTATTTTGATACGAATTAATTTTAATTTGATTCAAACTCAGTTTGGGCTCCTTCAAATCTTTTTTAATTATGTACAACATAACTTAATCCGCACTTTCTCAAGTTTAGCTAAAATTCTATACATCACACGGAGTAGCTAGATTAGTGTGATTAGGTCCAGGACAAAGTACTCTTTTTGTATAATTAAAATAATGTAGTATTTTGAAGAGTAATGGGTTGTAACCTCAAAAGAGAGTTGTATTGTGATGGTATTAACTTAGAAGCTTTAAGTATTCTGATGCTCTTTGTACCCATATCATGTATATGTTGTAGAAATTGGTGTATGTTTTCGCTTCGTGTGGGTAGGAGAAAATTTTGTCCGTTCAGTAGGTCTGTTGTATGTTCCCTAGCAGGTTTAAATTGCAGGACTCGAGACATAACATAGGTACAAATACCTTTTAACTATTGATATGAGATGTTTTCTGGTTTAACAAGGTAGTAGAATCGAAATCAGTTAAAGTTTTGATAGAAAATTATATTTACTCTTTAGATCAAGATTAGTAATTATAAACATCATCCATTCCAATTTTGAGCTGGATCTGGATTTTTGTCACCCTTGTATACTCTCCTTACTTTACTTCTTTAATAACTACAAATATAATTATTTTTGGCTAAATTACAGAAAACCTTCCTGTCAAAATTCGATTTTTCACTTTCCCTCCCTGTCATTTAAAAACCTACATTTTGCCCCCCTAAAAAATAAAAAATATGCACTTTTTTCCCGCCGTCAGTGTTCCGCTAGGGATCCGTTTAAATTTTATTATTATATTTTTTTAATACCCAAAATACCCTTGAAAACCCTCTCCTCTCCCAGATGCTCCTTCTCCCTCCTCGCCGACGCCGCCCGCCACGTTGCTTTGCCCCCCTCTGCCACCTCGCCGTCACCCACCCCCCGTCCGATCCCACGCACGCCCTCGCTCTTCTCCGCCGCCTCGCGCTCGCCCTTGCCCACCTCTCCATCCTCACCCGCCCCAATCTACTGCCTACCGTCGTTAAAATGGATGAGCGACAAAGGTACAGGAGGAGCGAGGAAGCAGCTGGAGGAAACAGAGTCGGATTTGGGGTCGAGGGAGGCGCGAATAATGGAGGAAAAAAACTGTAGGCGTGCAGGATTGGGAAGAAGATGAACAGGGGCGAGGGGCATTTTGGTCATTTTGCCATCAAAGTTAACACCGTACCCTCTGTGTACATTTTTTATTTTTTAGGGGAGCAAAATGTAGGTTTTTAAATGACAGGGAGGAAAAGTAAAAAAATCGAATTTTGACAGGAAGATTTTTTGTAATTTAGTCTTATTTTTTAGTCATATTGACTGCACCTTTAGCCCCCAAACTATTGGCTAAATTTTACTATGGGTTCAAAAATTTTGGTTGGCATTAAAAGACTGAACTCTGTTTTTAAAAAAGAAAAATCATCTTAATTCCTGCTCATATTTACTATTCGAGGGCAAATTATTGCCTTCACCCAGTGCATTTGTACATTTATGTACAGTGCATTAATTAACCTTTTTTGACATCTCATATTTCAGTCCTGCGATTCATTTAGTTACAATACTTTCACTGTTTAAAAATTGGACAACTAAATTGAAACTATAATATTGATGAATGACATATGAATTCCTAGTGCATAGAAATATAAATAGATCGACTAGGTGTAAGCAACAATTCATAGTTTTAGGTAAGGAACTAATAATTAGTTATTAAAGTTTGGGCCATATACTACTTTAGCCCTACTCTTTAAAGACCTACAATTTATTAAGTGTGATAATTTAATCCCATTTATTATTTTTGGCTATTGAAGTAAATGTAGTTGAGAAATAACTGTTGATAGTATTTATTATTCAACATTATCTCAAGATTTAATTACTATGGATTCCTTTTAATCAACTAACAAATCTTACACAAATGATAACTCGATTGTCAAAATCTCGACACTATAGTATTTCTTGTGTGATCCATTCGTGCAAAAATTCTTTAAATGTCAGCTTCAACAGTAAGGTAAAAATATATCAAGACTGTAATAATCTAGCTCACAAGCACTAATAATTTTTGGGCCCAAACCATCCGTTTAAAATGCCGTATTTGAAATGCCCCCCAATACTTTTTTTTATTTATTTACTCCCTCTAAACTTCGATTCTTTTGCAACTGAGTGATTTTTAACTAGTTAAAAATTTTATTTAACTTATGAGTGAGGGATCTCAATGAAAATAATAATAAATTGTACTAAATACAAAAATCCAAATAAAAAAAAACACCAAAAGTTCAAAAGTCTTAACAAAATAATCCAAAGGGATCTATTCAAAATAGTCTATATGTGGGGGGTCTCCATACAATTTTATCTACAAATAATTAGAAGTAGAAATGCCCTTTTATCGCAGTTTCTTTCTAAAAAAAAAAAAAATTTAACGAAAGCTAACAGGAGTTAACCACAGGAGTAATAATCCTGGTAGTTTATAAGATTTGAAAAGATATTAGTAAAATTTTGAACAAGAGGTAGCCGCAGAAGTAATAATCCTGATAATTTATAAGATTTGAATAGATGCTAGTAAAATTTTTAACTTCTGAGAAGTATTTGTGATATTTTTGGAGTAAATATGACCTCAGTACTCCCAATGTTTGTGGTCGTATATTAGTACGACCTAGAAGTTTTCGGGATGAAAAATTCTAGAATGCACCGGATATATTGTTGATGGGGGAGCAGCCACACACACAGCCACCTCCGCACACACAGCCACACACACAATACAAAAAAAAAAAAAAAAAAAAGTTAAAATAAGAAAAATAAAAAACAAATGGATAGAAGACGAGCTGGATTGCCACACACACACACAATACAAAACCAAAAAAGAAGAAGAGAAAAGTTAAAATAAGAAAAATTAAAAACAAATGGATAGAAGACAAATAAACTTCCATAAAATTCCCAAACTTTGATAAAACAGTCTCAACCAAAGGCAAAGTAGAGACCATAGATACACAGACGATGTCACGCCATAAAAGCAAGCCCACCAATAATTATATCTCAAATACAATAATAATTGACACTCGGATATAAATCATGCATGATCCGTACGTGTTGCTTTATTAATCGCCCTGATAGGAAGGGTCACCTTGAACCAACATTCAGGATATTCTGCATGCAAACCACAACCAAAAAAATAAAAATAAAAATAAAAATAAAAAAGAGATATATGAGAAGTTATTCAAAATGAGCAACTTAATTTAAACAATTAAATATTTATGTATTCTATTACTTATTCAAATTTTAATTTAAGTTGTTGAATCTACTATATATTTAGTTTCTCAAATTTTAATTTGTTCAAACCGTCAGACAAGTCCTTGTTGTCATGTAGGCTTGTTGTCATGTAGGCTATTGGGACCTGACGGAAATGCTATGAGCAATTTTATGAGCAATGCTAGATCTACCACCTTGCCCTCTTTTTTATTGCAATCTTAGGTCTGCAATTAACCAATTTGTTGATCGTAATCTAAGAATCATAAATTGCGCATTAGTTTTATCACTCTTCTTTTATTAATACTAAGACTTTGTAGGGGAATGATTAAGTTGTATGAGGTTTTTTAAACTTTGGGATTGGAGGGTTGTAAAATTATAAGCCTTTTGGGCGGTAGACTTAATTAGCATTTTTGCTGTGTCATTCATCTCTTATTAGCTCCTTGATATTTAATTTGATACCTAAAATATAATAAATTATCATTTGATGACCAAAATGTAAGCAGCATCACAGTGAATCTGAAAATCATTGGCGTACTCTTTCCTTTTCGATCTCTCAAGCAATTTTAATTAATTAATTGTGTTCAGAGAGAGAGAGAGAGAGAGAGAGAGAGAGAGAACTATATACATTCTATAAAAGATTATATACGCGGCGCGTCTCAGATCCTGTTCTTTCATTTTTAGATCATAGAAGTAATCAGTTTCTAAATTTTAAAAAAAAATTATTTATTTTCGAAATATTGGTATAACGAATTTTCGTATTAAATGCACGTACAAGTTGAACGAACGAAGGACACGGAGAGAGAGAGAAGAAGGTACGTTATACGTACGTATTGCAGTCGACATTAGGGCTGACGGGCATGTTGAGCTGGAGATTGCAGGAGGACGGCAGCAGCCTCGCCCGCTCGGGGCGGACCCCGAAGGACGGGCCAGACTGCTCCAGGCACTTGCAAAGCGCGCGGCGCGTCGCCACGGTGGTCGCCATCCGCCGCAGCCCCTGCGCGCTCTGGCAGCACTGCGCGCTCGGCTTCGCGGGGCCGACGCCGATCAGGAACGACCCGCACGGGATCAGCGTGTTCACCGCGTCGCTGCACGACACCCCCGAAGCCGCAGCGGCAGCGGCGGCACCGCGCACCGCCGCCGCTAGCTGTATCAGCAACAGCAGCAGCAGCAGCAGTGGTGCTGCGGCGGTGTCAGTAGTGTGCTTGGCCATTGTTGAAGTTTACTACTGCTATTGCTACGGCGATCGAGAGTGAGTGATTACATATATATATTAAGAATGATGCGCATGCGTGGAGTTATATATACGTGTTTGTAACTTTGTAGTGGAAGAGTTGTCAAACGAGGTTGGTGTTGGAACTTAATGAGAGGTTGGTTATTTCCAACCTCCTATTTAGGTTTGCCGAGTTGTATGGTGTATTAATTAATTTAGTCGGTGCGCAAGGTTGCCACTTGCTGGAAAAGAAGCTCAATATTGATTTTTTTTATTTTATTTTATTTTATTTTTTTGTTTTGTTTGTGCGCGCGTATGTATACATTGCACCAAGATACATTAAATGTTTTCTTATTTTTATATTATTAATTTATTTATTCATGTTCGTACGAAATAACTCTTTAATGCATTCTATTTCTGCTTTAAAGAGTGTTTGAATCTGAGACCATTGCCATGTGCTAAAATAGACAATCAATTACTTCGGTAGTTGGCGGCTAATATTTCTTATTTGTAGTCAGTTGTTTTTTTTATTTGAGAGAAAGGTAGTATGCTATCCGTTTCGTTTATTTTTTTTAGAAATAAATTTAGCTGAAAATATGAATCAACTAGGATTCGAACTCGGGACCTCGGGTACCAACCACCAAACCCTTTGCCACTTGCGCTAGGGACGGTCAGTATTTGTAGTCATGAGTTGTTACACGAAGAAAATTAAGGAAATAAGAAAAAGTTAACGCAAATCAGATTTTTAATTTTTCTGGGACTATTCTACTTAGGGGCTATTTGGCCTAATTTTCAGAAAAATAATTTCTGCCGAAGAAATTTGATACAGGGAATACCATTTAGTTAAAATCTGCAGAATATTTGTCAAAGTCTCCAAGAAAAGCCATTTTTAAAAAATAATTTTGTAAAAAATTTTGGCAAATTTTTGAAGTAATTTTGTCAGATATAAATAGTAAATTTGAAAGTTCAAAATTTAAATCCAAATTTAAATTTTAGAATTTAGAATTTACAAATTTGGAACTTAAAATATAAATTTGAAATTTGACATTTAAAATTTAAATTTAAATTTTAAATTTTGAAATAAAAAATTTCTTAAAATTTAAATTTAAAATTTGAAATTAAAAATGTCTTAAAATTTAAAATTTAAAATATCTTAAAATTTTAAATTTAAAATTTGAAATTTAAAATAACTTAAAATTTTAAATTTTAAAATTAAATTTTCAAATTTTGAATTCAAATTTTAAATGCCAAATTTTATATTCTATGTTTAATTTTAATTTAAAATTTAAAATTTAAAAATTTTAAATTTTATAATTTTAAAATTTAGAAGTTGAAATTAGAAATTTAAAATTTAAAATTTGAAATTTAATATATATGAAATTTAGAATTTAAAATTGAAATTTTTAAAATTCTAATTTTATAATTTAAAATTTAAAGTTCTCATTTCAAAATGTTGAATTTAAAATTTAAAATTGATTTTAAATTTGAATCAAAAATCAAATTTAAATTTAAAATTTGAACCCAAAATCAAAATCAAATTTTAGGAAGCAGATTTTGGGTCTATTTGGCCTAAATTTTGAAAAAGTGATTTCTGCAGAATTGATTTTGGTTTTGACAATTGGTTTTGGTTAAAAGTTGTAGAGCGTTTAGCTGAGTTTAGATGGAAAGTGATATTTCTGAAGTGATTTCAGAAAACTGTTTAGCAAAAAAAATTTGATGTTTGCAAATAATAATTTTTTTACCAAATTTATTTTAGAATAATTTAAAATTTGATTTTAAATTTAAATTCAAAATTTAAAATTTTAAATGTCAAATTTGCACAAAAGTTTAAAATTTGATATTTTAATTTAAAATATAATTTGAAAATTAATAATTTAAAATTTAAAATTTAAATTTTAAGATCTAAATTTAAATTTTCAATTTAAAATTTAAAATCTAAATTTGAAATTTAAAATTTAAATATTTAAAATTTAGAATATAAAATTTAAATTTTAAATTCTTAATTATTAAGCTCTCGGCTATACCACAGAACGAGAGAGCTTCGCAACCTAGTACCAAATGAATTAAGCTTCACTCCTCTTTCTGTTTGAATTTTCTCTCTTTTGTGGTTGTGCCAGCTTTTGCTGAAGAGATGGATTTTTAAGGTAAAAAATTTAATTGGATACTTTTGTTGCAGAATCCCAACAACTAGTACCAAAGCGAGTACCAGATTTACAGCAATCAAAATTAGAGCAGGTTACCAATTCTCAACAACTAGTATCGGAGCACGAGGTTTCCGATCCGCGGAAGAGATTGATAGAGATGGCCACGAAGTTCGAAATTGAGAAGTTTCATAGTAAGAACAGTTTCGGCTTGTGGTAGATTAAGGTTCGGGCAATCCTAGTACAATAGGAGTTGGACCTGACATTGGATGGGGAAGAGGCTAAGCTGGCGGAGGTCACAAATGAAGCATAGGAGAAGATGGAGAGGAAAGCGTTAAGTACGCTTCATTTATCGTTAGGAGATGATATTCTTTATAACGTAGCGAGCGAGTCGACACTAGCAAAGTTTGAGATGAAATTGGAAGATCTGTACATAACCAAATCCTTGATGAACATGTTGTATCTGAAGAAGCAACTGTATACGTTGCCGATGTAGGAAGTGGCTAGCCTACAAAAGCATTTGAATGAGAGTTCAACAAAGCGGTGGTCCATTTGACCAATATTAGAGTACCAGATTTACAGCAATCAAAATTAGAGTAGGTTACGAATTCTCAACAACTAGTATTAGAGCATGAGGTTTCCGATCCACGGGAGAGATCAATAGAGATGGCCACAAAGTTCGAAATTGAGAAGTTTGATGATAAGAACAATTTCAGCTTATGGTAGATTAAGGTTCGGGCAATCTTAGTACAATAGGAGTTGGATCTGACGTTGAACGGGGAAGTGGCTAAGCCGACGGAGGTCACTGATGCAGCATAGGAGAAGATGGAGCAGAAAGCGTTAACTTTATCTATCGTTAGCAGATGATGTTCTTTCTAACATAGCGAGCCAGTCGTAACTGACAAAGTTTGAGAAGAAATTAAAAGATTTGTACATGACCAAATCCGTGATGAATAGGTTGTATTTGAAAAAGTAGTTGTATATGTTGTCGAAGTAGGAAGTGGCTAGCCTGCAAAAGCATTTGAACAAGTTCAATAAAGCGGTGGCCCATTTAACCAGTATCAAAGTCTATCTGGACGATGGGGATAAGGCACTGATATTACTAACTTTGTGACTAGCAATATGTGAGCATCTTGTGACGACGTTGCATTATGGCAAGAAGACCATAAGCGTGAAGACAATTACGGTGGCGCTTCTCTCGAACGAGACACAGAAGATGGCTCAAGAGTCCTATATGGAGATTTGGGATACAGTTCTGGTGGTAAGAGTGAAATCAAAGGTGAGAGTATCAGCGATCATAGATCAAAAAAAAAAGTTCAATATCCGAGGTAGAGTGCTTCTATTGTCATAGGAAAGGGCATATAAAGCACAACTGTCAAAAGCTCCAGAACAATCTAAAAGAGTTAAGCCAGCAGAAGGAGAAAAGTGCCATAGACTAGGATGGGGAGACATGCATGAGCGATGTTGCAAGCAATATAATCAGATCTAGGTGATCAAGTTTAAGATATTGTATGCAACGACCGACGATGCTAAAATTCTGAATGATGTGTGGATACTCTCGGCAAGAGAGTGCAGCCAAGTTGTGGAGTGCTCTAGTGAAATACTGTTAGGTGCTACCCTTGGAGTTCGTATGGCAAAGAATGGCTTCACCATGACAGTTGGTTGCACCGAATGCACGAGTACACAAGAAGAGAGAAAGGTCTTCTATATTGGTAGAAGACAAGGGAGGGGCGAGTTAGAACGAGGGCTCGACTAAAGTCAATTTGTGACAGAAGATGAGTTGGGTGTTATTTTCACTTGGTTAGTGAATTATATATGTATATACTGTTAAATTATATAAAACAACCGTTATTCTCTAAGGTCATGTTTGGTTAGGGGTATAAGCGGGGATAACTATAGTTATCCCCGCTATTCCGCCAAACGAAACGAATTTTGGCCGGGATATTTTATCCCGGTCAAACTTTGTTATTCCGGAAAAGCTGGGATTAAATATTCGACTCTTTTGGCGGAATAGCGCTATTCCAAGCTTAATTTCTTGATTGATTAAGATTATAAATTTAGTTAAATATAAATTATAGAGACATAATATATTTCATTAATAATAAAATATTCAAGCTAGATTTATAAAAAAATATTATTTAAATAATATTTTTATTAATTTATTTACTAATTAACTAAATAATTAATTAACTATTTAATTTATTACTCTAATAAATATTTAATTAATTTATGGATAATTAATTCATTATTTTAATTAATTTGCTAATTAAATAATTAATTATATTGATTAATTAATTAATATTTTGAGTAATTTAATTATTTTCTTAATTAATCATATGACTATTATTAAATAATTTATTTATTAATTTATTAATTTATTAAATTATTTGTAATTAATTAAATTATTAATTACCAATTTATTTATTTATTAATATTAAGGGGCTTTTAGCAATATTCATAATTAATTAGTAAATTAAATAAGTTAAATTATTACTTAATTAATATTTTGTATTAATTAATAGATAAAATATTATTATTTAAAATTATAATTATTCTTATCCTTACTATTCCAATCAAACTATCCAAACACTATTTTTCTTATTTCCGAGAAAACCTACTTTTCATCCAAATGTAAAATTAATTTTATTCCTGCTTATCCTAACAATTATACCTATCACAGGAATAGCCCAAAATTATTTATCCCCGAACCAAACGATACCTAAAAGCTTAAACTGGTAAAGAAGGTCTTTAAATATTTTTATATTTAACACTCCACCTCACCTTTGGGCTCGAAACTTGTTGCTAGGCCCATGACGTGGACTTGATTTAAATGGGAGAAAATTAATAATGCTAAAAGCCTGGCGTGACTAAAACTCAGGACCTCCTGCTTGATACCATGTTAAATAGTACGAAATAACTGCTACTCTCTAAACGCTTAACTCCTAGTCCTCCCATTTAGTTCAAGTCCACGCCATGGGCCTAGTAAAAAGTTTCGAGCCCAGACGTGAGGGAGAGTGTTACATATAAAAATATTTAAACACCATTCTCTATTAGCTTCACCTTTTAGAGAATAACAGTTGTTTTGTATTATTTAACATATACTAGTTATAGTGCACATGCGATGCATGTCACATTTATAAGTTAAATTAAATTTAAATATAGAATTTAAGTTAAATGAATTTTGAATCTATATTTTAAATTTAAATAATTATTGCTGACATGAATCTATTTTTTAATTAATTTATATTCTAAATGTTATTTGTTTCTAAGTATGTTTCCAATTTAGTTATTGCATAATTTTTTTTTTGTGTTCGATAACATACAAATTATTCTTAATGCATATCCAAAAATTAAAAATTTGAATTGATTCCCAAATTTAAATTAAAGTTTGTATTTAGATTTAAATTTATGAATCAAACTCAAAATTTAAAGTTAATTTTTAATCCATTATTTAAATTTAAACAATTGGTGATTTATATCATAGGTATTTTTACACTATTCTGTTTCTCAAATCTTATTTATTTTTAGTTAGTTAATTATTCATTTTTTTTTGTAATGTGTATGGAGTATTTTTGTATTCTTTTTGGGATTCCGTGTGTCAACTAAATTTTTTTTTATCTGCTATATATATATATATATATATATATATATATATATATATATAGTGGAGCTAGAATACTATTGATAATATAAGAATAGTGTTTTGCCTGTATGCATGTGTGTGTGTGTGTAAAATATATATATGAGTTGAGCTAGTATACTACTGATAGATATGAATAGTGCTTACTATCAACTTTGTGACAATTGGATGCCTAAAGTTTAATGAGGGTTGGTGGAATAGTAATAATCAAAGAGGTAGAATAATATGTGTAGTACACTGAATTTCAGTGTATCGTACTGAACTTCTACAAATTATGGAGTTCCGATGGAAAAATAGCAAGAGAGGCTATATGTGAGGCTTCAGCCAAGTTTGAGACTTGTGAGAAGTGTTTTCGGCGCAAATGAGGCGCGGAAACGGACTTCGAAAAGTTAAAACTACTAAACTTGTGAAATCTGCACTGGATTCCGGTATGTGGACCTCCATACCGGTACTGAAGTGATTAGTACCGGTATGTGATGAAGGTATACCGAAATGTCATGGTTAAACCGAGAACCCAGCTCTCAGGTTCTGCGGAATCCTCCGGGGTATACCGGAATAGCACCCGTATACCGGTATGTAATGCACATACCGGTATACAGTGTTACGAAATTCCAGTTTTGGCTGGTTGAAGGTGTTAAGTGTGGAGAGGGGCAAATGGGTCTTTTCACACACGAGGGAGTGTTAGAAAGGCAGGGAACACCCCCCTTTCTCAGTCATCTTCCTCCTCCACTTCTCCTCTCCATCTCCTTCACTTTCTCTCTCTAGAGATCTCTCCAAAACTTGGAGAAAATGGTGGATTGATCTTGGAAAAGGCTTCCAAAGGAGAAAAGAAGCTTCTTGGTGCAAGAAGAAGCTTGGGGAACTCGTGATTAAGGTTAGTTCCTCACGTTTTGGGTTCAAACATTGGATTTAATCCTTTGAAATGAGGTTTTTGGGAACCCTAGGCAATCTAAAACACAAAATGTGGAGATTGGCCAAGAAATTTTGAGGTTCTACATGCATGCATGTGAAACCTAGGTTAAATAACAATTTTTACCATGGGAGGTTCTAAAAATATTTGGACCTTCGGGAATTACAATTGAGGCATATGAAATCATATTAGAACACTTGATTTCAAGTATTGAGTTGAAATATGGGTTCGTAACGAGTAACGAACCGTTTTCTTGTAGAAGCTTGGGTTGAAGCAAGAACTCAAGGCTTGGACACTTAGGGGCTTGAAGAATATAAGAATTTGGAAGCTCTTAAGGTGGGTTTGTGTTTACCGAAGTGATTAGGTCACTTCCATGTCTAGGGTAAATACCCATTTAAAGATAAAATTGTATGTGTTGTGAACCCTAGAACTTGCATGTTGGCAAAGGTAAAATCATGATAGGTAGAGCAATGAGCTCCTATTGCATGATATAGAATTCAAGTATAATTCAATTATCTATACTTGTTGCATGGTTGCATGTATGATTAAACCTAGTGTCATTGAACATAGGTTGGAACATGTGAGAATAGAACCTAGTGTTATTGAACATAGGTTGGAACATGTGAGAATAGAACCTAGTGTTATTGAACATATGTTGGAACATGTGAGAATAGAACCTAGTGTCATTGAACATAGGTTGGAACATGTGAGAATAGAACCTAGTGTTATTGAACATAGGTTGGAACATGTGAGAATGGAACCTAGTGTCATTGAACATAGGTTGGACATGAGATTGGAACCTAGAGTCATGGAACCTAGGTTAAGAATGAGAAAGTAAACCTAGTGTTATTGAACATAGGTGAGACTTAGTGACTTGAACCTAAGGTCATGAGACTTAGGTTGGCAAGTAAAGAAAATGTGAACAACGGGATGTGCGACGATTTTGCTATCCCGGGTTGTCGACGATTTCGCTACCATGCCATGAGTTGGCGGTGTTGAAACGGGATGTGCGACGATTTTGCTATCCCGGGTAGTCGATGATTTCGCTATCATGCCATGAGTTGGCGGTGTTGACACGGGATGTGCGACGATTTTGCTATCCCGGGTATGCGACGATTTCGCTACCACGCCATGAGTTGGCGGTGTCGAGATGGGATGTGCGACGAGGTTGCTATCCCGGGTATGCGACGAGTTCGCTACCCATGCCATGTGATGGCGGTGTTGAGATGGGGTATGCGACGATTTTGCTATCCCGAGTATGCGACGAATTCGCTACTCGAACTAGGAGGTGATGAGTTCACTCCTTGAATGTTGGAACCCTTATGGTGAGACGGCGATTCCGAAACCATAAGTAAATGACAAGTAATTGAACTTAGTCAATGTGAAATATAGGATGAACCTAGGAGAGAATGATAAGTTATATTTCATTTGGTTGCATCCTTTATGTTTATTTACAAGCATTTAAATAATTGTTGCATAGTTATTTGTGATCTAACTTATGCATATGGTGTTTCTTTGGACCTGGTAGGTCGAGCTTCTCTCTTGGGTGGCCTTACCCACTGAGAACTATGTTTATAGTTCTCACCCCACATTTTTCAGGTCCTTCCGCGAGTAAGGCGGCGGAGCGAGGCAAGGGTTTAGCTCTCTAAATGGCGGCCCTTCCATTTTAGTGATACATAGAGTTGTACCCCTAGTCTTGGACTTTGATTGTATAGGGGATTTCCATTACATGTATGAAACTTATGTATTCCATAGTTTTGGAACATGGTGTATGGAATGAAAAGAAAATTTTGGGCATGTATAAATGTGCAATGTGATGTAATAGAAGTAGAAATTCTTTATGTTGATGCTTTTCTTGTGCAACTCTTGTACTCCGTTCCTAGTTGGAACCTCGTGGATAAGCTTGTGTTGTGACGCCTTAGGCGGGTAGAAGGGACTCTATCCGTTCGGCGGGTCTGGGGCATGCGCCCTTGCGGTTATCCTTTCCACCTAGTTGGTGTTAAAGGCCCGACGGGGCGTGACAGACTGAGGTGGTATCAGAGCATAGAAACGGTCTAGATGGACCTAAAAAAACCCTTGGATGGAAAAGACCCTAGGAGTGTAGGCTCGTGAGTGACGAGATCTTTGATGTGGCGAAAGATAAGTGATTGGGTTATGTCCTTATGCCTCTAGTTGGAAATAGAGGTAGATTCGAGGTGTGTCTTATTCTTCACCAAGTGTGTTCGTGTTGGCGGCCGACAACATGAAACCAAGTGAGGGGAATAAGGACCCTTGTGTGACTTTCGCCTAGATTGGGTTCACGTTTATTTTCGTGAAATATAGTATTGCGAATGACTTTGAAGGTCATGAAATGACCAAAGTCGTTGTGTTTTCAGGAGATAATGGTACGTGGACGGCCTCCTACGAGGGCTGGGCTCGGAAGAGCGAGCGCGGCTCCCGAACAACTCGGGGAGGGTGAGAACTCGGGTCTTCGTGATCAGTTGACCGAGTTGATGGGCGTGGTTCGGCGACAGGCCGAAGCCATGCAGCGACAGGAGGAGCAGATTAAAAAGCTCCAAGACAAGATGGCGCAGCAGGCGGCTGCGATTAGGGAGGAGAGGTTGGGGGTACCTCCGGCCTCTGCTTCGGCACCGGCCGAGGAGGTGACACCGGCGCCGGCTGTGGCGCCACCGGCATCACCGATTGTAGCCGGTGGGTCGGGTACTCCTATACCCGACTCCGAGATGGAGGATGCGGAGCGAGAGCGCGCACTTGCGGCTCTCATGAGGTTCAAGAAGGTCAACCCGCCTATCTTTAGCGGGGAGAACGTGGATTCATGGGACGTGGAAACGTGGATCGACGCGTTGGAGACGCTCTTCGAGGATCTATATACCTTGGAGAGGGACAAAGTGCACCTCGCCGCTCATTGTTTAGAGCGATCGGCGAAGGTGTGGTGGAAGGGAGTCCGGCGTGATCGACTCCCTAGCCTTCCGCCACCGACGTGGGAGGAGTTTCGGGGTATGGTATTGCCGCCTACTTCCCCGATAGCGAAAAAAAGAAACTTCAAGAAAGGTTCCGAAAGTTGAAGCAAGGGAACCGCACCGTGCGCGAGTACGAGAGGGATTTCTCGTACATCATTAATTGCGTACCGCACGTTGTCCGCGGAGAGTTGAACAAGGTCGATTGTTTCGTGCGCGGACTTCGACCGGAGATCTTTCGGGCGGTTCACGCCCTTAAGCTAAAGACCTTTGCGGAGGTCTTGGACCGTGCTCTTTGGGTGGAGCATGGGAATGCATGTGCGCGCGAGGAGCGCGAGTCGTGGGAGAGAGAAAAAGAAAAAGAAAAGGGAAAGAAGCGACCGGCGGGTGGCTCGGGTGGGCAATCTAGCTCAAAACGACCCCCGAAGCACTCGCAGTCGCAAAACCAATCGCGAGGGTCCCGGCGGAACCGACCCTCAACCCAGTGCCCGATTTGTAGCGGCCCCCACGGCCCTCAACAGTGTGATTACCGTGAGGGCAGGTGCTACAAATGCGGACAGCCGGGACATATGCGATACAATTGCCCGATGGATGATGGCCGAGCACCGTCATCGGCATCGGCATTTGCATCGCCGAGACAGCTCGCGGGCATCCCACCCGCGGCGATGTCGGCAGGCCGTACACCGCTGCCGAGACCAGTGGAGGGCCAGCGGCCAGCGCCCAGTGGACGGGTATTCGCCTCACAGGTGGAGGAGCCTTCTGCCCAGGATGATGTCGTGGCAGGTATTGTGTTAATTAAAGGCATTCGATGTAGAGCTTTGTTTGATACTGGTGCATCGCATTCATTCATTGCTCGATCATTTGCTATTGCACACGGAATAAAAATTGTAGATGCCACACATGCAAGAACTGTGCAAGTATCTGAACACATCTTTTGCGTACATCACGCGTGTGTAGACTGTCCAGTGAGGGTTGAAAACTGGATCATGCCAGCTGACTTGCTGGTGTTAAGTCGAATGAATGAGTATGACTTAATCCTAGGAATAGATTGGCTCTCGAAATATCACGCTACTATTGATTGTGAGAGCCGGATAGTGAGGTTTAGAGAACCCGGGCACAAAGAGTTTGTGTACCGTGGTTGCAAGAGTTCGCTCTTTGCGTCAATAGTGTCCACGTCGCAAGTAAGGAAGCTTATTGCTAGTGGTTGCATTGCCTACTTGGCTACGGTAGTGGATGACCGAAAAGAAGTGTTGGGGCTCGAGGACATTCCTATAGTCCAAGAGTTCCCGGATGTATTTCCGACGGAGTTGCCCGGAATGCCACCGGACCGGGAAATAGAATTCGTGATCGATTTGCTCCCGGATACGGCGCCGATCTCTAAGGCCCCGTACAGGATGGCACCCACGAAACTGAAGGAATTGAAAGCACAATTACAAAATTTGATGGACAAGGGTTTCGTAAAGCCAAGTGTGTCACCTTGGGAAGCCCCTGTTCTATTTGTGCGGAAAAAGGACGGTTCGCTGCGGTTATGTGTAGATTACCGCGAGTTGAATAAAGTGACCGTCAAGAATAAGTACCCGTTATCCCGAATTGATGACTTGTTCGATCAGTTGCAAGGGTCTCGGGTGTATTCAAGGATTGATTTGCAATCCGGTTATCACCAATTGAAGATCAAACCGGAGGATGTGCATAAGACCGCATTTAGGACGCGGTATGGACACTATGAATTCACTGTTATGCCTTTCGGGCTTACCAATGCCCCGGCGGCGTTCATGGATTTAATGAACCGTGTGTTTAAACCACTATTGGATCAATTTGTGGTTGTGTTCATAGATGATATTCTTGTCTACTCTCGGAGTGAAGAGGAACATAAAGAGCACCTAAGGATTGTACTTCAAGTTCTTCGAGAGAACAAGTTGTTCGCCAAGATGAAAAAGTGCGAATTTTGGATTCGTGAGGTCGCTTTCTTGGGTCATGTGATCTCCGTGGAAGGAGTATCGGTGGACTCTATGAAAGTTGAGGCAATCAAGGATTGGCCTTGTCCGACCAATGTCACGGAAGTACGAAGCTTTTTGGGTCTTGCGGGGTACAATCGGCGGTTCGTGGAGGGATTTTCAAAAATCTCCGGTCCACTAACGCGTCTTACCCGCAAGGGAGCCAAATATGTTTGGAGCGAGGAATGCGACCAAAGCTTTAAGGAGCTAAAGGAAAGGTTGACTTCGGCTCCGGTTCTCGCCTTGCCGATTGCGGGGGAGGGCTTTGTGGTGTATAGTGATACATCACGGCGTGGTCTTGGGTGTGTGCTTATGCAAAGAGGACAAGTAATAGCATATGCCTCTCGACAGCTAAAGAGCTATGAGCAAAATTATCCCACCCACGACTTAGAGCTTGCGGCGGTGGTCTTCGCACTTAAGTTGTGGAGACACTATTTGTACGGGAAACACTGTGAGGTTTACACGGATCATAAAAGCTTAAAGTACTTATTCACTCAAAAGGAATTGAATTTGAGACAACGGAGATGGTTGGAGTTGATAAAGGATTACGACTTAACCATTTTGTACCACCCCGATAGAGCCAATGTGGTGGCCGATGCGCTCAGTAGAAAATCCGTGGAGAACTTCGCAATTGAGATGACGGGACAAATACCATTAATCAAGAAAATGGGCCGGTTTGACTTGGAAGTCGTGGCCCCGGGCGTCCCCGCTAGACTTATGAATCTCGAGATTTGGCCAACTTTGTTGGAGCAAATAAAAGAAAAGCAATCCGGTGATCCGGAACTCCAAAAGGTGCGGAGTGCTATCGAGAGTGGGCGCGCCGGTGATTTTCATGTAGACTCGAAGGGCGCAATTCGATTCCGAAATCGATTGTGCGTGCCAAAAGTCGAGGATATTCGTGGGGAGATCTTGAAAGAAGCTCACACTTCTCCCTATGCGATTTACCCGGGCGGCACCAAAATGTACAAGGATCTTAAATTACATTATTGGTGGCCGGGGATGAAACTAGATGTTGGACGCTTTGTGGCACAATACTTAGTATGCCAACAGGTGAAGGCCGAGCGTCGCTTTCCGGCGGGAAAATTGCAAGGGTTGCCCATTCCAGTTTGGAAGTGGGAGAACATAGCAATGGACTTCGTTGTGGGCCTACCTCGATCGCAAGGTGGCCACGACGCGATTTGGGTGGTGGTGGATCGTTTGTCAAAGTCGGCACACTTTTTGCCAATCCACACCACTTGGTCGGGAGACAAGTTAGCACAAGTCTACCTGGACGAGATTATGCGATTGCACGGGGTCCCGACCTCGATAGTTTCAGATCGAGATCCCCGGTTCACATCGTATTTTTGGAAAAGCTTGCAAGAAGCTTTGGGTACACGGCTCGATTTCAGTTCAGCATTTCATCCTCAAACTGACGGTCAATCAGAAAGAACAATTCAGATTTTGGAGGATATGCTGCGAGCGTGTGTGTTGGACTTCAAGGGTGCATGGCCTACTCATTTGCCGATGGCTGAATTTGCTTACAATAATAGCTATCAATCTAGCATCGGTATGGCACCTTTTGAGGCCTTGTATGGAAGGAAATGCCGCTCTCCTATTCATTGGAGCGAAGTCGGCGAGAGAAGGGTCTTAGGACCGGATGTGTTGCGTGAAGCGGAGGAAAAGGTCCGCTTGGCACGCGAACGCTTATCGACGGCTCAATCTAGACAAAAGGGTTATGCGGATCGACGTCGACGAGATTTGGAATTCGCGGTAGGAGACCGCGTCTTCTTGAAAGTGTCACCCATGAGAGGGGTGAAACGATTTGGTGTTCGGGGTAAGTTGAGTCCCCGTTATATTGGGCCTTATGAGGTTTTGGAGCGTGTGGGATCCGTGGCATATCGGCTAGCTTTGCCGCCAAAACTTGCGGGGATATACAATGTGTTTCATGTATCGACGCTCCGCAAGTATATGTATGATCCGGCGCACGTCCTCGAGTATGTGCCTATAGAGCTTCATGAGGATATGACTTATGAGGAATTTCCCTTGTGTATCTTGTATCGCGAGGTGAAAAATTTGAGAAATCGTGAAATTCCTTATGTAAAAGTACAATGGACGAATCACGGTGAGCGCGAAGCTACGTGGGAATTGGAAAGCTCAATGAGGGAGCGGTTTTCTTACCTCTTCGCTGAGTCCAGCTGAGGTATGATTCAGTTTCGCGGCCGAAACTCTCTTTAAGGAGGGAGGAATGTAGTACACTGAATTTCAGTGCATCGTACCGAACTTCTACAAATTGTGGAGTTCCGATTGAAAAATAGCAAGAGAGGCTATATGTGAGGCTTCAGCCAAGTTTGAGACTTGTGAGAAGTATTTTCGGCGCAAATGAGGCGCGAAAACGGACTTCGAAAAGTTAAAACTGCTAAATTTGTGAAGTCTGCACTGGATTTCGGTATGTGCACCTCCATACCGGTACTGAAGTGATTAGTACCGGTATGTGATGAAGGTATACCGGAATGCCATGGTTAAACCGAGAACCCGCTCTCGGGTTCTGCGGAATCCTCCGGGGTATACCGGAATAGCACCCGTATACCGGTATGCAATGCACATACCGGTATACAGTGTTACGAAATTCCAGTTTTGGCTGGTTGAAGGTGTTAAGTGTGGAGAGGGGCAAATGGGTCTTTTCACACTCGAGGGAGTGTTAGAAAGGCAGGGAACACCCCCCCTTTCTCAGTCATCTTCCTCCTCCACTTCTCCTCTCCATCTCCTTCACTTTCTCTCTCTAGAGATCTCTCCAAAACTTGGAGAAAATGGTGGATTGATCTTGGAAAAGGCTTCCAAAGGAGAAAAGAAGCTTCTTGGTGTAAGAAGAAGCTTGGAGAATTCGTGATTAAGGTTAGTTCCTCACGTTTTGGGTTCAAACATTGGATTTAATCCTTTGAAATGAGGTTTTTGGGAACCCTAGGCAATCTAAAACACAAAATATGGAGATTGGCCAAGAAATTTTGAGGTTCTACATGCATGCATGTGAAACCTAGGTTAAATGAGGGTTTTTGCCATGGGAGGTTCTAAAAATATTTGGACCTTCGGGAATTGCAATTGAGGCATAGAAAATCATGTTAGAACACTTAATTTCAAGTATTGAGTTGAATTATGGGTTCGTAACGAGTAACGAACCGTTTTCTTGTAGAAGCTTGGGTTGAAGCAAGAACTCAAGGCTTGGACACTTAGGGGCTTGAAGAATACAAGAATTTGGACGCTCTTAAGGTGGGTTTGTGTTTACCGAAGTGATTAGGTCACTTTCATGTCTAGGATAAATATCCATTTAAAAATAAAATGGTATGTGTTGTGAACCCTAGAACTTGCATGTTGGCAAAGGTAAAATCATGATAGGTAGAGCAATGAGCTCCTATTGCATGATATAGAATTCAAGTATAATTCAATTATCTATACTTGTTGCATGGTTGCATGTATGATTAAATCTAGTGTCATTGAACATAGGTTGGAACATGTGAGAATAGAACCTAGTGTTATTGAACATAGGTTGGAACATGTGAGAATAGAACCTAGTTTTATTGAACATAGGTTGGAACATGTGAGAATAGAACCTAGTGTCATTGAACATAGGTTGGAACATGTGAGAATAGAACCTAGTGTTATTGAACATAGGTTGGAACATGTGAGAATGGAACCTAGTGTCATTGAACATAGGTTGGACATGAGATTGGAACCTAGAGTCATGGAACCTAGGTTGAGAATGAGAAAGTAAACCTAGTGTTATTGAACATAGGTGAGACTTAGTGACTTGAACCTAAGGTCATGAGACTTAGGTTGGCAAGTGAAGAAAATGTGAACAACGGGATGTGCGACGATTTTGCTATCCCCGGTAGTCGACGATTTCGCTACCATGCCATGAGTTGGCGGTGTTAAAACGGGATGTGCGACGATTTTGCTATCCCGGGTAGTCGATGATTTCGCTACCATGCCATGAGTTGGCGGTGTTGACACGGGATGTGCGACGATTTTGCTATCCCGGGTATGCGACGATTTCGCTACCACGCCATGAGTTGGCGGTGTCGAGATGGGATGTGCGACGAGGTTGCTATCCCGGGTATGCGACGAGTTCGCTACCCATGCCATGTGATGGCGGTGTTGAGATGGGGTATGCGACGATTTTGCTATCCCGAGTATGCGACGAGTTCGCTACTCGACCTAGGAGGTGACGAGTTCACTCCTTGAATGTTGGAACCCTTATGGTGAGACGGCGATTCCGAAATCATAAGTAAATGACAAGTAATTGAACTTAGTCAATGTGAAATATAGGATGAACTTAGGAGAGAATGATAAGTTATATTTTATTTGGTTGCATCCTTTATGTTTATTTACAAGCATGTAAATAATTGTTGCATAGTTATTTGTGATCTAACTTATGCATATGGTATTTTTTTGGACCTGGTGGGTCGAGCTTCTCTCTTGGGTGGCTTACCCACTGAGAACTATGTTTATAGTTCTCACCCCATGTTTTTCTGGTCCTTCCGCGAGTGAGGCGGCGGAGCGAGGCAAGGGTTTAGCTCTCTAGATAGCGGCCCTTCCATTTTGGTGATACATAGAGTTGTACTCCTAGTCTTGGACTTTGATTGTATAGGAGATTTCCATTACATGTATGAAACTTATGTATTCCATAGTTTTGGAACATGGTGTATGAAATGAAAAAAAAAATTTGGGCATGTATAAATGTGCAATGTGATGTAATAGAAGTAGAACTTCTTTCTGTTGATACTTTCCTTGTGCAACTCTTGTACTCCGTTCCTAGTTGGAACCTCGTGGATAAGCTTGTGTTGTGACGCCTTAGGCGGGTAGAAGGGACTCTATCCGTTCGGCGGGTCTGGGGCATGCGCCCGTGCGGTTATCCTTTCCACCTAGTTGGTGTTAAAGGCCTGACGGGGCGTGACAATATGTATGAGTTGAGCTAGCATACTATTGATAGGATATGAAATAGTGTTTACTATCAACTTTTTGAGCATTTGATGTCTAGGGTTTAGTGAGGTTAGCGTCATAATAGAGTCCATCAAAGGAGCATAAATAAATGGTCAAAATCGAACGACCTCCTAAAAATAGAAGATTGAATTCTGCAATTTAAGATCGGAGTTATTATTCTTTATCAAGATAGTGAATAGAATTGTCTATCAAAAATTAAACCGCTTCCGATTCTTTTACATCATTAAACTAATAAGCATCTGATACCGGCTGTTAAAAATTGTCAATTTTTAGATCTCTTGATCGTAAGATAAATGATGCCAAAAAATTATTAAAATCTAATTTCTAGATGTTTCTAATGCTTTAAATTATATTTAACGGTATGAATCGTCGATTCAGAAACTTTATAATCGAAAATGACTTATGATATATATATGTATGTATATGTATATATATATATATATATATATATAGAGAGAGAGAGAGAGAGAGAGAGAGAGAGAGAGAGAGTCCGGCTACTATATTATTATGAGTACGATCGTCTTCGTACTCATAAGTTATTTTCGATAATAGAGCTTCCGAATTGACGATCCAGAACGTTAAACATTATCTAGAGAATTTGAAATTTGTAGAAATCAAATGTCATAATTTTTTGACATCATTTACCTTACGATCAAAAGATTTCAAAATTGATAATTTTTAACGGCCGGTATGGGATACTTGTTAGTTTAACGGTGCAAAAGAATCGGAATCTGTTGAATTTTTTATTGAAAATTCTATTCACTATCTAAATAAAGATCAATAACTCCAATCTTAAATTTAAATATGCGAACCTCTATTTTTAGGAAGTCGTTCGATTTTGACACTTCATTTTATACCCGCTTGATGGGCTTTATTATAATTTTAAAAAATTACGAAATTTATTTTATAGAAGTTTTAAATATTCTAGATTATATTTAACTGGTATGTATCATTAATTTGAAAGCTTCATCATTGAAAATAATTTATGAGTATGAATGGCTCTGTACTCTTAAGGGTATAGTAGCCCTACTCTCTCTCTCTCTCTCTCTCTCTCTCTCTCTCTATATATATATATATATATAAGTTTTGAGAGAAAGGTAGTATACTATCCACTTCGTTCATTTTTTTAGAAAATGAACTTAGCTAAAAATATGAAACTAGCTAGAAATGTGCAACAATTAGACTTCGAACTTGGGATCTCGAGTACAACCATCAAGTCCTTATCAACTTGCGCTAGCGACAGTCAGTATTTCGGCTATATTTATTTTTTTTAATCTCTTTTGTGATTGTATCAGCTTTTTGCTGAGGAGACAGGTTTATAGTAAAAATTTGAATATACGTTTTTGTTGCGGAATTCCAACAATCGATACCGGAACGAGTACCGAATTTACAACCGGTATATATTGGAGCGGGTTGTGGTTTCTCAACATTTCCATCCTAGGATTTTGAAATTTTTTTTTTAAAGTTTTTAGTTAAAAAAAAATGCTAAGATTGGTGGAATAATTCTAATCATTCGCAAATAGAATGTAAAACTTGCACCTAACTCGTAGAGGTGTATAGCTAGCATTAACTGACACACTAGCTATTATTGATAATTAAAGTTTTCTCCATTTCGATCGAGTCACATGGTTAAAACCCCAGCAATTAAAGGTATCAACGAGCCAGAGTTGTTAGATGTTTAGTTTCTCAGAGATAATTTTCTAATATTAGTGTATGGGAGTCTCAACCATCTCATATTAATGTCCCATATATAAATTTCGATCTGGATGTAGTACAACATTAGTCAGCTAGGTACCAGGCGTGATCCATAGTTTCACCACTCTCTCTCATTACTAAAAAGAGTAATGCTGCAGTCATCAATGATGGACCCTTTAAACAACAATTTTCTCATTTAATCAGAAATAGTGGGTTTATTTTTTATTTTTTACTTTTTAAAAATTTTAATATTCATAATTTGGAAGAATGGTATATTTTATCTCCTAATAATATTTCATTCATGACATTTATCAAACTCCTCATTTATTATACTGCAACCTGATCTCCAGTTAGTCGAAAAGACGAGTCTAACATCCAAATAGGATCTTAATGGCTTGACATATAAAATGTAAAAAGTTTTAATTACTTTGTGGACACAATTTTAAGGTGTTATGCGAATTTGACGACACATAAAATAGTACTAGCTAGGTTAACCACATCAGACCTAATTAATTGCACTTTCGCTGATTGACAGATAATTTTCTAGACTTTAAAAATTTTACATTTACTATTCAAACTTTCAAAATTTTAAAATTAATCGCCTAATTTATCTTTCATCTATTTAAACTGATTAATGTTAGTCAAATGATCAAACAATAACAAACGAAGTACGCCATTGATGTAGATTAGTTTTTTCAATACGAAAAATTACTCTAGCAGTTAAAATTAACCAGGATATTATATTTAATTCCTAATAAATGCTAAAATATTAATTATCTTTACTGTAAAATTGATTTTTTTTATTTTTCATGTATCAAAAATATTTTTATTATTGATGACGTGTGATCTTTATTATTTTCCGATCATTTAATTAATATTAGTCACTTAAAATTAACAAATATAAAATTAAATAATTAATTTTAAAATATTTAAAAATTAGTGGCAAATATAATATTTTTAAAATTTAGATGGGCTAACGATTGTTAGATTTTAGTTTACATTTGTAGTTATCTAAATTAAAATTAAATTCTAATCTAATTAGAATAAAATATATAATTTAAATTTATTTAAAATATATATAGTATAAATAAAAATTCAATTAGGCTATAAGTCTAATTACAATTCTCGTTTGAAAGCTCATGCATTATAAAGCACTGCATGCTACGGCCACCTTGATTAAAGCCATGCTCTGATTAAAAGAGAGCCAAGGTGTCATGTACTGCTCCGGAGTAGGTTGGGTTGGTGGTTCGTACACATTGAATGTACAGCCGAGCCGTGCGTTGGTGAGGAAAAATTCTAGAATGCACCGGGTATATTTGATGACGTGGCGTAACAAACCAATCAAAAGCCTCCTTTTAGAGATATATGTCTCATCGTGATTATAAAAAAATATTTATATTGTACTTTTTTTTTAAAAGGAGAAATGTGATTGGCTTGTTATTGATGACGTGGTATAAGCGGGACACTGTAGACTTCCTCGTTGGTGAGAGAGGAGGAGCCAGAGTCTTGGAGTACCTTTTTTACGGACGTAATTCCAGCAATTTTTTGGGCAGTACACTATTATTAGAGCACATTGGGTGTAATTTTTTATACTCTGCCTTCAACATTGTTAATAAAAATTTTCACTTCGTTTTCGTCCGTAGATGTAGGCCAATAATCAGACTAGTAAATTTTGATGTATTTCTTCTTTTCTTTTTCTGCATTAAATTTTTTGATCTATTTTTTTATCAATTTGCTTTAACAAATTGGTATCATAGCTTTCTATTACCTTGTGGATTAAGATGATGACGAAGTATGGGATCTAAGAATTTGACAGGACCAATAATTTTGCATTATAATAAGTCAAGATACTTCTCATACTAATGCAGTAAGGATTGCAGAAGGCACTGTTGGGAAAGAAAAAGATGTCAGATTCATTGAAGCCGGAGCAGAAAGAGGAGATCGTGACAAAGCTCCTACGGTAATACAATTGTATTTATCTGATGAGGTATTGCGTGAGGTCCTGAATAAAAAGACAGTTGCAGGGCCATGGCTTAAATTGAAGTCTCTCTACATGACAACGTCTCTTACCAACAAGCTATGTTCGAAGTAATGTCTCTTTATACTGCGCATGGTGGAACGTATTTCTATTAAGTCGCATTTAGATGAATTTTATTCTAACATTACGGATCTCCAATCGACAGATGTCAAAATCGAGGAGGATGAGGCCTTTTTATTTATATATCCTTTACCGCCCTCTTGTAACTTTTGTGAGAGCTTGTTTGGATGAGATACTTTGTGTCTTGATGATATCAAGTTCTCTTTACTTTCAAAAGAAAGAATTGACATGCAGATAAGTAATGAGATAGGTGGAGCTTCAGGAGAAGGTTTGGTTACTAGAGGGAGGTCTCAAGAAAAAGGTTCTGGCAAGAGAGGTACATCCAGATCGAAGTCAAAGTACATGAATTTGATTCGTGGTTATTGCAAGAAAAATGATCATATAAAAGTTGATTGTTTCAAGTTAAAAAATAAAAAAACAACGGAAGAAAATTGGTGATAAAAATCAAGGTAAAAAAAAACACTAATATTGAGGCAGAAACAAGTGCTATAGTAGGAGAATCAGATGTCAGTGGTATTGTCTTCACAGTTATGGATAAAACACGTAAATATGGCTTATAGACTCTGTGTATTTGTACCATATATGTACTCACGGAGGGTGGTTCTTGACATATAAGCCTATTCGAAGTGGAATTGTATTGATGGAAAATCACGCTAGGTGTACAGTTGTTGGTATTGGCACTGTTTGGGTACGAATGTTGGATGGAGCGGTGAGGACCATATTAGAGGTTCGGTATGTTCCGGATATGAGAAAGATCTGATCTCATTGGGTACACTTGATGCTAATGGCTTTAGGTATTCTTTGGCTAAAGGATTGATGAAGGTTGCTAAAGGAAATCTTGTAGTGATGAAGGTCAAGTTGTCCGGCATGTTATATATTATGTAGAGTTTCACTATGACAGGTTCAACAGCGGTGACTTTTTCCTTTATATCAGATTCAGATACCAGCAAATTATGACATATGCGACTGAGGCATAGGAGCGAATATGGTATGGCGAACTTGAGCGAGAGAGATTTACTTGGTAGTCAGAGCTTAGAAAAGTTTGACTTTTGCGAGCATTGTGTTCTTGGTAAACAAAAGTGAGTTAGTTTTAAGGTCGCAATTCAGTGCAAAAGGTACTCTGGACTACATTCATTCAGATCTTTGGGGATCCTCTCGTACTCCTACTCACGGTGGTGCTTGGTATGCTTACTTTTATTGATGATTATTCTCGTAAAGTGTCGGTATTCTTTCTAAAAAGTAAGGATGAGTTGTTCAGTTATTTCAAGCAATGGAAGGTCATGATTGAGAAACAAACAGAAAAGATGATAAAGACATTGAGAATCGACAATAATTTGAAATTATGTTCCTAAGAGTTTAAAAAATTGTGCAAGAAAGAAGAGATCATAAGACATAAGACCGTTAGCCATACTTCACAGCAGAATGGGATGGGCGAACGAATGAACAGGACTCTTTAATGTTGGTTTGGTGAAGAGTTTTTTGGTAGAGACGATCTTATGGCACGTTACTTAGTTAAACCGATCTCCACATTCGACACTTGATTGTAAAACTCCGTAGCAGGTATCTAGTAGCCTGTCACGCTCCGGGGTCCTCTTTGTAAGCCATTTTGGAAAAAGGGCCAGTTTTGGAAACTAAAGTCAGCGGAAAAGTGTCCTTTTTTTTACCACGAGATGGAACAGACCCGCCACAAATATAGAAACCCCTCTGTCCACACGGATAGAGTCTCCCCCTGTATTTGTACGGCGTGCCACAAAACACAAGTCACAACTCATCATCCACTCACACACAAACAAACGAGATAATACAATAACATTCAAATACTGTTGTCTCCACAACATACAGCTAGCCATCCTTAAAATGATGCAATGCACAATCAATTCTATCGTTTGTAGTTATGTCTTCTCCGTGGACTAAGTTGTGTTGTGATGCAAAATGGAAAGGTAGTATTGACCTTTCAGCAATCGAGGGAATATGAGGAGAATCGCCAACCCATGATTTAGAATTGGCCGCCATAGCCTTTACTTGGAAACTATGGCAATGTTATGTATAGCCAGTGGTGTGAGGTACACTCAGATCTATAAGCTTGAGATGCCTCTTCACTCAAGGAAATGAGTTGAAGCAGTGAAGAACGAGCATCGACTTCCTAAAAGTAAGTTGCAAGGCTATCTACCCTTGTATGGATAGAGAATGATTACCGGAGATTCTGGTATGGGATTGTCTCGCTTCCAAGCTAGACATGACGTTAGTTGGGAGATTGTGAATAGGGTGCTAAGCTAGCTCATCTACCCCTATTCACTTGGTTTGGTTTGAGGAAAGATTCGCACAAATATTTTGATGAAAGTGTGTGACTGCGTGGAGCCTAACTCCATCGTTTTGGAATATGAGCTATATGGATAATTCTCGGTGAGAAATAGAATTTCAAACATGAAATCAGACGTTCTGGATGTGATACCTGGCTAAAGGAATCCAAGAGTTATGTGTATGAGGAATCTAAGCCCTAGATTCATTGAATTATTTGAAACCTTGAGGCGAATAGGCCTAGTGGTGTATTGACTTGTTTTACCTCCGGACCTGTCAGAGGTATTTGATGTGTTTCAGCTATCGACGCTCTGAGCAAGTGTTTTAGATTCTACCCCGATGGTGGATGTCGCTTCATTAGAGCTACATGAAGATCTAAGCTCCAAGTAGCATTTGTGGTGGACTTGACTTGTGGAGTGTAGAAGCTCGGAATCGTGATTATTTCGTTACAAAAGGTGCTTTGGAGCAAACATCATGGATGCGAAGCATTGTGGGAGCTGGAGGCTTCACTGCGAGGGCGATGTTCTCATCCCTTTCAGATTTGCTGTTTGATTGTTGATTGTTGATCCGTAGTTTCGCGGACGAAACTCTTTTTTAGGAGGGGAGAGTGTAGCACACTGAACTTTAGCAAATTACGGAGTTCTAGTGAGAGAATAGTGCTTTATACTATTCTGGAGTTTTGGATTGAGTTTGGTGAGCTTGGGAGTATTTTCGGGACTTGGAGAGTGCGAAAACGGACTCCGGAGAGCGAAATCTGCAAAAGGTGCAGATTTTGCACTGTATTCCGGAATGTGCTTTTAGATTTCGGAACAGATTTAGTTTATTCCGGAATGGATTTTGGGATTCCGGAATGCTGTATAAAAATCTGTTTTGGCCGAGGCTCGGGTTTTGCGGATTTTTTAGGCTGATTCCGGAATGCCTATTCGTATACCGGAATACAGTGCTGCAGAATGTGTTTTCGAGCAGTTTTGCAATTTTAGACTTTTGAGGGGCTTTTGGGGATATTGTTACATCTAATATAACTTACCCCACACCTCCCTCATTGCTGTTGTTGGCTGAGGCTTGGGAGAAGATGGAAGGTGGGTTTTTCTCTCTCTCTCTCTCTAGATTTTCTCTTCTCCAACCCTCTAGATCATGAATTTGATCCCCTTTTCTCCATTTTCTCTATGGAGGCTTGCTCCTAGGCTTTGGAAGGAGCTCGGGATGGTAGAGATGAGCTTGTTTGGGGACTTAGCTTCAACCCTTGCATCTTTGAGCTTGGTTGAGAGCTTGATTGAGGTTTGTAGTCCTCTAATTTCTCTTTATGTATGAGATTTGTGTGTATTTTGGAAGAAAACCTAGTTTGGTAGAAACTAGGGTTTATTTTGGGTTTCCTCTCATGAGGGTTTTTAAGTTGAGATTGATGGGTGTAGAATGATGCTTTAGGTTGGATTTGAAGATCCCCAACCTTGATTTGGACTTTGGACAAGTTCTACTTGATCAAAGATAATTTCCACCCATTTTTCTCTTGTATTATATTGATTTTTGAGATGTGATCGTTCGAAACTTCTTACCCCTTGGAAAATTATCTTAGGGCATGAGAAGCTTAGGGGACAACTTCGTGCGAAGGAACGACGAGGTTTCGTTGGATATCCGGTGGGTCTGACCTCACCGAAATGGGTGAACTCTCCCTATGTCTCCTATTTTATTATAGGATTGATTAGATGCATAATTGTGCTAATTATGACATGGTAGGAATTGTAAACTCATGTTATATACATGTTGCATGTGAAAAGTGGTATACTTCATATAGTAGAGTACTTGCACTAGTATTGTGATGACGTATTTATGAAATGCTATTTAAGATATGCATGCTAGTGAGGAGTAGTATCATGTGAGACACTACTTGGCTAATGGATGAGTGAATTTAGTTATGCATACTAAGGTATGCTTGCTATAGAGAAATGACATGATATGACAAAATGCAAAATAAGTATGTTGCACCTCATCTAGGTGAGCAACTATGACGGGCATTGTTGACATTAAGCCCGACCTTTTGGTCGTTGAACGATTCCATGTTTAAGACATGAGGAAAGGGGTTCTCTTTGTATTTGACAAATGTGATTGGCTAAAGCATGTGTTTACTTGGTTAAATGAGGGATTGAATATTTGCATGGTGACTTATACTCCATAAAGTGGAGGTTCATGTAGTATGACATATGTAAATCATGAATGATGATTTAGTTAGCATTTGTAGAATGCATGGATATGGCATTTGTAGAATGCATCGATTATGGCATTAGAATAATGCATGGATATGGCATTTGTAGAATGCATTGATTATGACATTTGTAGAATGCATTGATTATGTCATTTGTAGAATGCATCGATTATGACATTAGAATAATGCATTGATTATGGCATTTGTAGAATGCATCGAGTAAGGTTTTGGTGATAGCATATGATAGTAACCCGTTGGGGTCATGAATGTGACATAAACCCATTCTTATTGGTAGAGTGAAATGTGAACATTGCATGTTAGAGACAAGTTACATATTGGTAGAGGTATACCAACGAGTAATTTGAGAACAATGTGACTTATGTGTTATGGTTCTGACCTCGAGTCGATGTTGTGATTCCATATTTTGGACATGATGACTGAGACTTGTTGCCCTTGGATACGATGCTTATGATCTGGCGCTTGTTTGCCATTGTGCTCATTCGCACATGCTTGTGAGGGTCGCTCCCTACAAGCCGGTACTCCGGAGTTAGCCTTAGCGACGCAGGATGCTCGCTCGTGCGGGATTGGGGCGCCGAAGTGGACTGCCGTGGGTAGGGCTCGTAGGGCTTATTCCTTGTAGGGAAATGTTGACTACCACGGGGCCATTAGGCACGGCACAAGCCGGGACGTTACCACGTGTAAGTCCCCTCGCTAATTGGGTGAAAGCTAAGTAAACTTGACATAGTACACTACATTCGGTTGATGCATATATGTGTAGTAGATGGATATAGTAGTGAGTTGCTGTCGTGTGGCATTACTTAGCTTGACACCATTTGGATGCATTCATCGTAGTTGGATGTTCATACTAGTCACTACTTGTATTAGCAACCATAGTGGTAGTAAACCTATACTCACGATGATTAGTATTGTGACATGATTAATGGTGATAATAGAAAGCTTCCTTTCAACTAGTATTCATGGCATTAATTCGACATGCATGTAAACTAGTGAGAATAACATATTGTGCTTATGATAGTAGAAAGCATATTCATGTAGATGATTTAGTCACTTAGAGGCATGATAGTAGTAGTATTATTGTTTAGCATTTACTACTTATTGCTTTATATTTCAGCTTATACTATCTTTGCCTCAGTTGACCTAGCGGTGTATTTCGCCACTCTCGGCGGCTTACCCACTGAGAACTATTGTTTAATAGTTCTCACCCCCATTGTTGTTGGATTTTTGTTTCAGAGCCTTCCGCAGCGGGAGAGGCTTGGGATCGTGGCGAGGAGTTAGTATCTAGCTAGAGCCTCTACGATGATGTATAGATGGACCCTTACGCCTTTCTTTTATTTTGAGTGAAAGGTGTAAAGTATTTTTGTTGGCCGACCTTGTAGCATTTAAGATGTACTTTAAGTGAATTTTATTGTATATCTTGAGATTATAGTTGTGATGATCTAGTAATAGCAGTAGATTATGTACTTGCTCTGATTCCCTTGTGTAGGTTGTACTCTTGCTACTACTTGATTATTGTTGTTGTAGACGCCTTGTGTACATTGAGGTTTTATTTTTGGTGTACATGACGGGTCTGTGCACGTGCCTGATAGGCTCCCACTAGGGCCCAGGGCATGACACTAACTGCCATGGCGGCAACAGGAATAGTAGAAAGAGGAGAGGAACGCGAGCGGCGGTGGCAGTGGCGGTGGTGGTGGAGATTGGGTCGGAGGAGGAGGAGAAGTTGTTTTTAGTTGTGTTTAAGAAAAATTCTCAATTTGATACAATCTACTAATGAATTATTTTTTTATACTTTGATCCGAAAATGAAGAATGTTTGTTTGATTAGTATAATTTTTCTTAATTTATTTTATATAAGAATTAAAATAGAGTATTTTTTTAAGAGGCAGTCCAAACAGTAGAGTAATTATTTACAGATTATACAGTTTTTCAAAATATTAAATACAGCGTAAAATAAAACTATGCTTTATTTTTTAATGGTTGCCAAACTGGCCCTTAACATATATCAGAATAGAATATAAAACTAAATCTATCAACTATCACTATACATGCAATCATACATCTACAACTTCCAAAAACATAAATACAAGTAAAGGGCCCTGACCTTGCCAGTCCCGATGTATAGTACCGTACCCAAAAGCTAAACTACTAGCTGGTAATCCTCCTCTATCTCGCATGTACATAGATAGGAAATGCTAACTATTGCGCGATCCCCTTACCTCGATCCAACGCCGGCACTAAGGTCTCTGAAAAGTAAACCACAAGAGAGCATGAGAACTACTAAACACTAGTTCCCAGTGAGTAGGGTCGGCGACAACCACGACCTACCCACTAGGTCTATATTAGTGACAAAAATAGAGAATACAGAACAATATAGAAGTGAGGTGCAGAACTAGATAACTACAAAATCTATCATGCCTCTAAACTGACAAGGAAACAAAACTATAAATAGTTAAAATATGCATAAACTCTAATAGTATAACGAAGTGCGATATCATCCAATCACAACGACCGACTCAGTAGTTCGGTCAAGCCTGGGCCTGCCTACTGGCCAGACCATACTCCCGTGGGTGTGTCGTCAAGACATAGGCTACTATCTGTGCTATATTGTTGGCCAGCCTCCGGAGTGGCACTCGAGGTGAGCGGCCCCTACCGAATATCATAGCGCAAATTACTGTCAAGCTCAATGTGGCTCTGCAGGCTATAATCTAATGCGATGATCAAAGAGATCACAATATACTATCTTGATGCCCCAGCCAGAATCATAAGACATCTAAACATCAATTACTATCTAACTATCCTCGATGAAAAATACAATCTTAGCGTAATTCCCAATTTACCATCAACATAGCTACGCATAATCTCAAGTAGTGGAAATATCAACATCTATATATACCGACATGCTAATAAATTCATAAATAATAGAGTAGCGGATGATAAAGGATCAAATAATATAGTAACCCAAGCATGCATAACCATAAGCCATCCTACTATCACTATCCCAAAATAACCAAGTATACACAACAATAATAAAATATGCAGACCATAGATATAAAGGGTAATACGTCGTTTTCAGCGACACAGAACCCACTAGATCGCTAATCCCAAAAAGGAAAGGATGATGGGATGACGACGTACCCTACTGCAGCCTCCTCAACCGTACAGCAGCCAACAACGATAGGAATCCAATTGAAAAACTGTCGGCAAAATCTAAAAATTCGACTTCCAAATCTCACAAAAATTCCATCAAAATTCTGCTCCTAAAAGCATATAAAAATTGCGCCTCGAAAGTTCCAATCAATTAAATATAATATTTTAATACCAACCTCAAAGGCGACACAACGGAAACATCATGCGCGCGCGCTTCTCAATCACCTCCTCGGATCATCCACGGCCTCTCCTCCTCTCTCCCTCTCTCTAGAACGTGCAGGAGGAAAAGAAGAAAAAGAAAATGGTAAGGATGCCCCTCTGTCAACTTATAGAATGTAACAAATGCAAAAAGGCCCTCCAGGTATTAAATATTGCACTTTCAGTCTAAACTGACGTTTTAGGGTCTGGAAAGTCAAGTATCTTAAAAATATGCTGACTAATAACTCATACTCTAACCTTACCTATTTGCCAAAGTTCAATACACTACAGAGATAGAGAGAGGAATCGAAGGAAGATAAGTTCGAGAGAGAGGGGTGATGGGGATAATGGTTGAGAGAAGAGGGGAGAGAGAGAGAGAGAGAGGAGAAAAGGGGGATACGGTAGGGAGGCGGGGGAAGGGGAAGATCAAGTGGAGGGGAAGAGAGAGGCGCATAAAAGACAGAGAACGAAGGAAGCCTAGGAACTCTTAAATTATGTATTGTATGGATTGTATTATTTCATTATTCAAAAATAAAATCACATGATAGTAAAATTAGAACTTTTCAAATCATTTGATAACAAAGTAAAAATAAACTAAATCACAAGAGGCTAAATGAAGTTAGTTATAAAACAAATAAGTTCGTTATAGAGATTGAGAGCTATCAAATAAAGAGCAAAACTGTCATCGAATAAACAGAGGGCAGTGACCAAATCCTAAGAAATTAGCAAGCCATTGGTTTTTTTGTCACAGTAAAATAGAAAATAGAATAGAAACATTAAAATCGGTTTGCTTTCATGCGTTTCAAAATTAATCATTCTTTAGACAAAAGGGTCATGAAAAATTATTTCCTATAATTTATGGAAAATAGTATAGCAAATTAAATATTTAAGCATTTTAGAAATAAAAGTGCCTTAAAGATATTCAGAATAAAGCCTAAACTAGCTCATAGTAAGCAAACTATGTTTACATATAACAAATTATAGCTTTTCGGCCTTGACTCAAGTTGGCTCAAAAGTAGGATTTCGAATACTAAATTAGATTATCCATTTAATCTGGAGTACAGATTAATCGGATGGCTGGAACGCAGATTCAGAGTACGAAGGCTATATATAGGTGATATGTGCCGAAAGCTGGGAATCATCATTGATCCATGAGGATTTGGATGGCCAAGTTTAGTTTCGGTTGAAACAATTACATGCGCTGAGGTTATATCTTCCATGTACCGACTCCACTCAAGACGATTCTTAGTTCTTGGATCGAGAAGAATTAATCTAGCTTTGGCAACTAAACTTAGTGGGTGTTTGACCTAGCTTTTGAAAAGTGATTTTGGACTCAAAAGTGACTTTCGGCTCACTCTCCCAAGTTCTAGAATAAGTTCAATAGGAGTTTTAGGGCATTTGGGTGTAATTTTGGCCTCCAAAATTGTGATCAACATTTGATTTTATATTTATAAAAATTTGATTGTGAATATCTTGTTATTCGTAAAGAACTAGAATTTCATCTTATAGTTAATTTTGATATATTCAATATGTTCTTTCCAAATATGGTGTAATTACACCAACTTTATATAAAAAGAAAGCATGGATCTGTCATGGAGAGGCCATAATAGAGGAGGCAGATATGGCACTAGGGTTAGGTAGAAGAGTCGGAGAGACAGGATGAGGCAAAGGGGGATCCAAGGTAGAGTTGTCAGAGGCGGCGGAGAAATCTAAAGAAGCGGGTCACGCTGTAAAGAGATGGGTGCGGAGGTTGCCAATTCAGGTTGTCCATCCGAACCTGTTACCAATTTCTTATTTGGGATGGACTGAAGCGATAGAAAGGCCCAATCTTGAAGGAGTCGAGCTGGAGCATCGTAGATCAAATCCACACTTGAAGACAGCCCGAGAAAGCCCCCCTGCAATAAATTTTTTTACAGCAAACACCCTGCCATTTAATTCTCACATATTGGTCCTCAAAGTAGTAGAAGTATAAATAGCTAACTCATACCTATAGTACCCTAGTAAGAAGATAATAAAATCCCATTTATCCTTTAATTCTCTTCTTTTCTCTTCCTTTCTCTTCTCCTTCTTCTTGCTCCACTCATTTCTTGCTTCTCCCTCCCCTCTCCTCAATTTTTTCTGCATTTGACTACTCTGCTGGAATTAAGTTTAAATGCCCATTATCTCCTTCTCCAACACACATCAGCATTGGTGCTTTATCGGAGTAGGAAAATAGGATCAGGTATTGAATTTCCATCATCCCCAATAGCCTTCCAACATTGTATTAGTGGTTGCTAAAGGGTCAGGTTTATTAGAAATTAGTATCAAAGCGGTTAGATCCCAGGGATCGGTGCCGTGATGTCGCGATTGATTCCAATTTCCTAAAATTGTAGAGTCAAATAGCGATGCAGCTACAAACGCTGCGAGAATCAACTTCGGTTGGATCTCCACAAAGGGGGCCACAGCAAGAACCATCCTGGTTCTTGAACTTGCAGGATCCAGGAGGATAACCTGTCTATCCGCTTAATTTCCCACCTAGTGCCTGCAACACCTTAAGCAGGTGGATCCCGCAATTTAGAACACAACAAGATTGGGTCAGCAAGAGGTAATTGATTCAAGTTTATTAGTAAAACCATGGCCGAAGGGACCCGATTGAAAATAGTAGATAAGCATGTCCATGCTCTGGAGCAGCAGCTCCAGGAACTAACTGTGGGGATTGAGAAGAGATTCGAGGTGATAAGTGGACGTATAGAAGCCATTCGCGCCGAAGGACAAGCACATTACAATGCATTATACAATACCTTGAAGAAGCTGGAGAAAATTATGGATCTCCTAATGAACACTCCTCAATCAACACTGTCCAAGGGAGCTTTATCATCAATCAACCAACAAGGAGAGAGTTATACTTCCCACTTCACCAATTCATCACTCAAGAGAAGATAATAGTATGTATCTCATGCCACATAGATCGAATTCTCAAGCACCCTGCCGAAATTAGATTTTCCAACATTTATGGGTGAAAATCCTAGGAACTGGGTTAGGAGATGTGAGAAATACTTTGAAATTTATGGTATAAAGGAGCAACAAAGGTTAGAGCTGGTAGTATTGCATCTAGAGGTAAGGCTGATATTTGGTTTCAAGGATTCTTGGCGAAAAATGAGACTGTCAGCTGGAATTCCTTTTCCAAGGAGGTGTGTAAACGGTTTGATCGGAAAGGGCTTAATGATGTGGTGGAAGAGTTCAACAAGCTGGTGCAAAGTAGGACAGCAGAGGAATACCAGGAGCAGTTCGAAGATCTACGAGCTAGACTGCTAACCACCAGGTTATAATTTACCCCTGAGTATTTCCTTTTCAGCTTCATGAGTGGGCTAAAGGAAGGGATCAGATCGGCAGTCAAAATAATGCAACCCAGGACTTCGGTACAAGCCTATGAGCAAGCTAAATTGCAAGAGCAAACATAGCTGCCATAATGAAGAGAAGCAAACATCAGGAAAGGGTCCTGATGCCACCAAGAGTCAATTCAAGCTCACTACGGAGAAGACGTTCCCTAACCGACAGTTAATTGAACATAGAAGAGCTGCATGGCTTTGCTTTAAGTGTGGGGACAAGTACAGTCCAGGGCATCACTATAAGCAGCAGACACTAAACACCGTACATGCATCCCAGGAAGTGACTGAGGTCTTTGATGAAACCAATTTACAAGAGATGGAAGAAGAAGAGGAAATTGAAGGAAGAAAAAGAAACCAGATTGTCTATACACGTCTTGAGTGCAGAGAACACTCAAGACACCATAAAGATTCAGGGAGAAATGAAGGACAAGACACTATCCATACTCGTAGATACGGGAAGTAACGACAGTTTTATAGACAGTGGGGTGGCGAAGAAAATTAAGGACAATATTTCAACCACAACTCCGCTACTAGTAACGGTGGCGAATCGACAGAAGGTGCTAAATAAGTTAAAGTCCACAAACTATGTATGAGAGATGCAAGGAGAGAAGTATACTGCCGATTTGCACATTATAAGGCTTGAAGCCTCCAGCATGATCCTTTGGATTGACTGGTTGAAGGCTCACGGTCCTGTCACATTTGACGATGAAAGTAACACAGTCACCATCACCAAGTGAGAAAAAAAGATTCACCTCAAGGAAATAACAGATAAGGTGAAATTGAAGAATATCACGGCCAAGTAGCTATAGAACGAACTCGATAAGGGAAGCTGTTGTGCCATAGCTCAATGGATTCCGACAGAATAAGGCAAGGAGGAGAACATACCGACACTCGTGCAAGGGTTGTTACAGAAATATGCTGATATATTTCAGAAACTGAAGGAATTACCACCAACAAGAGCTCAAGACCATCGAATACCCCTACTGCCAAGTTCGCATCCCATTAATGTCCGGCTGTATAGATATACCTACGAGCAGAAGAATGAGATGAGAAGACTAATTAAGAAGATGTTGGAGACAGGGGTGATCCAACCCAGCTACAGTCCTTATGCCCCGTCGGTGCTTTTGGTGAAGAAAAAGGACGGGATTTGGCGATTTTGCATTCGACTATCATCAACCAAATAAGCTCACAGTCAAAACCAAATATCCTATTCCAATCATTCACGACCTATTGGATGAATTGGAGAGAGCCAAGTATTTTTCCAAGATTGAATTGAGATTCGGGTATCACCAAATTTGGATGTTCCCTAGCGACATACCGAAGATAGTGTTTAAAACTCATGCAGGGCACTATGAATTTCGAGTCATGCCATTCGAGCTTACCAACACATCGGCCAGCTTTCAAGCCCTCATGAATGAGGTATTTTCTCGACTACTCAGAAAGTATGTCCTAGTATTTTTTGACGATATCTTGGTACGCAAAGAGAATGTTGAGCACTTGGAGAAGGTGCTAAGAATACTGAGAGCCAACAGACTCTATGCTAAGAGAACCAAATATTTCTTTGATCAAAGGCAGGTGGACTAGTTGGGGTATGTTATCACAAACCGGGGAGTATCTACCAATCCGATTAAAGATAAAATCTATTTTGCAATGGCCTGTTCCCAAGTTAGTCAGAGGGGTGAGGGGTTTCCTCGGGCTCACAGGATACTATCGAAAATTCATAAAGGGGTATGGAGCGATTAGCAAACCTCTCATGGAAATATTAAAAAAGAATAGTTTTCAATAGACTGAAAAGACATACAAGGCTTTTGAGGGGTTAAAAAGGGGCCACGACTGAAGCAGCGGTGCTAGCAATGCCAGATTATTCCAAGCCTTTTGAGATCGAGGCTGATGTGTGCGATGAGAGGATAAAGGCAGCACTCACTCAAGAAGAAAAATCAATTGCATATATGAGTAAGACAATCAGCCAAAAGAACCATGGGTTAGCAACCTACAAGAAGGAGTTCCTCGCGATATTGATGGCAGTATCCAAATGGAGGCATTATCTCCGCCCAAAACCGTTTATCATCAAAACCGACCATGAAAATTTAAAATATTTGTTAGAGCAAAAGATTACCACAGCAATTCAACAAAAGAAGATGCTTAAACTCATGGGGATAGACTATGTCATTCACTACAAAAAGGGGAAGGAAAACAGCGCTGCCGACGTATTATCGAGGAGAGGAATTGAGGATAGAGCAATTCAGGCCCTTTCTAGGGCAGTCCTAGAGTGGGTAACAGAGATGGCTAAGAGCTACCAAGAGGGCAAGGAATGCAAGAAATTCATCACCAGTCTCATCTTGCAACCCACAGGTAAAAAGCCTTATACTTATAATCAGGACCTAATCAAGTATAAGGACCGTTTGTACATTGGATATGGGGGGACCTACGAAAAAAAATATTGGCCCAGATGCATGATTCCTCATTGGGAGGCCATTTGGGACAGCAACACACTTACAAAAGAGTGAAACAAATGTTTTATTGGTTTGGTTTAAAATTAGATGTCAAGGAGATGGTGAGAAATTGTGCAATATGTATCCAAAACCAGATGGATAACACACCCTACGCCGGATTGGTACAACCCCTACCAATTCCCACGCAATTCTGGAAAGAGATAAGCATGGATTTCATTGAAAGGCTAACCAAATCGAAAGGCAGGGATTCGATCTTGGTGGTGATTGATAGACTCTCGAAGTACGGCCACTTCATTGCACTAACTCATCCTTATACTACCAAAGAGGTGGCTCGTGCCTTCTTCGACACAATCTATAGGTAGCATGGGCTTCCAAAGATTATATGTCAGATTGGGACAGGGTATTTATGAGTCAAATATAGCAGAAGCCCTGTGAGACCCCAGGTAGTCCTATATATAAGATATAATATGGCTAAAACTCTTAACCGGCTTAAACATTTTGGGCGGTGTCTAGGCCCAAGAGGTTAAGAGAGTTAAGCGTGCTAAGACGGGAGTAGTCCTAGGATGGGTGACTCTCTGGGAAGTTGGGACGTCACGGTTGGTATCAGAGCCAATTACCAGCAGGAAGTGTGAGATGAGTCTCGGCTGAGCCGGATTATACAGTGGGGAGAGCGAGGCTCTCATACTGTTGACTGTTGTGGGTGGAGTGCCGCTCACCACAAGGTCGGTTTAGGCTAGCGAGACGAGTCTCACATCGCCTGGTACTTGTGAGTCTGATCCTGACGAGGACGTTATGGCTTAAAGGGGAGGAGATTGTGAGACCCCAGGTAGTTCTATATATAAGATATAATAGGGCTAAATTCTTAACCCGGCTTAAGCATTTTGGGTGGTGGCTAGGCCCAAGAGGCTAAGAGAGTTAAGCGTGCTAGGATGGGAGTAGTCTTAAGATGGGTGACCCCCTGGGAAGTTGGGGCGTCACAAGCTTTTCCAGATACTAGGAACAAAGCTACACATGAGTTCTGCTTACCACCCACAATCCGACGGTATATAAAGAGCGACTCAAAAGGTGCCTGGAAACCTACTTGAGATGTTTATGCTTCCAATATCCCTATAAATGGCATAGATGGCTGACACACGTGGAGTGGTGGTATTATACTAACTACCACACCTTTTTGGGCACAACTTCATACCAAGCTCTCTATGGCCAACCGCCCTCTAATCACCTGTGGCAAATCTGAGACTAGATACTATAGAGGCACTTAGGAATAGGGTAAAGAGAAGGAAAAAGTAACCAGGGGCTTGCGGGATCAACTACAAAAACCCCAGAACATGATGAAACAGTTCGCCAACAGAAGCAAAGTGGACCACGAGTTCAAAGTCGGCGACTTTGTTTACCTCAAGTTGCAACCTACCGACAACTTACCGTCATTATGAGAAAGAATGTAAAGCTCACGTCGCAATATTATCGGCCATTCGAGATAGTGGAGAGGATCGCATCTGTAGCCTACTACATGCGACTTCCTGAGGGATTGAAGATCTTCCCGGTCTTCCATGTGTCCCTTCTTAAACGAAGCCCTGTTGAAGGAAGTTTTGTCTCTTCTTCTATACCCATTACTTGCGATGGAGGGCAACTCTTGGCGGAGCCAGAGCAAATCTTGGATCGGAGGATGGTTTGGCAAGGTCACCAGGCAGTTACTCAAGTTTTGGTGAAATAGAGTAATTTACCAGAGGAATCTGCGACTTGGGAAGATTACTAGTTTCTTAAGTCGCAATTCCCAGCGTTTGATCCTTGAGGACAAGGATATTTTTAAGGGAGAGGGATTGTCATGGAAAGGCCATAATAGAGGAGGCAGAGATGGCACTAGGGTTAGATAGAAGAGTTGGAGAGACCGGATGAGGCGAAGGGGAATCCAAGGTGGAGTTGTCAGAGGCGGCGGAGAAATCTAAAGAACTGGGTCGGGCTATCGGGAGATAGGTGTGAAGGTTGCCAATTTAGGCCGTCTATCTGAACCCATTACCAATTTCCTGTTTGGAATGGACGGAACCGACAAAAAAGCCCAATCTTGAAGGAGTCGAGCTGGAGCATCGTAGATCCAATCCACACTTGAAGATGGCCTGAGAAGGCCCACCTGCAATAAATTCTTTTACAGCAAACACGCTTGCCATTGTAATTCTCACATATTGGTCCTCAAAGTAGTAGAAGTATAAATAGCTAACTCATACCTATAATACTCGAGTAAGAAGATAATAAAATTCCAATATTCCCTTAATTCTCTTCTTTTCTCTTCCTTTCTCTTCTCCTTCTTCTTCCTCCGTTCACTTCTTCCTTCTCCCTCCCCTTTCCTCAATTTTCCCTGAATCCGACCACTCCAAATTGCTGGAATTAAGTTTGGATTCCCATCATCCCCTTCTCCAACACCCCTCAGCATTGGTGGCTTCATCGGAGTTGGAAAACAAGATCAGCTATTAGATTTCCATCATCCCCAATAGCTTCCAATATTGTACTAGTGGTTACTAAAAGGTCAGGTTTATTACAGGATCTAGAAGAGTACGACTTTAATTTGGGGTTAGGATACTAGATTATATTCTATCTCAATCGTAGTAGAACTTTGGGCTTTTATAAATAAAATCCTTACAATATTTTTTAAAATTAAGAGTTAATGAGATTAAACTAAATCTTAATTTTGGCTAATATCTCTTCTCTTATCCCTCCAATATTTTACATCGGAGCTAGTCTACAAGAGATCATGTATCAGAATAATCAACACAAGACATTTTTTTTAGTTTAGCTTGACTCTCATAGCCTCCCTAGTTTTAGTAGGGTGATGGTAAGAGTAACTGTAGTTTTAGCTTTTGGACGGAGTGAAGTCCGCTTTTGTCCTCATCGCGATTGTTGTGCTTTCCAGTGTTGCCTTTGACTTTCTTCTTCATCTTTGGGGATCCGAAGTCTTTTCATTGAGCTCTTCATCAATAGGATGAAAGTTCTTACTTTCTGATTTCAAAAGTTTGGCCCATTGCAAGCTACTGAGATTCTCATATTCCATTATAGCCAAAAGATCATAATTTTAAGATGGGAATCCCAGCCAAATTATTCCGTCCATGCTTGCCTGATCTGTAAAGATTTGCCTTATAATTATTATTATTATTATTATTATCTTTTAAAAGACAAATTTAAAGGCTTAATCTTTTACATTAATAATTTTGGCACGCCTATGGGACAAGTTGGTAAAGTAATGCATCTTTAGTATGACGATTATTGCTCCAAGTTGGTTGATCATGGAGGAGTTCGTGTCAAAGAGCTTGGCGGCAGCCGAGAAGAAGCGCATTGAACAACAACATAATGCAAGCTTAAGCTCTGATTACCTATTCACAAGATGCCTGGAGTGAGTGTGGCCTTTTCGGATGCCACATCATAGTCATTGGAGTTGGCCGCAACACAGGTAGTAAACATAAACTAGGTAGTGGACATAATTACATTGAGCAATCTAAGACAACCTTAAGCACTTCAAGATCTTATGTTTGCCATCAATCGCATGTAGAAGGGATGGCTGAGAGGTTTGAGATTTGTAAAGATCCATAGAAGGACAACCACCAATCAACAACGCGCTTTCATACTAGCCGTCAATGGTCGAGCCAAGGGAGGAGGTAATCGATCAATTGCCATCAAAATTTGGTATTGGCGGACTTCAAACAATGAGGGTTCGGCCAGAACAATCATCACACTAGAAACTAACAGGTCGGATATTTTTAACATGGACCGAACCACCTGCAATGCAATAGCCATAGGCAAGGAAGTCAATATTTCCAGCAACTGTATGTTCCCATACATGCTCGGCCACACAATCAATTTGAGGGGTTCAGTAGCCATAGGAATGAATACTAGTTTTTTGGCCATAATGATCGAGCACCAAATGTGCTAGTAATATCACATAGGAAATGCCAAATACAATCTGATTCGTTGAATTGAAGAGGTATGGCATATATGGTTCAACATGAATAATCTTAGTATGATCGGCTGGTATATTAACTAGCTTCTCCAACCAAATCAATACAACATTTGAGTTCCCATGAGGGTTCAGAATTCTAAAATTCAACACCTTCTTCAGAAGGGATGGGCAGTCGAGCTTGGAATACATTGCTTGATCCATGGAGTGTGGCGAGGAAGCCTTGTGCCCATTTTTGAAACTATTCACTAACACCAAGTTCTATGGCAAATCGGGAACAGTTAGACTGCAAGCTTTATAAACAATTTTATTGAGTAGAATCGAAGGTGTAGTAACGCTGGGGCCTAACTGACGAAATGACTGCAGTATCGTAGACTGTTCGACACTTCTAGAGAGTGTCGGGACGAGTTGGAGTCGTTTTGGCGCAAAATAGACGCGAAAACGGATTCGGAGCACCGAAATAAGCCAAAACTGAAGTTTTAGGGCGCCCGGAAAGTGAGTCCGAATGTTTACCTCGTGAATATCTATCCCTTTTACACGTGTGAGGTGGTAGGTTAGTTCCGCCAGACCACGTTAGGGCACACCAGACCGCGAGGCGGAGAATCCGAGGGCTGTTCTGTGCAGGCCGGAAGATCTGGGTGCCCAGTTCTTGGGTTCTGGGCGCCCGAATGTTGTTTTTCCAGCATAGTTGCAGGTTAGCAACAGTTGTTTTTAGGGCTTATTTTATCCAACCTATACTTCTATAAAAGATTGGGGACGACCCCCTGAGGCTCTTTTCTCCCATCCTTCACAGTGAACTCAGATCTAAGCTTGGGAAACCCTCCAATTCTCAAAAATCCCAAATTTGCATATTCCCCATTGAAGGCTTTGGATTCCTGCAGAACAGCAGCGTTGACCTGTGGAGTTTCTGCTCGTGTACAGTGTAGGAATGTCCAAATTCTACGAAACTTGGTTTGTTGGATTGTGGACTCGTAGAGGAAGGTGTGGGATCCTTCCAATCACAATTTGGATAGGTATGTACGCTGCAGTTATTGTTTTACTGTACCCCTTGTGTTCTTGAACTGAAATTTGGATTTTCTTTGGTTTTATGGATCCAAATCTCTTTGGAGCTGGATTTTTGAAGTGAGGATTGGTTTTTCCTCATCCCTTGCTGATTTGGAAGTTCTTTCCACCTGGATTTGAGAAGTTCAAAGGTGAGTTTTAGCTCAGATTTAGAGATTTAAGCTTAAGTGCTGAATTTTTGTGTAGTTGATGGATTTCTTGGATTTTTGAATTCAGATTTTGTTGGAAGCTTCATTGATGGATTTGGAGTGATCCCTCACTGTATTTGGGAGGTTTGTGACCCTATCTCCTGGGCTAGACTTGTTGGAATTCTCGAAATTAAGCTTGATCATTTTGCCATGTTGCTGAACTTCTGGATGCAGAATCTGGGCATCCAGAAGTGGGTCTGACTGCTTGTGGGGGCTTTTTGGAGATCGAATCGAACTCCGTTTTGGCTGAAAATTGGTGGGATTATTCTTGAACTCTCTTGGTGAGTTGGGTGAATTTTCACTGTATTTGGACCTTGGAATCGAATTTTATCGCATGTTGAATCCCTCCATGTTGTGCTGCCAAGCTGCAGTTCTGGGCTCAGGTTCTGGGCGCCCAGAAGTGCTGCAGAGAGGATCCGAATCCTGATTTTGGCTGGTTTGAGCCCGGTTTCAGCTGGTTTTGTTTGGAGGCCTTCAACTCGACTTCTAGCCGTGGTTGGATAGCTTTAGAGGTGGGTTGATGTTGCCGAAAGCTTCGGAATTCCTCCTAAGTAGTAGAGAGTGCAGCATGTTGTTTTATTATCAGATTTTTTATGTTAGTAGCTCGAATTCATGAATATGCATGTGTTTATATGAAATCTGAATTTGGAGCATAAATTAATAATTTATAGTCATGATTTACATGCTGAACTGGGATTTGACTTAGGAGAAAACTCGTGAACCTACAACCGTCACTTTTTGAAACTGTTATCAGATTTAGCTCTAGGAGCCGTTTCTGTTCTTGTATCACCGCTGTTAGTGCGAGGTGGATACTTAGATTGTTGTAGGACGAGTTTACGCTCGTGCGGAGATGCCGAGCTTGTATATACAGCAGGGTTAGGCTGTTTTGTATTGCCGGGTGCCGTCGGGGTTGACGGTGGACCTAGATTTTTATTTTAGTATCAGTTTGTGCCGAGGACACGTGAGCTTGGAGTCTTTGACCCATTTGACCCCTTTTTATTTGATTATAGCCTGCCGAAGCCTGATTGTGCTCGACAGAGATACGCTTATTAATTCGGTTGGGTAGCTCCCCCGGGTGCCGCTCCGGAGTGAGGCCTCTCATGCGTTGATGTTCGCTGCAGATTAGTTGGATATGATTCTTGGACCGGCTACCTTTTGGTAGTGTGCGGTGTGGCTAGGCTTTTGGTTGGACGAGCCTTTTTGGGCGGTTCCATTAGATGGGGTCAGGAGTGATTATTCAGATTAGTGATGCATATACTTTGAGAGTTTGACTTGGATAGTGGTATGGTAGTGGCATTACAGATGTAGAGTTTATTCCAGCTTACTTTATTATTTCTTTACCTACCAGCTATACTGTTAGTCTCGTAGACTTAGTGAGTGACCGTTGAGGTCGGTAGCGGTACCCACTGAGGACTACTTCTTTTGATAGTAGTTCTCACACCCATTGTTGCCACCTTTTCTTGCATAGCCTTCGACTGTTGCGGCTGCTGCTTCTGTTCCTGCGGATCGAGGTAAGGGAGTCGCGAGCTAGATCCCTACCATTCCCAGTTTTTCCTAGAGGAGGACCCTACTGGAGATAGTTTTATTTTGGGTTGTGCCATGTACATGTAGTGTGAACTTGTTGTTCCTGCGAGAGATAAATTTGTATCTATTTTAGCTTTGGAGGAACTATTATATTTTGGATCCTATATTTACAGGTGGCTTTTGTTCTATTAGTATGATCTTATTTTCAGCTCTATATCTCTTGTAGTTGCTTGTATGTATTGTTTACAGGTTATCTATCGCTTCGTATACATGGAAAATTCTATGTATACGGCGGATCTGTTGATGAGCCCGGGAAACGTGTAATCCGGGGCGTGACAAATTAAGTCGGTATCAGAGCTTAGGAATAGGTCGTTGGGACTTAGTAAACCCTAGGCGTTGGCAGACCCTAGGAATGCAAGACGTGAGAGACGTGACTTGCTGCGAAAGTCATCGATTTGACTGTTGAACTCATCCTTAAGTGGAGGGAGTAATCGAAGGCGTGTGTCCTTTCCTGCCGCGAACTTGCGTTGGCTACAGACGACGTCAAGCAGCGGGGAAAAAGAGGCGACCTTCTAGACTTTCGCTTGATTGGGTCAAGAGTTGTTTGTGTTTTGTGACTGATGTGTGTGTTGTGCAGGTGGTCATGATGCCTCCCCGACACCGAGGTCGACCCCCGACGCGGGCTACCCCCGCGCCTTCTGAGGTGCCAGAGCAGGCGAGACCTAGTGCACCCCCAGATTTGAGAGAGCAGTTGGCTGCCCTAGCTGAGTCATCTAGGCAGCAGGGTGCGCTGTTGCAGAGGGTGTGTGATACTTTTACTCATCAATCGAGTGCAGCACCCAGAGCGACGGAGTCGCAGGAGCCACCTTCTTCTACTCCAGTGGATGTTCCAGCTACAGCCGCACCCCCATCAGCGGCAGTTCCGGCCGCGCCGATTGGCGATGCTTCGCGATCGGGTGGACAGATGTCAGAGGCTGAGCAGGAGCGGATGACTGAGAGGCTGGCTCATTTTTGCCGGTTTGATCAGCCTCGCTTTGATGGTAGCCACACCGAGCCATGGGTGGTGGAGGCCTGGGTGGGTAAGATGGAGAAGTTATTCGAGGATCTTTTCATACCAGAGCGGGAGCAGGTTCACTTGGCGGTTCATTGCTTGACGGATGACGCACGTATCTGGTGGAGGAGGACGAGACAGAGCAGGTCGCTGGATGCGCTGCGGTTGAGTTGGGACGAGTTTTGCGAGATACTGTACGGGTCCTATTTCCCAAACAGCGTGAAGCAAAAACTCATTGAGGATCTGAAGAATCTACTACAGGGAGACCGCACAGTGCATGAGTATACTCGAGAGTTCACCAGACTCCTGAACTGTGTCCCATTGGCAGCGAGAGATGAGGCTCACAAGGTTTACTTGTTCGAGCAGGGATTGAGACAAGAGATCTTGTTTTAGTTCAGACGCAGAGGTTGAAGACCTTGGATGCGTCGATCGAGCAGGAACTATGGGTCGAGCGAGGAGCCTTGACGGCGAGAGAGCGGGCAGCCGTACTGAGTCAAGGTCTGGATTTGGGTCCTGACATCCTGTTGGAAGCGGAAGAAAAGGTCAAGATGGTTTGACGACGTCTTGAGACCGCCCAGAGTCGACAGAGGAGCTATGCGGACATTAGGAGACGAGACTTGGAGTTCCAGGTTGGAGATCATGTATTCCTGAAAGTCTCGCCGTCCAGAGGGATTCGCCGATTTGGAGTTCGTGGAAAGCTTAGTCCACGGTTCATTGGCCCGTTCGAGGTGTTAGAGCGAGTGGGGCCGGTAGCGTACAGGATTGCCCTACCACCGCGACTTTCCGGAGTCCACGATGTGTTTCATGTCTCAGCCCTGAGGAGATATATGTTCGACCCCTGCTTCACCCCGGAGTGCGGATTCTTGCTCGCGAGACGAAGAAAATTGCGCAACCGGGTCATACCGTACGTAAAAGTGCAGTGGTGTAATCACGAGGAGCGTGAGGCGACTTGGGAGCCGGAGACAGTGATGCAGGAATCCTATCCCTACCTTTTCGAGTTTTCTATTTGAGGTATGAGTTTAAGTTTTGAGGACGAAACTTTTCGTAGGGGGGAAGGATGTAGTACCCCTGGGGCCTAACTGACGAAATGTTTGCAGTATCCTAGACTGTTCGACACTTCTGTAGAGTGTCGGGACGAGTCGGAGTCGTTTTGGCGCAAAATAGACGCGAAAACGGACTCGGAGCACCGAAATAAGCCAAAACTGAAGTTTTGAAGGTTTGGCAGTTTAGGGCGCCCGAATGTTGGGTTTAGGGCGCTCGAATCTTAGTGCTGTTACTGAGTCATCTCGGATCCAGTTTTAGGGCGCCCGGAAAGTGAGTCCGAATGCTTACCTCGTGAATATCGATCCCTTTGACACGTGTGAGGTGGTAGGTTAGTTCCGCCAGACCACGTTAGGGCACACCAGACCGCGAGGCGGAGAATCCGAGGGCTGTTCTGTGCAGGCTGGAAGATCTGGGCGCCCAGTTCTTGGGTTCTGTGCGCCCGAATGTTGTTTTTCCAGCATAGTTGCAAGTTAGCAACAATTATTTTTAGGGCTTATTTTTATCCAACCTATACTTCTATAAAATATTGGGGACGACCCCCTGAGGCTCTTTTCTCCCATCCTTCACAGAAACCCTCCAATTCTCCAAAATCCCAAATTTGCATATTCCCCATTGAAGGCTTTGGATTCCTACAGAACAGCAGCGTTGACCTGTGGGGTTTCTGCTCGTGTACAGTGTAGGAGTGTCCAAATTCTACGAAACTTGGTTTGTTGGATTGTGGACTCGTAGAGGAAGGTGTGGGATACTTTCAATCGCAATTTGAATAGGTATGTATGCTGCAGTTACTGTTTTACTGTACCCCTTATGTTCTTGAACTGAAATTTGGATTTTCTTTGGTTTTATGGATCCAAATCTCTTTGGAGCTGGATTTCTGAAGTGAGGATTGGTTTTCCCTCATCCCTTGCTAGTTTGAAAGTTCTTTCCACCTGGATTTGAGAAGTTCAAAGGTGAGTTTTAGCTCAGATTTAGAGATTTAAGCTTAAGTGCTGAATTTTTGTGTAGTTGATGGATTTCTTGGATTTTTGAATCCAGATTTTGTTGGAAGCTTCATTGATGTATTTGGAGTGATCCCTCACTGTATTTGGGAGGTTTGTGACCCTATCTCCTGGGCTAGACTTTTTGGAATTTCCGGAATTAAGCTTGATGTGCTTTTTGCCATGTTGCTGAACTTCTGGATGCAGAATCTGGGCATCCAGAAGTGGGTCTGACTGCTTGTGGGGGCTTTTTGGAGATCGAATCGAACTCCGTTTTGGCTGAAAATTGGTGGGATTATTTTTGAACCTCTCCTGGTGAGTTGGGTGAATTTTCACTGCATTTGGACCTTGGAATCAAATTATATCACATGTTGAATCCCTGCATGTTGTGCTGCCAGGCTGCAGTTCTGGGCTCAGGTTCTGGGCGCCCAGAAGTGCTGTAGGGAGGATCCGAATCCTGATTTGGCTGGTTTGAGCCCGATTTCAGCTGGTTTTATTTGGAGGCCTTCCACTTGACTTCTAGCCGTGGTTGGATAGCTTTAGAGGTGGGTTGATATTGTCGTAAGCTTCGAAATTTCTCCTAAGTTGTAAAGAGTACAGCATGTTGTTTTATTATCAGATTTTTCATGTTAGTAGCTCGAATTCATGAATTTGCATGTGTTTATATGAAATCTGAATTTGGAGCTTAAATTAATAATTTATAGTCATGATTTACATGCTGAACTGGGATTTGACTTAGGAAAAAACTCGTGAACCTACAACCGTCACTTTTTGAAACTGTTATCAGATTTAGCTCTAGGAGCCGTTTCTGTTCTTGTATCACCGCTGTTAGTGCGATGTGGATACTTAGATTGTTGTAGGATGAGTTTACGCTCGTGCGGAGATGTCGAGCTTGTATATACAGCAGGATTAGGCTGTTTTGTATTGCCGGGTGCCGTCGGGGTTGACGGTGGACCTAGATTTTTATTTTAGTATCAGTTTGTGCTGAGGGCACGTGAGCTTAGAGTTTTTGACCCATTTGACCCCTTTTTATTTGATTATAGCCTGCCGGAGCCTGATTGTGCTCGACAGAGATACGCTTATTAATTCGGTTGGGTAGCTCCCCCGAGTGCCGCTCCGGAGTGAGGCCTCTCATCCGTTGATGTTCGCTGCAGATTAGTTGGATATGATTCTTGGACTGGCTACCTTTTGGTAGTGTGCGGTGTGGCTAGGCTTTTGGCTGGACAAGCCTTTTTGGGCGGTTCCGTTAGATGGGGTCAGGAGTGATTATTCAGATTAGTGATGCATATACTTTGAGAGTTTGACTTGGATAGTGGTAGGGTAGTGGCACTACAGCTATAGAGTTTATTCCAGCTTACTTTATTATTTCTTTATCTACCAGCTATATTGTTAGTCTCGTAGACTAAGTGGGTGACCGTTGAGGTCGGTAGCGGTACCCACTGAGGACTACTTCTTTTGATAGTAGTTCTCACACCCATTGTTGCCACATTTTCTTGCAGAGCCTTCGACTGTTGCGGCTGGTGCTTCTGTTCTTGCGGATCGAGGTAAGGGAGTCGCGAGCTAGATCCCTACCATTCCCAGTTTTTTCTAGAGGAGGACCCTATTGGAGATAGTTTTATTTTGGGTTGTGCCATGTACATGTAGTGTGAACTTGTTGTTCCTGCGAGAGATGGATTTGTATCTATTTTGGCTTTGGAGGAACTATTGTATTTTGGATCCTATATGTACAGGTGGCTTTTGTTCTATTAGTATGATCTTATTTTCAGCTCTATATCTCTTGTAGTTGCTTGTATGCATTGTTTACAGGTTATCTATTGCTTCGTATACATGGAAAATTCTTTGTATACGGCGGATCTGTTGACGAGCCCGGAAAAATGTGTAATCCGGGGCGTGACAGAAGGTGTCATTGTCTGATCTTGTTGCTAACAAGCGGTAGTCGAGCGAGTCTATGAAGGAATATCTTGCTTCGTTTAAGGCGGCAAAGAACTAATGCTTCCTCTAGGTTGCAGAGCACGATACACACTAAACTGGATTTTGTTGGCTTAACATTCATGATTCAAGATAACATGGAGGAACGTAAGTTATAATCTATTCTAATTGAGATTGAGAGCAACATGATACGAGAGGCAAGTGAAGGATAATGGATTCAGAAACACCGATTCACTCACTCTCGACCAACTAAAAAGCAGAATGGTTTCATAATGGTAGAATTTGATGAGCCGAGTATGGAAGAGGCTAAAAATAATAATGATTTTGATGTATGTGTGGTTGAACTCGTTAAGAGAAAACCTTATGCATGTCCGACCCTAAAGCCATCAAGATGAAAGGAGTCAGGTCATGGCAGACTTACTCCTTTGATGTCACTATGGTTGACCTTATCTTTAACCAACTGTTGAAGAATGACAAAATAAGGCTGCCGAAGGGTCAAGAGTTGCCACCAACTAAGGCGATCAAGAAGTAGGAATACTACTAATGGCACCAAAATTGGTCCAATGTGACCAGCGATGTTGTGGCTTACTTCCGAAAGGAAATGTAGAAGGCCATTTAAAATGGCTAAAATTTTGCCGAGTGGTACAATAAAGAGATAATGATTGATCGTGATCCATTTCCAGTCCAGATTTCGGTCATTGATCCCAAAAGAAAAGTACAATACTCAAAGAGCCCGAGGCTCCAGGCTGTGAGCAATAGATATATATCAAATGCAAAGTAGAGATTTTGGCTGCACTGGTCATTGAGAGGAAACTTGGGCAACGAGGTTCTGATTCTCAGTGTAAAACTTGGTGGTCCGAAGGCTATATATACGTGGTATCGGGTCGAAGGTAGTGCATCATAATTAATCATCAACACAACTACAGTTCTCTTTATTTAGCTTGGCTCTCTTAGTCTCCTTAGCCTTGGTAGTGTAACTGTAGGAGTAGTTGTGGTTCTAGCCATCAGCTACGATAAGTCCCTCTTCGTTCTCATTGGGATTATCATGGTTTCCATTGTTGTCTTCGACTTTCATCTTCATCCCTAGGAATCCGAAGTTTCTTTATCAAGCTCTTCATCAATAGGCCAAAACTTCTTAGTTTCTAGCCTTGAAAGCTCAACGCACTACAAGCAATGGAGAGTCTCGGACTTCATCATAGCTGAAAGATCAAAATTTTGAGATGGTGAATCCGGCTGGAATACTGTTATTTCTTCGGCTTTCCTAATTCTTGAAGATTCGCCTTATAACTTTTAATTTTCTTATCTTTTGGTTGACAACCCATAAAGAGCAACTACCAAGATTCTTGTGAAACAAATATAAATTAACTTGAGATGCAACATAATTTCACAAGTATAGAGCTACTATGCTATCGGAAGTATAAGAGAGTTGGTGCTTTCGACTTTTTGGCCATTGGATCAAGAATTGTACAGTTAGGATGATAATGGTCCCCCTTAGGGTTAAGTGGTCCCCTTAGGGTTGAGTAGTCCCTATTGGGTAATAATACTAATCCAATGATTAGAAATGATCAAAGAGGTTGATCCAAGGGCCAAAATATCGGAAGTATCAACTCCTTTATGCTTCCGATAGTATAGTAGATCTACTCATTTCACATTACCAATCTTATATAAAAAGTCACGGTAAGTACCTGAACTATATTTAGATTGTAGATAAGGCAAACCTTGTACCCATAAGAATATTGACAAGAAAAGCAAGTACATGAATCTTTTAAGTTAAAAACAAGTAATAACCAAATGCAATAAATTAGTAAAAATTAGAAACTTCAGAAATGTAAAGCACAATGAAGAAGATACGGATAGATTAGATATAGGCTTTGATTGATAAGATCATCATTAATTAAAAAAGATAATCTTCCTACTTATTTTTAAATTTTAACTGGAGTAATTATTTTTCTAGAATAGATTGATAGCTCGAATTGTTGCTAAATAACTATCGAACCTTCCTACTATCTAAATCATTAGGTATGGATCAAGAAATTGTAGAAGATACAAGCAGAATCTTCGCTGCTATTGCCAAAAATAAAATTATAAAATTGAGGTCAGCTTTCTTTTGTAACTGGTATGAAAACCCGTGCGATGCAACAGGCATTTTTTAGTGTTTGAGTTAATGTAAAAAAATAATAAAAACAAAGAAAGAAAAAAGGTGGGGGACATGTTGAATTTATATTTTCAATTCAAATATGGCCAAGTCCAGTCCAATTCAAGCCCAATTCAAACGTGAACCTAATACATATGAATCAAAGCTGAAGCTAAGCCAAACATAAATCCAGCCCAAATATATCTCTGTATTGGTTTTTTGTTGTAAGAGAGATGTGGGCATCGAGTATATTTTTCTCTCTCATTTGTGAGAAAAGTGTGGGGCCCACAATTTCAACAAAAAAAAAAATATATGTACTATTCTTCCTTATATCTCCCATATGAGAGAGATGTGGGCCCCACCATATCTCCTTCTCACATATGTGAGAGAAGCATGGAGCCCACAATTAAAAAAAGAAAAAAAAATATTTATATAGCCCAAGATTTTAAAAATGATTATAATCCTACCTAATAAGCCGCCTAACATATCTCCCTCTCATATATAGAGAGGCCTGGGGCACATATTTTTTTCGAAGAAAATAAGAGAAGACATGTCCCTCTGTGGGGCCCACAGAATAAAAAAAAATCACTGAGAGAGGTGAACCCACTTACAAAAAAAATCCCACAATCTTTTCCACTCACCTACCACGTCAGCAAATTTCATTGTTTTATAATTTTTTCCACTCACCCACCACCCAGTACTCATTCACTCACCATATAACTAACAGAATCCTCTATTAACAGGAAAGATATGAATAAAAAGGGATAAGAGATAACGTCCTTAGAGAAAATAACTGCTTTTGGAGATCGACTTCTTTTGAAGATCAAAGCAAAGTTTGTTAAAAAAAAATGATAAAGATACCGGTCCATGAAAAAAAGTAATACATATCACGTTCTCTCTCTTGCCTTCCCTCAAAATAAAAAAGAAAACTCTCGATCCCTCTGTGATCCACATGAATTAGCGGTGCATCGGCAGTCAGGACAAAGGAAGATGGAAGTCGACGATCTTTCGCCTTGGAGTTTAGCCGTCGGCGGAAGAGAAGAACGGCGACCACCCATCCACGCATCGGCAACAATGGCGTAATATCATCTGCCAGCGCTTTGCCATCGGCAAAAGAGAAGAACGGTGACCATCCCTCTACGCATCGACAACAACGGCGGAGTATCACCTGCCAATGCTTTGCCGTCGGTGGAAGCAACAATGCATCGGTGATCACGAAGAAGAAGGTTGGAAGCCGACGATCTTATGCTTGGCGCTTTGCCGTCGGGGAAGAGAAGAACAACGACCACCCTGTCCACGCATCGACAATAATGGCGGAGTGTTATCTGCCGTGCTTTGCCGTCGGCAGAAGAGAAGAACGGCGACCATCCCTCTACTAATCGACAAAAGAGTTTGGAAGCCAACAATCTTCCTTTTGGCGCTTAGCCATCGGCGGAAGAGAAAAACGGCGACCACCCCTCTACGCATTGAAAACAATGGCAGAGGATCATCCGCCAGTGCTTTGCCGTCGATGGAAGAAAAGAACGGTTACCATCGTCAACAATAATGGAGTGTCATCCGCCGGCGCTTCTCCATCGGCGGAGAAGAAGAACGACAACCACTCTTCAACTTATTAACAACAATTGAGTATCATCCGCTAGTGCTGTATTATCAATGGAAAAGAAGATAGAGCACTATTAGCTAGCCGGTGCTTTTACTTCAATGGAGAAGAAGATCAGCGGCCATCTGTTAACACATCGACATTGTCAGCAATGATGCAGAACATCGAAAGTTAGCGACACACATTACAGCATCCTTTCACATGAATAATTACAATTCCACAATACCCTACGCTGAACTTCATGCGGGAATTTGTCCCTTTTCTGAATTGTGCTGATTGGAACAAGCCATGTGACTCCAATACTTTTGTGTTGCTTAAGAATAAATTTCACATTGGGCTATTATTGCCATCGTTGATTAATATGTGTTGAAAAAAATGGGAGAAAAGTTTACCTCTTTTAAGAGAGAGAAAGCAAGGAAAATAGAACATATTAATTTCTATAATCTTGGACTAAGAATTCACACCCTAATTTTGAACTATAAAAAACAAGAGTGCAGACGAACTTCACACGAGGAGTAAAATATGGAGTATTTCAACAAAAAGAGGTTTCTTCGAAACTTCACACAAGAAAAGAAAATTAAATTCAAAGTTAATAAAAATAAGAAAATCTTTAGAGTTAAATTCAAGTTTACTTTTTTTTTTTGGAATGTAACAAAATCAAGTTCTTTTAGTGTAGATTTTGCATTGAATTCCCTTTAAAAACTAACTCCAATTAGATTATTAAGCCAAACATGGATTAAGCCTAATCTGAGCATAAGACGCTATCCAATTAGATTACATGAGCTTTAGCTGAACCTAAATGAAGTTATGTTAAATTGAATTGTATTCAGATTCAAACCTGAATCAAAGGTGGACTCAATTCTAACCTTCTGAACCCAGAGCCCAAATCCAAACTTTATAAATATACAATACAATTATACTAAAGGAGAGTTGGGTCACATCAGGAGACTACAAGTTGACACGTGTCCCCCTCATTTTTTCATCTCCACTTAAAAAATATTGCACGCACCCAATCTATTAAAAATTACATGCACCAAACATACTTTTTAACTATTAATATTATACAACTATACTAAAGGAGAGTTGGGTCACATTAGAAGACTAGAGGTTGACATTGTCCCCCTCACTCTTCCATACAATACAATTATACTAAAGGAGAGTTGGGTCACATCAGAAGACAACAGGTTGACACGTGTCCCCCTTATTTTTTCATCTCCACTTAAAAAATATTGCACGCACCCGATCTATTAAAAATTACATGCACCAAACATACTTTTTAACAATTAATATTATACAACTATACTAAAGGAGAGTTGGGTCACATTAGAAGACTAGAGGTTGACAGTGTCCCCCTCACTCTTTCATACAATTATACTAAGGGTATGTTTGGTTGCTCGAAAGTGGATGAAGTGAAAAAAGTCACTTTTGAAAAAGTGACTTTTTTCAAAGTGACTTTTCAGTTCGATTGTTTGGATGGCTATAAAGTGAAAAATTATAATTATAATTTTATAATTTCAATTATTAAATTATATATAAAGAGATGAAAATATAAACAAACGACTTATACTAGCAATTTAAATTAAATATTTATATTTATATTTATATTTAGAATTCAAAATTATATTTTAAAATTTAAATTTAAACTTAAATCTGAGTACAATTTATAATTAAAATTTAAGACATAAATTCAATTTACAATTTGAATTTAAAATTTAAGTTATAACTCATAACTGAAATTATATTTTAAAATAAAAGTTCAACACAGAAATTTAGAACATTTATTCAAATTTGAATTCATAATTTGAATTTATAATTTGAATCATATATTAATTTACTCTTTGATCTTAAATTCTGAATTCAAATATGAATTCACAATTTAAATTAATATTTAAATTTAAATTAAAATTTGAGTTTAAATCACAATTCGAATTGAACATTTGAATTCATAATTCGAATTCAAATTCAAACTGAAACTCATTATTGAAATTAAATATAAATATCAAATTTTAAGTTTGAAGTTGGATTTGAACTTAAAAATTTAAATTTTAAATTCAAATTTCAGTCAATAATTTGAATTTATAGTTGGAACAATTTGAATTCAAAGTCAAATTGAAGTTCTTAGCTAAAATAATTTGATTAAAATTTAAAATTTAAAAATTAAATTTAAATTTAAATTCTAGAATTCAAATTTAAATAAAAATAAAAATTTAAAAATTTAAATTTAAATATAAAGTCACAAATTTGAATTTAAAATTTATGTTGAATTTTAATTTACAAATAAAATTCAGAATGTAATTATGATTTTAATTTAAATTTAAAGTGAAATTCAACTATAAAAATAAATTCAAATATTAAAGTTAAGACCAAATATAATCTCTTAGCTAAGCTCTCCACTTTCGGTGACTTTCGAATTTTTTGAGCCGAAGTCAAAAAAGTGAGATTTAGTTATAACTCACTTTATTAGCCAGCCCACTTTCGTAAAGTGACTTTCATATTCACTTTCGCAAACCAAACAACATATAAAATGTGACTTTCTAAAAGTACCACTTTCGATGCTTCACTTTCGGCCAACCAAACATGCCCTAAAAGGGAGTTGGGTCACATCAGGAGACTACAGGTTGACACGTGTCCCCCTCATTTTTCCATCTCCACTTAAAAAATATTACATGCACCCAATCTATTAAAAATTACATGCATTAAACATACTTTTTAACTATTAATATTATACAACTAAAAGAGAGTTGGGTCACATTAGAAGACTAGAGGTTTGACAGTGTCCCCCTCACTCTTCCATCTCCACTTAAAAAATATTACATGCACCCAATCTATTAAAAATTACACACACCAAACATATTTTTTAACTATTAATATTTTCAAATTAAATCTATACAACTATACTAAAGGAGAGTTGGGTGACATCAGGGGACTAGAGGTTGACGCGTGTCCCCCTCACTCTTCCATCTCCACTTAAAAAATATTGCATGCATCCAATCTATTAAAAATTACATGCACCAAACTTATTTTTTAACTATTAATATTATACAACTATACTAAAGGAGAGTTGGGTCACATCAGACTAGAGGTTGACACGTGTCCCCCTCACTTTTCCATCTCCACTTAAAAAATATTGTATGCACCCAATCTATTAAAAATTACATGCACCAAACATATTTTTTAACTATTAATATTTTCAAATTAAAATATAATTTAATAGATATAATTTATGACATATAAAAAGGCTATATACAAAATATTACAAAGTTTAAATTTCAAAGATAGAAATTTATCTATGTAGTGTATAAGATATAAGTACACACCTATGCATAAAAGAATTTCTTCTCCCAACCTACTCCTTAACAATAAAAAATTGCATGCACCCAGTCTATATATATTACATACACCGCCCCTAATTTTTAATAAATAATATTATAAAATTAAAGTCTAAGTGATAGATACGATCTATACTATATATAGAAAGCGGTATAAAAAAAATTATGGTTTAAATTTTATATTGAATGTTTTGAATTAGAGTATACAAGATTTACTTATACACCCAGTGTATGAAATAGTATCCTCTTCCTTATTGTGAGTAAAAATATATAGATACCACTCAACTATAATATTTTTGAATTGAGACCCACTGAAATTCTAATTTTATTTGTTTTAATTTTTATACGGAGTTAAATTAAAATGAACAAAGATGATTAAAATTGTTAAATTTGGTGAAATTACTATGAATTTGATAAAGTTTATAAAGTTGTCGATAAAATTACTCAAGTCCAAAAACTAAAAGTTTAGAAAGTCTTTATACGTTCGCACCAGAAATTTTTTTTGTGTGAAGACCCTTCAAGTATTAGGGAGCTTTAAAATAAACCCCTCAAATATATTTTTTAACTGATTTTTTATAATTTTTGTTTTTTTATGACTAATGTTAGTTGATTAAATCAAAATATTTATTAAATTTTATAGAAATTTTGACCAAATTCAATTATTATTTTTGTTAAATAAAATTAAATGACTAATAGCTAAAATTTAATACATCTATTAAATTTACTAAAATTTTAATTTATATAAAAATTTTAAATTATTTTAATATTATTTTCTCTAATTTTTTTCACACATATTTTTATAAAATAATTTGAGTACTAATATGTTCTTATAAAAATTTACGTAGCACATATACCAATTTAAACTATTTTTATTTTAATTAATTTAATTATTAAATTTTTTAATTAATTAAATATTAATTAAAATTAATTATCAAAAAAAATTTGTCCGCAGCACCGCATGGAGAGGGTGTTACCCGGCGTCCATCCGGGTCGTGTGTGTGCCACGCGGCGCACATCCAGGCGTCCCCAAATTTCTCTCTGTGGACACAATGTCCATAAAATTTTTGCCCAAATTTTAGCCATGTGAAGTCAATTCGAAGCCTCAGCTTTAAACCATATGGGCCTAAACCGAGCCTGAACCCATATCCGAAGCTAAATCCAAACTACATGGGCCCAAATTCAGCCCAAGCTCAGAACCATATTCCAATCTAAACCTTAACTTGAAATATTTTAGCTCACATTGAGCCCGAGCCCAAATGTGAGCTTAAATCTAACCCAGGCTTGATTCTAAACCCAAACTATATGGGTCTGGATTTATCCAAATCTAGAACCATAGCCAATCTGCATCTTAACTTAAACTATGTTAGCTCATACTAAACCCAAACGTAAACCCAACCAACCTGAACCAGATAGGCCCAAGCTCAGCTCAAAGCCCGAACCTAGACCAAACCTAAACCTGAACCGTATAGGCCCAAGCTCAGCCAAAAACCCAGACCTAAACCAAACCTAAACATGAACCGTATGGGCCCAAGCTCAGCCCAAACTTTAAATTTGAACCCAACCCAATCTGAGTACATCTCCGAATGGGCCCAAGTTCATGCCAAAGACCAAATATAAACCCAACCAAAACCTGAAATTAAACCGGATTGGCCCAAGTTGAGCCCAAGTCCCTATTCCAAATCCAATCTAAATTTGAGCTTGAATGACTTAAGCCTAACCCAACCCAAACTTGATGGGCCTCGTATGAAACCCAAACCATATTTATACCATATGTGTCTCATCAAACCCAAACCATATTCCAATCTCAATCAAAATCCAAACACAATCCAAATAATATGAATCATGACTCGAACCCAACTAGGATCTGACATGTATAGAGCGTAACCAAATCAAACTGGACTTTAATATATATAATTAGAGGTCAATCAAATCAAATTAGACTCTAAAATATATAATTAGAGTTTGATTTAAGTAAATCCAACTAAGTCATGACGCATATACTATAGAGTACTGGATTTCGCAAACAGACAAAGTTACAGTACGAGTTGCTAGTCAGCATGTTCTTACAATGCTTGACTGAGTTGGAAAATTTTTTGACGCAAAATGGACACGAAAAGGGACTCAAAAACTCAAAATTCAGCTAGTGGGCTTATTGCATTTTGTTACAATTGTTAGTGGAATTCCACTAACAACAGGATGGCCGTTACTACCTTATCTCCTCTCCACCTGACCTTTCTAGAGAGAGAAAGAGAGAAGAAGAAATAAGGGGATTGAAGAGGTTTTGAATCATTCAACGGTCCGATCGAGACCGTGCGCACGTAACATTTCTTCGGGGCTTCGATTGCGAGGTTAGAATTTTCCTCCTCGTTTCTCCTTTCACCTTCCTTCTCTCCCTCTTTTTCTCTCGCTCCTTGAACTTTTCTTACTGCTGCAGCAAAAAGGCTGCAGCAGCAAGTAGTCGCGGCTACAGCCGCTTGCAGTAGCAGCAAGCTGCAGTTGTAGCAGCAGTAGTGGTAGTGACAATAGGGCACGAGGCGAAAGAGCTCAATTACACAAGATTGGCGTTTCCGGTGATGAAATAGATGCTTGTTAGTAGGAGAGAGGAAAAATTCAGCTCGTACCTTATTTTATTTAAAAGTGAGGTTAATTGGAATATTATGAACTAAATTCTAGTTCTCATTAGATTTTAGGGATTTTGATTGCCGATTCTGCCAGGGAGATTTTGGAGTATTTTCACTGGAATTTTTTTCACTCTATTCTAATTTTGGAGGTTTGACAAGGTCCCTACGGTGTGTCTCTTTCTTGCCGCTGTTGGATTAGCGATCCGAGGTGGGTTCCAAGTCGCCGGAAATAGCTAAACTTCTATTATGTTTATATGGATGCAAATATATGTATATGTGTTATATATGTTGATAGGGGGCGATTTTGGTGTAAATTTGAGTTGGAAAGTAGAATTCAAGTATGGCTACATATGAATACTCATTTGCGTCATATTGTGTAATTATATATGCTAGAGACGAAATATAATAAATTTGTTAGTAGCATAGTGAGTATATGTGTTGGATTAGGCTGAGAGGGGCCAATGGACATCTTATGAACGATTGTAGAATATTTCTCTTTTAATTATAGTATAATTGTTATGATTTATGTGATAAAATCCGTGAGTTAGCATGGCAGTAGTAAACAGATGTTTTGAACATAGAGATAGACTTGAACTCTTTATAGGGTCAGTTAGAATTTTTCTAGTGTACTGAGGATATTAGAATGGTTACTTGTAATCTTCTTGATCATCACACAACATATGCACCACGCATAGATCAACAGAAAAATTATCACATTAAAATAAACATAACGACTGCAAAGTAATTCCGTGGATTTTCTAGCTGTTTCGAAGCCTTCCGGCCGTCGATTGCTCTCCGGACAGTGAGCACGAGCATCCTTGCATAGAGTCTAATCAAATCGACTGGTTGGTTGGATCCGTTGTGACACAGATCGGAGTAACGAGATCGAAACTTGTGTTTCTGCTTTATTTGTATAACATTTAGTGTTATTATGGATTATTTGCATGTTTTATGCTTTGGGAACGCCGTGTATTGCCCCTAACAGCATGAAGCCATTGCTAGCAACCTCTTGACTGATCATCAAAGGTTCGGGAGCAGTTGCGGAATTAGAACGTGGCTCCACGGCGTCGTTCGGTGAAAATTTGCCGAACAAACGAGGTTTTATTGGTGAGTTTTGGTGTTCTAGTGTTGTGGTTAGCTCGAGAACCCCGCCATGCCTTGTTGGCTGGTTGCTACTGCCATCCTCGAAGTACGAAGGTGGTAGGTTAGCGGCGGGAGGGTTTCGGAGCCTGTTTCGGTGATTTCGGAAATCCGGTTCGGCAGTTTTCTGCTTTGTTGATCCTTTAGTATTTGCTGATGGTTGTTGCTGCCCGGGCACTTGTTTTGGTGCATTTGGGGACAGCGGTTAGTTATAGTTAGGATTGGGGATTTCTGGAGCTATTTGTGGGTTCCGGAGGCGTTCCGGTCAGTTCCGGAAGTTCCGGCGGTTGTTGGGTTATCGATTTCGGTAACCGGTTGTTTGGATTGTTTGGAAATCTCTTTTGGGTAGAGCTTGATTTAGTGGATCTTTCATAGGTACGGGGGACGGCTTCGCGTGTTCTGCACTCCAGGTTCTCGGTAGTGCAGGTGGGTACTTCGATCCGAAGTCGGTTCAGCGGTGCCTGCTCGGTGACTTCTTCCCTTTCTTCTCCTTTGTGATTGCATAATATATCTATGTTTACTTACTGAGCTTTTAGACACATCAGTTGATTTTCCGTTTGACTACTCTACGGTTGCTCCCATCTTATCATTGTCATGATCTAGTGTAGAGTAGCATGTATGGTGGTTAGTTGTCATAGTTGGACTTGATGACTTGGTGGTTGGTGATATTGTATATCCATTGCATGATGACTTTTCGTATCTCGTACATGGTGACTTGATCATATAGACCTTATAGGTCAGTGACATGGTGACATTCATATTCGTTACATAGTTATGTTGTATATCCGTTGCATGGTGACCTTTCGTATCTCGTACATGGTAACTTGATTATATAGACCTTATAGATCAGTAACATGGTGACATTTCCTTCGGAAACCTGATTTGGTCGGACAATTGTGGATTATTCTCTCGGCTACTTGCCGATGTCGGCTATTGAGCATATTGTATCGATTGCCACAGCTCGTGAGCATCTTCACATACACCAGCAGTCTGATCCATCGCAAGAGGGTATTCTTTTCCGAAAAAGTGGTCGCGGGGGGCGCATGGGGCGCAGGGGACGCGCCGCCTGTGCCCCTGCGCTCGCCCGGGCCCTTGCCCCCGCCCCGGCCCGGGCCCGGGCCCCTGCCCGCCACCCCGGGTGGGCGCAGGGGGCGCTCCCTGCGCCCCCGGCGCCTCCCGCGCCCCTGCGCCCGCGCCCGCGCCCGCTTCCGCGCCCCTGCGCCCGCGCCCGTCGTCGTCCTCGTCCTCCTCCTCCTCCTTTGAGGCCTCCTCCTCGTCGTCGTCGTGCTCCTCCTCCCCGCCTCCCCCCGATTCCGAGTGCTTCCTCGAGATCCGCCCCGCGCCGCGCGGCCCGGAGAGGGAGGTGACCGGATCCGAGTTTGGTTGGGGAGAAAGAGTGCAAAAAAATAGTGCAACGAGTAGAATGGTGCAACGAGGAGAAATGGTGCAACGAGGAAGAAGAAGAGAAAAAGAAATGGTATAATTTTTATCCAAAGAGTGTAATTTTAGTCTAAAAAGTGTAATTTTTATCTCAAAGAGTGTAATTTCTGTCTCAAAGTTATTTAAAACAGTGTAAATTTTTTTTAAAACAGTGCAATATTATTTTAACAGTGCAATTTCATCTTTTTCTTCCTTCTTCTATGATTTTTGTTCTTTCCTGTAGGAAAAAATATTATTTTTTATTTTTTTTCTCTTTACAATTTTTTTTTGTCACGACCCACCGCCTTTGCCGGAGTGTAACTATTTTTTTCCCCTCCCTCACCGGCGTGCTTCTCGGCCCCAAGAAACACTTCTTCGTTGCTGGCGGCGGCGGTGGGGACGGCGGGTGGAGGAGGGTCGGAGAGGTTAAAAAAAAAAAAAGAGTCGCGGCGCGGCACGGCCTCGGCGGGGTCGGAGGCGAGGAGGGCGAGGGTGCGTGTGTGAGGGCGAGGGCGTGAGGGGCAGAGGCGAGGCGGGCCATTTCCGCCTCCGCCTCCGCCTCCGCCTCCGGAGAGAAAAAAAAAGAGCGAGAGAAAAAAAAAGAGGAGAGAGAAAAAAAAGAGGAGAGAGAAAAAATAAGAAGGGTATTTTGGTCAGTTTACTGAAAATTCGGACTGAATCTGTAAAATCGAAAATAGCGATCCAATTTTGCAAAAGCCCAAAACTAGTGAATTTTTTATGCAAAAAGGCCTAGATACTATTATGATAATTTATATTTATAAATAAAAGAAAGAGGAAAATGTGCAGCCGCAACGTTTGCAACTAACCAAGCAAAGACTCGAAAATGGGCTGGCCAGATCATGGTCGAGTCGAGCAGAACTAAGCAGAGAGAGAAGGGGAAACGACGGGGCACCCACGGCCCGTTATTCTCCACCGCCGAAGCCGCAGCCGAAGCCGCAGCCATGGCGTTATCCATTTCCGCCTCTACATGGCCGGCGCCTCTCCGTCGGGGGCCATCCTCGGCCTATCACGCGCAACAGCGCCGGTGCGGACCGCCCAGCCCCAGAGGACATTTATCCTGCGCGCCCCCGTTTGTTCCCGAGGTCTCATTTCTCTCCTCCTCCTCCTCCTCCTCCTCCTCCTCTTCTTATTGGCAATTGATTTTCCCTTTTCTTTTCTTTTCTTTTTTTCATTTTCATTTTCATTTTCATTTTCATTTTTGGCCGCCCACTTCATGCTTTGCTTGCTTGCTTGCTTTGCTTTGCTTTGCTTGCTTCAGGTGGCGGAGGCGTTGGAAGCGCTGTATTCGGAATTCAGGGCGGTGGATAACATGGTGGCTCATAACTCCGCCCGGGTTCTTAAGGCTTTCAAGAACGCCCGGGTTGGATCCCATGTCAGTAACACCCTAAAACCACTCCTTTATCCTCTTTTTTTTTTTTTTTTCCTTGTATGTATTAGATTAGATATAGCTGATGAGTCGCAATTGCACAAGTCTCAACCGTTTTTGGGTGGTTTTGGCCTTTTGGATTTGGACTTGCTATCGCCTCGCCCGAACGCTAATTGGCACTTCATCTTCTTATTTTTGATTTTGTCATCTGTATTACTGTTTAGCATATTATGCGGAACATGCTAGCACCGTTCTCTCGCTTCTGAAAATGATGCCATGTTCGTTAACAAAATTACTCCTATCAGCACTTTGGTGGCTGTACAGGATACGGCCATGATGACGGTGGAGGGCGTGAGGCCCTGGATTGTGCTTTTGCTGAAATTGTTGGTGCAGAATCAGCGATTGTTCGCTCACAGGTTCCTCTCTCTGCTCTACTTTTTGCTGACGACAATGAGCTTATACTGATGAATGACGCCGACTGTTCTTTTTTTGTTTTGTTCCTGCTGTGTGGCAGTTCTTTTCTGGTACTCACGCCATCACATGCGCTTTATTTGCCTTTCTGAGACCTGGGAATGAGGTGAACAATTTTCCGACTTGACTCTGTTTCAGTAGTAATAACCGAATGGAATCAATTTCTCGTTCAATTTTATTTTCTGCTCAGATTGTCCTGCAACATATCGGAGGCTGACTATACTTACCAGCTTTTAGCAGTCGCTGGAGCTCCTTATGACACTTTGGAGGAAGTAATTGGAATTAGGCATTCTTCTACCACTGGGTCTCTGAAAGACTTTGGAGTGACATACAGAGAAGTACCGGTAGACACAAGCCTCTAAACATGGCTCAATAATATTATGCTGCTCTTCTGATGTGTTCTTAATAAGCGTATTTTTCAGCTTGCAGCAGATGGTGGTCTTGACTGGGATACGCTGGCCGATGCTGTACGACCACAAACGAGATGCGCCCTCATACAAAGGTCATGCGGCTATTCGTGGCGCAGAAGCTTGAGCATAATGGAAATTCAGAAAGCTGTAAACATAATTAAGGCAAATTCTTTAAAATCTGTTATATTTCTTTATTCTGACTATTGAGCCCTTCACCTTTCACATTTAAACTGTTAGCGTCATTGATTGGTATTTGCCTTGTAAATTTCACAGATGCAGAATACGAATTGCTTGGTCATGGTGGATAATTGTTATGGCGAATTTGTGGAAACATCGGAGCCTCCAATTGTGGTATGTGACGGGACAGAAATATCCTTTTCTCAACGAAAGCATCTCTTGATTTTGTTTATACTTGGTAGGGAGCTGATTTGATTGCTGGGAGTTTCATAAAGAATCCGGGTGGAACAATTGCACCTTGTGGCGGTTATGTTGCTGGGAAGAGAGAATGGGTTGAGGCAGCAGCGGCTCGTCTATCTGCACCTGGTTTAGGGATAGACTGTGGATCAACGCCTGGTCATGTTATGCGAGCACTTTTTCAGGGCTTATTCCTTTCACCCCAAATGGTCGGAGAAGCGATGAAGGTTTAAGCTATCAAAGAAAAACAGCCTTTCTTTCTGTCTTGCTTTCTTTTCTTTCTTTCTCGGACAAATTGTAACCAAATATTTATTTATGCAATTTCAGGGGGGTATGCTCATCGCACAAGTCATGAAATCCAAAGGATATAAAGTTCAACCACTTCCGCTAGATCCTCGCCATGATACTGTGCAGGTCAGCTTAACCTTTCATCCCAAATGTAGTTGTAGATAAATTCACGCACAACATGACTTTACTTAACATTTTGCCACATGAGATTATCTTAATGTATTCACTGGTGAACCCACCGTATATGTCCCTTCTGGTAATACTTGTTTCAGGCAGTAGAGCTTGGAAATAGAGAGCGTCTCATAGCTTTCTGTGAAGCTGTGCAAAGAAGCAGCCCGATAGCATCTTTTGTCAAACCAACTGCTGGCCATACTCCTGGTTATGCATCAGAGGTATAGTTTTATTTGTAGTACAAGTTCCAGATATGATTTCTTCTTTTCAATTTTTTCTGCTTATCAAGGCCCTGAGCTGCTGGAGTAAATCTGATAGAACTGAAAGGAATCATACAAGTAGCTTCCATGTTACATAAGTTTTATTGTACACTTCCTATCTGAGACAGTGAGATCAACGGTTTATATGTTGTTGCTATGACCTACTTTAACGTCAGTCTCGTGCTTTGGGGTAAGACAGGTCTACTAGGATTTTTCCTAGGAGTTTTTGGGCTAATAAGCCTGCCAAAAACTTTAAATATAAAATTAGGCGTCTAAAATTATTATTTATAAAAATAGACCTGTAAAAGCGGTGAATCATTCACTGCTTTTAAATGCGGTGAATCATTCACCGCTTTTATCCTAACATATATATTTTTTATATCCAAACTTTAAAAAATATATAATATTAAATACTAAAAGTAGTTATAATCTTTTGAAGAAAGCGGTGAATGATTTACCGCATTTAGAATGCGGTAATTCATTCACCGCATATGCCTAATTTTATAAATAAATTTTTTATAAGACTATTTTTATAATTATAAAAATTTGTAAGCCTATTAATAAAAAAACTTCTTTTTCCTATGCAGGGTCCAGGGTTAAATTTTACTAGATTGTTTATATGATAATTCTATCTATTTCAGTTCATCAATTTTCGCAAGAATCACTCAAATGTAATGGTGGATGAGTTTGGATGTCAGGTTGCATAAGTATAGGTTCTATCTTGTTATAGTAATGTTAAACTTAGGGTTTCTTGTGTGGTTTTATATGATTCCCTTTATTTCGGATATCGAGTTCTATTGTTCAATCACTTCCGCTTACCCATTGGTTTCTGATTGACACTTTTAACGAAAGCAACTTTCCTTGATGAACTTGTTGCCATCTTGGACTTAGAAATGTGAAGACCTTAAATGTAAGAGCTAGAATCAAGCAACTCATGAAGATGTTCCATGTGCTCTGGATCAGGTAATATTTGCTGATGGAACATTCATAGATGGTAGCACGAGTGAGCTGTCATGTGATGGTCCATTAAGAGAGCCATATGCCGTGTTCTGTCAGGTTCAAAACTCATGTACATCTAATTTCTCCTTTGTTGCGATTTCTGTATGCTAATTATCTTTGAAACGCCGGCACAGGGAGGAACCCACTGGACGCAGTGGGCACTTGTTTTGGGTGAAGTTCTCAAAGTCATCTAGCAGTTAAGTTGTCTTCTTCCAGTTGTGAAGGATGAGGTCTTTTCTGAGCTGCTTTTAATCAGAAAGCCCCCTTGGTTATCTTTGCCTGCATTTATTAGCATCAGCAGATCAGCGATGAAAAAGCCCTTGGTTATCTTTGCCTGCACCAATTAGCATCAGCAGACGAACGATGGCTGTGAAACTTCACGGAGTCAGCTGCATTCTCCTGTTCCGTTTTCGGCAGGTAAAAGTAGAAATAAGTTTTATTGTTCTAAATCACCTCTTGATGTGGTTATAACCACGCTGGGCAACACTCAATATATGATCAATTTATTACTCCTTTGCGTATTAATTGAGCACCATAGTTAGTTCCACAGCATTGGTGAATACTGAGATGTAAATTTTGCACCAAGATGCAAACTGCTTCCCTTTCCCTGATTTGCAGTGTAGCTTAGGACAGGTCGAGGAAAACAGATGAACTAGTAGCTTGCTTCGAGTGAGGCAGTTTGAAGTGGGTGAAAGTGAAAGTCATTTGGCACATCAGCTGATTCAGCACTGCCTTCGTAAGGATGTGTAGCCTTCTCTCTTTTCATCTGCATAATTTTACAAAGTAGTGACCGCAAACGTGTTTTAAGATGGTTTGAGCAACCTTGATAACGGATATATAATTGTGTGCACCTTGTCTTATTATCCCCAGCTAGAAGTACGTCTCCTTTAACTAATTCACAAGGAATAGGAAACCTCTGCAGCATGCAGAAGTTGGCCACAGAATAAAAGCATTATGCCACTGAAATCATATATTCCAATTCCCCAGCAAAATTTTCCTTTTGTATTCTATGGAAAATCATTTGGCAAACTGGCATATAAGGTTGGATCGGTGAATTTGGAATATTTCATGTTGACCCTTGTGTACGTACCAGGGTCGGGCTGGGGGGACCTGAGCAACCTCGCGTGACCCGACTTGAGCGGGGAAAGTCCGGGCTGGCCCTGGGCTTTCTAGTTTTCTTTCTGTGGTTGACTAGGCCCAGCCCGAGATGTTTACTTTTGATTTGACTGCATCCGGCCTGATCATTTTTGACAGGCCCAGGTTTAAATATTGGTTGATAGAGCCTAGATTAGCCTTGGTCAATGTCGGGCAAAATTGGTGGGTTCCAAATTGAACCTAGCCCGGTCTCTGTACCCGAAAATGCCTAAAATTATAACAGTCGAATGGATGATATGGCGTCTCCAGCAAATCAACTTGTGTTTTTTGGGGATTCATCCATCCCATTATAATTTTTTAAAAAATATATTTATTCACAAGCTTTGCTATCCCGTGTCGCAGCTAGTGGAACCCTAGTCGCTAGGGGTGGCAATCTAGCTCGTTGCTCGCGAGCCAGCTTGTGTTCGGCTCGTAATGAGCTCGAGATCGAATCGCTCGTCTAATAAACGAGTCGAATACAAGCAGGGGTCAGCTCGCTCGTGTTCGGCTCGATAACAGCTCGAATACATATCTTTTATATTTATATAATTTATATTTATATATATAAATAAATAATTATATATATATATATATATATATATATATATATATATATAATACAAATTTTTATTATTTGATTTTTAGTCCAACCTAAATATAAAGTTCCAACTCAATTATAAAAAGGTCCATTTATATGTAAAGTTTCAACCATTAGATCAAAGTCTGATGGGTAAGGTCTTATAAATTTATTTTCTACATATGTTCTTTGTTATCCTTTTAACTTGTTGTTCGTAAGCCAGCTCTTGTTCGACTCGTTAATAAACGAACCGAACACGAGCTGAATTTTTTGGCTCTATACTTTAACGAACTAGATGAAACGAGCCGAACGCGAGCCGGCCCCAGCTCGTTCGTGTTCGGCTCGTTGACACCCCTACCAGTCGCATCAGAAGAATTCGAGAAAGCAATCCGGGACATGGCTGTTCTGCTGTTCCAAGCCCAACAGCTCCACTACGACAGTTCAACCACAATTGCAAAGATGAAAGGTCAAATTCAATCTCTGGAAGAGAAGGCAAAATTGGAGTCAGAAAAGAGTACAATACAAGGGCAAATTGCTGCTGAAGAACTCCCAAAAGGCCTCTATTGTCTCCGCGTCAGGTTAACAATAGAATGGTTTAGAAACTCGCTTCTTCACAGAAAAATGCTTGAAGCAAAGAGGGCGCCAGAAACACAGTCTCTACCATTACTGTGTTTTCTCAGATAACATTGTAGCCGTGTCGGTTGTGGTGAACTCGACCACAATGAATTCAAAACGCCCTGATTTAATTGTGTTCCACCTAGTCACTGATGAGGTTAACTACATACCAATGAAGGCTTGGTTTTTATGAACAGTTTCCAAGGTGCAACTGTTTGAGGTTCTGAAGGTAAGAGGATTTCAGCTGGCTTAATGCGTCGTATGTCCCTGTTCTAATGCAGCTTCAGAACACTGAAACTCAAAATTTGTATTTCTCTTCAAGCGGGGATGGCAAAACACCGATTAAATTCAGGAACCCAAAATACTTGTCCATGCTGAACCATCTAAGGTTCTACATACCTGAAGTGTACCCAGCACTGAATAGAGTGGTGTTTCTCGACGACGACGTTGTTGTTCAGAAGGATCTAATCGAGCTTTTTACAACCAAATCTCAATGGGAATGTGATGGGTGCTGTAGAAACTTGCAGGGAGACATTCCACAGGTTTCACAAATATCTGAATCACTCACATCCATTAATTCGTGCTCATTTTGATCCCGATGCTTGTTGCTGGGCTTTTGGGATGAATGTGATCGATCTCAAAGAATGGCAGAAAAAGAATGTGACCGGGATATACCACTACCGGCAAGAGCAAAATACGGACCATACACTTTGGAAGCTGGGGGTCTCTACCACCAGGGCTTTTGGCATTCTATGGTTTAGTTGAAACATCTGATCCTAAGTGGCATGTTCTGGGATTAGGGTGCACAAATGTTGACCAAGCGGTGATTAAGGAGGGAGCGGTTTTGCATTATAATGGGAACATGAAACCCTGGCTGAAGATTGGGATGGAGAAGTACGAGGGTTTGTGGGACAAGTATGTGGCTACTCGCATCCTTTATTGCAGAGATGCCTCTTGCACTAATTCATGTTGGCAATTTCCTCCTATTTACTGGTCAGTAGGAACCGTATAACGGCTAAAGCCACGGTGACATGTAGAATTCTTTTTCGAGGGGGATGGCGGAACAATATTCTTCTTATTATTGTTTTCCCTATTAAGTTCCTTACATGCGGCAAAAAAACTATTAATTTGTCGAGGGGTCCAATTCCAGTTAGGTGAAACCTGATAGCTCCGACTAATGCTGCGTATAATGATCCTGAAGCTCCGTTGCTTAGTCAATTAGGTAGACATTCGGAAATGTTCCTACTGTTTTTTTTTCTTTTTCTTTTTTATCCATTCGAACCATATGTATTAGTATGCCATTTCATTTGAATTATACAATTTTGTAGAAGTTGGTATAGAACCTTCTGCCTTTTAAAGAATTTTCATCATTCTCCAATTTATGGGATGATTTAACGTCTTTTCTTTTCTTTTCTTTTTTTTGGTATCTTTGTAATGAGATGAATTTCTTCATTCTCGATGGACGTTAACTTGGGAGTTTCTTTTTATTACGGCATGCTACCGCACATCATGTTGTTAGTGATTTATGAATAGCAAAGAGCACCCATCATGTGCTGCGCAGAACATGCTAATTTTGCAACATGAGTGAGGCATGCTCATGTGATGTGAGGATATAATAGTGCAGAAGTAGTGCTTAGAACTAGGGCTGGGAAATAAGCGAGCCGGCTCGCGTTCGGCTCGGTATTCAGCTCGCTCGAGCTCGACTCGAAATTAAATGAGCCGAGCTTGAACAAAAAGAAAAACTCGAAATTTATTTTAACCTAAGCTTGAATATTACTAGGCTTGCTCGAATTAGGCTCGAAAAGCTCGATATATATATATATATATATAGAGAGTTGAGCTGGATTACTATTAATAGTATTTGAGTTCTTTTGCTATCGATTTTTTAGCCTTTAGATCTACACTTTAATCAATTCCACCTTTAGATTATACTATTCAACCAACCACCCACTCAACCCTAGGAGGACCACCACTAAATTCTAGAGGACCACTATCATCCTAATTGTATAATTTTTTATCCAATGGTTAAAAACTTGATAGCAAAAGAGTCCAAATACTATTAATAGTATTTCAGCCCAATTATATATATATATATATATATATATATATATATATATATATATATATATATATATATATATATATATATATATAGAGAGAGAGAGAGAGAGAGAGAGAGAGAGAGAGAGAGAGTCCAGCTGCTATACTCTTATGAGTATAGACCTCTTTATACTCATAAGTTTTCGGCCGTTAGATCTACCCCTTTGACCATTTCCACCCGTTAGATCATACTATTCAACCAACCACCCACTTAACCCTAAGGGACCACTATCATTCTAACCGAGGATCACTATCATCCTAACCGTACATTCCTTCATCCAACGGCCGAAAATTTATGAGTACAAAAGGGTCTATACTCATAAGAGTATAGTAGCTCTACTATATATATATATATATATATATATATATATATATATATATATATATATATATATATATATATATATATATTTATATATATATATATATAGTAGGACTACTATGCTATTAAAAGCACAGCAGTCCTTATGCTCCTAAGTTCCTAATCATCCATCAAGTTTGATGGGTGGTTATGATGAGAGAGAGAAGAGATATTTGAGAGAAATTTAAGGAGAGGAGAAATTGAGACACCAAATTTCTCCTCAATTTCTCTTCTCTCTCTCTTCCTAACCATCCATCAAACTTGATGGGTGGTTAGGAACTTAGGAGCACAGGAGTTGCTGTGTTCTTAATAGCACAGTAGCATATATATATATATATATATATATATATATATATATATATATATATATATATATATATATATATATATATATATATATATATATATATATATATATATATATATATATATGAGTTGAGCTGGAATACTATTAATAGTATTTGGACTCTTTTGCTATCGATTTTTTAACCGTTAGATCTACACTTTAAAAACTTGATAGCAAAAGAGTCCAAATACTATCAATAGTATTCCAGCCCAATTTTTTATATATATATAGAGAGAGTCCAGCTGCTATACTCTTATGAGTATAGACTCTTTTATACTCATAAGTTTTTTGCCGTTAGATCTACCCCTTTGACCATTTCCACCCGTTAGATCATACTATTCAACCAACCACCCACTTAACCCTAAGGGACCACTATCATTCTAACCGAGAATCACTATCATTCTAACTGTACATTCATTAATCCAACGGCCGAAAATTTATGAGTACAAAAAGGTCTATACTCATAAGAGTATAGTAGCTATATATATATATATATATATATGGGGCAATTGCTTATATACCCCTGAAAAGTTCCCGACTTTTTGATTTACCTTTCTTAGAAGGCTAATATTAAAAATACTTTTTTTACGTTCCAACCTATTTCAAATATACCCATAGAGTTAAATTCTGTTAATGAACTGTTAGGAATAGTTGTTATCTCTGTGAAATTACTATTTTGCCCTTTCAAATATACCTTTCTACCATTACCGACTTTTCTTATTTGCCCTTAAGTTAGGGGCACAAGAAGTATTTTGATTTTTGACCTTTTCAAATATACCCTTCTACCATTACCAACATTTCTTATTTGCCCTTAAGTTAAGAGCAAAAGAGGCATTTTGATTTTTTTAACTCTGGTAGATATTTAACTTACGTTTTAACCCAAGTTAACTTAACGGGTGGTAACTTTGTGACGCCCCAACTTCCCAGGGGGTCACCGATCCAAGAACTACTCCCGTCCTAGCACGCTTAACTCTCTTAACCTCTTGGGCCTAGCCACCACCCAAAATGCTTAAGCCGGGTTAAGAGTTTAGCCCTATTATATCTTATATATAGGACTATCTGGGTTCTCACAATCTCTCCCTCTTTAAGTCCTGACGTTCTCGTCAGGCTCAGACTCACAAGTACCAGGCGATGTGAGACTCATCTCGCTAGCCTAAACTGACCTCGTGGTGAGCCGCGCTCCACACACAACAGTCAACAGCATGAGAGCCTCGCTCTCCCCGCTGTATAATCCTGGCTCAGCCAAGACTCATCTCACATTTTCGACTGGTAATTGGCTCTGATACCAACTGTGACGCCCCAACTTCCCAGGGGGTCACCCATCCTAGGACTACTCCCGTCCTAGCACGCTCACAGTTAGTTAATTCGCGTATAATACGCGAATTAATCGCGAACAAGCTGCAAAACGTTTAAAACGCTCCGTTTACGAATTTTTTCCAAACAATCGGAATAAAACGCGTTTCTTTCCCTTGCTCATAGTATTCGCGATCAAAACGGCTTCGCCGAATTATATTTAGAAAAATTCGGATAAAGCGCAGTGAAAAGATGAAATTTCTCAAGAAAATTTGGATTTTGCGGCTGCGAATAGATGAAATTTCCGAACCTACGTCGCGCGATCACCGCTTCGCAGATCCATGCATCTTCTTGCGAGCAGTCGAGCGACCTTGCCTATTCAATTTTGAGGAAAACATAGAGTCGGAGCCATAGCAAGGAAGAAAAGAGGAAGGCGGAGGAACCGAGGAAGAAGGAAAAGAATTGCGGCTTACCGCGTTGGGAAGCGACGCGGTCCACGAGGCTGCACTCAGCCTCGTGGACCGTTGGAGTGAGAGGTCCACAGTGGACCTCTCACTCAATCCCCTTTGTGTTTGTTTATATATATATATATATATTATTTTTATATTTTTAAGAATTATAATTATTTATAATAATAGTATAAGTATAAAAAAAATTAATTTAATAGCCGAATTTTTATTCTGAATTTTTAAATCATAAATATAAAATTTTCGTATAAATCGCGTATACGAATTATTGACGAATCCGATTTTTAAACCGTATTTTTTAACGAATTTAAAAATTACGATACGAATTTTATCCGTATTTTATTCGTACCGAATTTTTACCGTATCCGAATTAACTAACTATGAGCACGCTTAACTCTCTTAACCTCTTGGGCCTAGCCACCGCCCAAAATGCTTAAGCCGGGTTAAGAGTTTAGCCATATTATATCTTATATATAGGACTACCTGGGGTCTCACAAACTTGCAGGGATATTTTTGAATAACGGAGGAACATATGAGGGGTATTTTGAAAAGAAAAAAAAAGTAGGGGTAAATGATATATTTTTGAAGTTTTGAGGGGTATATAGGCAATTATCCATATATATATATAGAGAGAGATAGCAGGACTACTGTACTATTAAAAGCACATCAGTCCTTATGCTTCTATTTCTTAACCACCCATCAAGTTTGATGGGTGGTTATGATGAGATAGAGAAGAGATATTGGAGAGAAATTTAAAGAGAGGAAAAATTGAGACACCCAATTTCTCCTCAATTTCTCTTCTCTCTCTCTTCCTAACCATCCATCAAACTTGACGGGTGATTAGAAACTTAGGAGCATAGGAGTTGCTGTGCTCTTAATAGCACAATAGCCCTGCTATATATATATATATATATAGAGAGAGAGAGAGAGTTGAGCTGGAATACTATTAATAGTATTTGAACTCTTTTGCTATCGATTTTTTAGCTGTTGGATCTACACTTTAATCAATTCTATCCTTTAGATCATACTATTCAACCAACCTGTAAGGACTGAGATTTTTACTGTCTAATTTAACTCCACGTTGACGATGTTTTTGTGTGTATTTTAATTACACAATCACTCGTCAAGTTCCGGGTGAAAATGAGTTGGAATAAAAGAGTTACGCGATTTTGAATATTCACTTAAGTGAATAGTAACTCTGGTTTTCCGGTAAGGCCAAATAATAGAGGTGGCCTCTGGAACGTATCGGACTCCGTTCATAGTGGTCCAATAGCTCATTTTCAACCGTCCGACTATTCTAGACTCGATGGCACTAACATATTTTGGATTTGATGCACGGTTTTCGAGAAAACTAGACCTTATCGAAAAATAGACTTTTATTCTTCATTGTGTTGGCTATGCAAAGTTTACCGTAACTCCGCTTTGCGTGTGAACCCTCGGATAGGGACCTATCGTGTGAAAGAAAGTTGGTGTCGATGGACTGAGGTCGCGAGTTCGCTAATCGAGGGGACTTAGTGGTGATTGTTGGTTGTTATACAAGTGAAATGTTGGAGGATCGGAGAGAGAATAAGTTCGTCGTGAATCGGCAACTAAATCGAATGAAACAAAATCGTGAGTTCGATAATTCGGCAGTGGTGAACGTGCTAGCGCAATCCGTTCGGAAATCCGACGGATGGATCGGCGGATATCGCACGTTTACCGAGGAAGGGACAAACGACATATTGTATTTCACGCAAAACTCCCAATATTTTATGTACCGAATCGCGCGAAACTTGGCGTGGAGGTGCTCACGCATGATTTAAGCGTGCTGTGAGGGAGCCATACATAATTTAGGGTTTTCGGTGGACTTATGCGCAAAATGGCAAATCTATATAGTGCACTTTAGGGCCCTAACCCTAGTCTCCTCCATCCCGTCCACAGCAACCCTAGCCGCCCTTCCCTCCTCGTGCTCTCTCTCCTGCGCGCAGCCGCCGCCGCCGCCGGCTGGGACTGCCGCCGGGACAATCTCCCTCGTCTCCTCCACCTTCTTTCCCTCCCTCACATACCTCCCTCGCTGTTGGAATCGGCCAGGAAGGTTTTCCTGTGGTCCCTGCGGGTTGCTGCCGCTGCCACCGACCTCCAGCGCGCCGCTCCGCCGTCCCCGGCCGTCCCTGCGCGCCGGCGCCGCCCTGCAACCATGGCTGGGCCACCCTGGACCCGTGCGGGCTGGTGGAGAAGAAAACCACCAGCCGCCGCCTCCCCTGGCCCACTGTCGACCCCACTCGACTCCCCGGCACCGCCGCATCCGAACCCGACGATCGCCGCCGCAACCGCATCTTGATCTGGAACTTGTGGGCGGCCGGGCGACCTTGCGCGCCGCCGCCGCTGCCCGGACCGGCCTCCCCTCCTCCCTTGTGACCCCGGAGGGACCCCGCGTCACCGTTCGGCGCCGCCCTGCCGCCGCCGCCGCCGCTGAGACTAACCCGAGCTCACCCCGGGTTTGTGCGGGCTAGGGCATCACCGCCCGCCGTAACTGCCGCCTCCCGCCGCCGGCTGGTGCGAGCCCCGGCCGTCCCCCGCCGGCCGCACCTGCCTCCCACCGGCACACCCGCCGTCGTCGCCCCCGTCGGCCGGAGCAACACCTTGCTCTCGGGTTCAGCCCGAGATGGGGCTGTTTTGGGCTGCATCGCCGTTCCAGCGATCCGAGCGCTTCCGTCGACCCCGCTGGTGAGCACGGCCCTCCTGAGGTGCCGACTACCTCCGTGCTCACCTGTTATGTTGCTAGCGAGGCTCGAAACATTGAGTTCTGTTACGAATTTTATATAGATCCTAGGGCACCCCCTATCTTTCAAGTTCTTGAACGTCGCTCCCGCACGCTCCTTGGCTGTTCTCTATGCTCCGGACAGTGAGCACGGCCTCCGCCTTCTCGAGACATTGCAAGGTGTGCCTCGATATTTGTGCCGGGTCTGTACGCCGTACGGGCTAGGCTTTTCAAAAAAAAAAAATTGACCCGTTTTCCGCAATTAAGCTTGCCCGGGGCGTGACAGATTCAGATGGTATCAGAGAACGAACAATCACAACTACATTCACAACCTATCTAACTGAATCACTGGTTAGGATGATCCTAGGAAGACCTAAGGTTTATAAGCACGTGAGAGCACGGGGTTGTGGGATTGAGTCCCGGTAAGTTGATCGAGTTTTATTAACTCGAGGTTTATTGTTGTTTCGTTACCCCGTGTTTGTTTTGCAGTTGCGGTGCAGACTTGTGTCTCTACTGGGAGTGGTGGCGGATTACCACACAGATATTGAGTGGTAGGGTGATGTGCACTTGGTAAAACCACTCGGGAAAGATGTTGATATTGAGGCTCCAGGCAGTGACATCTGCTGGGCCTTAGCTGACGGCTGAGCCGTGATTTCTTGGCCCCACTTTCCATGTAGAGCACGAGGTCCACTGCGGGTATCTCTATGGAGACGATACATTGTGCGGCTACCGCCGCAACTGTTTTTGGAGCTGTGTGAGTACAGCTCGAGTATTGAAATGCAATCGCTTGGGCTATTGCAGTGCGGATATTATTTCCTCAGACTCTGTGAGTATGGCTTTAATGCCTATTCCTCCCTATTTAGAGCTCATGTACGATTGCATGCATCTCTGTTGTAGTGTACCGAATTTTTAATATAAAAGTAAGTGAAAATAAAAATAGTGTGAGATACTATTTTTATTGGACTTAGAGAAGTAAAATATAAGTCGTAAGTAACTTGTGCTGAAATTGGAACGAAAACAGGAGATTTAGAATTTTCTGTAAGAAACGGAGCTGATTTTTTAGCAGAAAATTCACAGTGTCAGAAAATTATGAAAATTTGAGGATATGTCAGAATTATTTTTCTGAGGCTAGATTAAAAGTTTCATGTCATTCCGACACCCGAAAAGTGAAGATAAAATATAAATGCAATCTGCTAGAGATTTTAGTCGGTAGAGCTTTCGGTGACCAAAAAATGGTCCGAAACTGAGTAGTGATGATCAGTTCTTCTGATTAACTTAAACTGAGCATGACTGTCAAATTTGAGCGCAAACGAACATTCAGAAGGACTCCGGCGAAAAGTATCAGATTCTGAACTGAACTGAAACTATAATTTCCAATAGGTGCAGGGGGTTCCTACGAATTTGGCCACCTATTTCCTCTTCTCCCTGAGCTGAACACACACACACGCATGGTAAGAGAGAGAGAGAAGCTCTCCCTCTCCTCACAATCTCCTCTCTTCCCCTCTCTTGATCTCTCCCAAAAAAACTTGGGATTTGGTGGAGATTGAGGGAGTCGGGACGGTGCGTGAGGTGCGGTGGACGATCGATCTTTCGGTCCCGACTAGTATAGTTGGTTTAGCTCCTTCCCCTGTACTTTCATGCACTTAGACTTATTATGGTTCAGTGGATATTGTTTTCTTAACACCGTATGAATATTTTAATAAATGAATTGGAATGATTTTATTGGATTTGCAAATGATTTCTCCTACCCTTCGAGGTAGTTCGTTTTTAAATAAAAAGGCTTTTCGAGTGATCTTTGTTCTTTTGGCTACTAGTGTATTCAAATAATTGTGTATGTGGACTGGTGAATGAAAGTGTGATTGTGATCCTGTTGTATGTCGATGGTACGCAGTGCAAATACAGGGGAGACTCTGTCCGCATATGGATCAAGGTAACGGCGCATAACATTGTTAAGTTGCATGTTATTAATGCTATTAGATGCATGTTTAGGGGCTTTGATGCAATTTAGTTGCTGTGGGCAGCGTGTGCATGCTACGCGTGACCTGTGGACTGATTGTCCAAGGTCCGCTGCCCTTCGTTTGTCCGAAAATGGGTTTTTGGAGCGTTTCCCAACAAAATTCGTCTGCGGAACGTGGTTTCCGGCTCGTAAATTATCCGACTCGATGTTCGTACCCTGTGGGCTGCCGCTAGGCCTTATTGGCTGGTTGTTCCAGCCGTCTCTTATATTCGGAGACGCCCGGTGAGCGGTAGTGGGTTCCGGTGTCGAAATCGGCACTTCCGGGAACCCGGATCCGGACGATCATCCGCGAATGATCGTTTCGATGTTCGATCTTGTGCTCGCTTCCAAGGCATCCAAATGGATGTGTTTTGGGACAGCGGTTGACTCGTGGATCGAGTCGGTATCTTTCGGGACTGTCCGTGTGTCCCGGGGACGTCCCGGTGCGATTTCGGAATTTCCGTCACTGTTTGGAGATCGGTTTTGGGAAACCGAGTCTCGGGATTTTGGGAGTGTGTGCATGTGTCTTCTGATTGAGTCGTTCGAGGCTTGTCTCTGACTCAGTGGACCTATCGTAGGTCCGGTTGATTTGCGGTGCGTCCCGGATTCCGACGCGACTGTGACAGGTGGGTACTTCGACTCGAAGTTGGTCTAGTGGTGCATGCTCGGTGACATTCCTTCTACCCTTTTCTTTTCAGTTCTGCATATATATATGAGATGAGTTGAGCCGGCACCTTGAGATCTTTACTTTACTCTACTTGCATTCCTTATCTGTTCTAGCAGTAGAGTGGACATGATTGCATCAGTATCTGACAGGATATATTCTCGTGACCTTCTTGGTCGGTTTCTTGACACGGTTGTCTGATGACCTATACGGTCGGTATACCCGGAGGGGTGGATTATTGGCTGGTTGCCAACGGTTATTGGTCATACTTGCATCGATCGCCATTACTCTTGCGCATATCGCGAACACCAGCGGTTGATCCCCGCAAAAGGGTGTTCTTTTTCGAAAAAGTGGTCGTACATCCGACCCGTGAGCTCAGTGGGGCACTTAAATGCTGGCAGAGTAGGAGTGGCATGGGCCTGAGGTCTGCGGACCGTTATGGCATGTTTAGATTGGGTATATTTGTTGTATTCATTTGTTGATGCATTACATTTACAGTAGCAGTAGTATATTTGTTTCGTTCTCTACTTACTTGCATTGCTACTGTATTATCTTCCTTTCAGTTTTCTGTCTGCTAGTGTGTGCCCGGCCTTCGTCGGCTTGCGGTACCCACTGGGAGGGAGAGACATGTTTACATGTTCTCATCCCCCCACCACCATTTTTCAGGTGACTTGGGAGTGCGTAGAGGACGGTGAATCGTGCTCGTGCGCGCTTTGAGGCTTGATGAGCTTGCGACCCAAGGTGAGATTTTGAGGTTTAAACGTTAGGATTTTGCTAAAACCTTTAAGAATTGATATTTCTGGTACTCTAGATGATTCTATAGTAATTTAATCAAGCTTCTCCATGAATTTTGGGAGAAATTTGGAGAAATGTAAACCTAGGGTTAAGAATTGGGGATTTTGGGATTTTGAGGTTTTGAACCAAATTGATCCTCTGGTTCTCTAATTGAAGGTTAGAGGAGAGCCCCGGACAACTTTAATTTGGAAATCGACGAGCGTTCGGTGATCAATTTCGAGCAACGAACCGAACGGGGCGACATTGGCCGTACGGGCTCGAAAGAGAGCGATTGGCCGCGAGAGTCCGATTGCAAGTGTCTACAAGCAATCGGAGGTATTGTGAGGTGGGTTTGCGCTTACCGAAGTGATTAGGTCACTTCCATGCCAAAGAGTAAAGTTTAATATTTGTATTACTTGTTGATGCATGTATGTAATGGTAGGTTATATGTTGTAATTATGAATGTATAAATCATATGTTGCTAGGTGAGATTACCTACCATTGGATGATGACATAGGCATGTGAAAACATATAGGATATATATATGTATGCCTAGGTATGAACATTGAACATAGGTCGATGAACTCTAGAAAAATTAGAGGATTCGACAAGTAGAAAATCAATGGACTAGATGTCATAGAAACTGTGAATCCTAGGTGTGGACAACTAGGATTGGAAAGAACATAATTGTTATTAAGTGTTATTGAACCTAGTGTCATAAACCTAGAGTCGTCGAACCTAGGTTGGGAAACATAGTGATAGGAAGATCGCTTAAACAGAAAAGTATCGAACCAAATGTCATTGAACATAGGTTGGAAAATGTAGTGGTAGGAAGACCACTTGGATTGGTATGTCATTAAACATAGAGTCGAGCAAACCTAGGTGGGAAAGACATAGGACCTAGTGTTGTTGAACCTAGGTTGTGAAACATAGTGGAAGGATGACCACTTGGACATGAGACTATGAACCTAAAAAGGTTGACTTGGAAATGGAGAGATGTGCACATCTAGTGATCTTGGTGATCTTGGTATCAGAGCTCAGGCGTGTGCGACGATTTCGCCGCCGTAGGCTGGATACCCGGGGTGTGTGCGACGATTTCGCCGCCCAGTGAATTGAGCCATTGTTGGCGTGTGCGACGATTTCGCCGCCAGGTGGCTAAGTCAGGTAAGGCGGTAAGCTGTGGATAATTGACTCAAGAGTGAGTCGGGTTTGACCTTGGCTAAGGTAAGTAAAACCTTAGGAGAGAATTGCATATAAAAGTGGATAGTGAAATAGAAGGTAGAAATGATAGATCTACTTGCATGGATTTCATATTGCATTTAGTTGAGGCATAAGCATGGATGATTTTATTACTTGCACATGATATATGTTTATATATATTGGACTAACCTGCTTATGTTGCCTCCTTTGGACCTGGTGGGTCGAGCTTCTCTCTTGGGTGGCCTTACCCACTGGGAACTATTTTATATAGTTCTCATCCCACTGTTTTTCAGGTCCACACGTGAGCGGCGCGGCGGCGCGAGGAAAGGGCGTAGCTCGATAGATAGCGCCCTACCACTTGTGACCAGAGATAGATGTACCCTGGGTCAGCATAGCTTAGGGGTATAGAAAAGAAAAGAATGAACGAATTGATTGTATTTGGAAGAAAAAGGCAAAAAATGTAAATGTAACGTGAATGCAAATGAATGCTTGTAATAGCGTAGTTGTTTTACGTTTTTGATACCTTCCTTATGCAATTTGTGTATGAATTCTGTTCCTGTTGGAACCTCGTGAATTGTATTGATTGCGACGCCTTGGACGTACAGGGGAAACTCTGTCCGTTCGGCGGTCTGTTGGCGCGCCCGAATCCGACCAAAGAGGCGGTCTCGGGGCGTGACAGATAAAGTGGTATCAGAGCGTAGAAATGGTCTAGGTGGACCTAGGAGACCCTAGGAAGGTAAACCATAAGGACCTAAGCTCGTGAGAGACGAGAACTTGTGACTTGCGGCGAAGGGTGAATCGATTGGGTCATGTGTTGTATGCCTCTAAAAAGGATGTTAGAGGTAGATTCAAGGTGTGGTTTATTCTCAGCCGAGGGTGTTCATGTTGGCGGCCGACAACATGAAACCGAGTGATGAGAATAGACGCCCTTGTGTGACTTTCGCCTGATTTGAGTCCGTGACTGTGTAAACTATTGTACTTGACCTTGAAGGTCGAGGATTTTGACGAAAGTTGTCGTGTTTCAAGATACGATGGCGTCACGTGGGCGATCTCCGACGAGATCAACGTGGGATGGACCTAGTGAGGTCCCTGTGCAATCTGGGGCAAGTGGAGACCCGGAGCTTCGTGAACAGTTGGCCACACTCGTTGGAGTGGTGCAACAACAAGCTAAGACGGTGCAGCGACAGCAGGAGGCTGCCCTGCGCCAGGAGGAGCGGATTAAGAGACTCCAAGAGACTGTGGAGCAATTGGTAACCGCACCGGTTATGGCGCACCATGTGCAGCGTGGTGTTGCGGCGGAGACCATTCCGACTGGGTCGGGCAATCCGGCCCCTGCCTATGTGGAGGTGGAGGCCGAGAGGGAGCGGGCTTTAGCTGCCCTCATGACGTTCAAGGTATTCAATCCGCCTACCTTCAATGGGGAAGAAATGGACCCGTGGACCGTAGAAACGTGGATCGATTCTATGGAGTCCCTGTTTGAGGACTTGTACACCTTGGAGCGCGACAAGGTGCATTTTGCCGCACACTGCTTGCAAGGGTCGGCAAAGGCGTGGTGGAAGGGGGTCAAGCGAGACCGATCTTCCAGTCTCCCTCCTGTGGCTTAGGAAGAGTTTCGGGGATTGGTGTTTTCTGCCTATTTCCCCGATAGTGAAAAGAGAAAGCTTCAAGAAAGGTTCAGGAAGCTGAAGCAAGGTGACCGCTCGGTGAGGGGTTATGAGCGGGAATTCTCTCGCATTGTGAATTGTATCCCATACGTGGTGCGGGATGACAAAGACAAAGCCGACTGCTTCGAGCGGGGACTTCGGCCAGAAATCTTTGTGGTGGTCCACTCATTTAAACTGCAGACTTTTGCCGAGGTGTTGGACCGGGCTTTATGGGTGGAGCAAGGCAATGCATGCGCGCGGGAGGAGCGCGAGGCCTATGGCGAGGAAAAGGAGGAAAGACGACCATCGAGTGGATCTGGTGGTCAATCAAGTTCCAGACAAGCTCCAACGCGTTCGCACTCGCGATCACGTGCCCCAGGGACCTACCGTACTCGGTCCTCAGTGAGCTGTATCATTTGTGGAGGCCCTCATCACCCACAACAGTGTGAACTGCGAGAGGGCAAGTGTTTCAGGTGTGGGCAACCGGGCCATACACGGGATGAGTGCCCACAGGTGGATAGCCGGACCTTAACACTTGCGACGGCCTTTTCCGCTCCGAGACGGCTCGCGGGTGTGCCACCTGCGGCAAGGTCTAGGGAGCGTGCGCCGGTGTCGGGACAACCTGAGGGTTCGCGTCGGGCGCCGAGTGGCCATGGATAGGCGATCTAGGCTGAGGAGCCTACTGCTGCTGGCGACATCATGGCAGGTATGATTTAATTGTGCAATCGTGCGCAAGGCATATTTGACGCTAAAGCATTGCATGCATTATCATGTGGTCAATTGCCGTTATACGGGCATGCGAATGTCATAGAAGCACGTATCCGCCTGCTGGAGCAGGTAGGGATGAAAATGGTGGACTGACTCGCGAAATTGAGGCAATGGGTATAGCCACTTGCGAGAGCCGAGTCATGGCGCTCGAGGACGTTATAGTAGTCCGAGAGCTCTAGATGCCGTTCCAGCGACCGAACAGTGAAAGTGGAATCACTGTTGCGGAGTTAGTAAGGTAATCGCCAAGATCAGGCGAGTAAGCTTTGTAGTACCTCAAATTGAGGTGGGTAGTGTACTCACAAGGCGAGTGAGTTTGAGCTAGTAGCTTAGTGCATGCGGTTAGCCCGGAAAAGCCTAGAAGCGTAGAACGCTCGAGTAGAGGTACTTATGGAGTGCGGATTTGGTTCAGCCGAGAGGGTTTGTTGGCAGTAGCACTTGAGCATTGCTAAGTGTGAAGCGGGCCATGGACCGCTCGTAGGGCTGGTGGCTCGCACTAGGTGCTTAGGAGCCGATAGAGGTTTGTGTGGCTCGGTAGAGCGTGTCGTGTGTAGCGACGGTATTGGGTATCGCTTGGGGACGACCCGTGCCCGGACCATGTGTGGACTGTGGAGCCTGGGGCCATATGGACAGGCGCAGTCAGCTGTGTGATACAGCGGCCTGAGACCTACGGGTGGGGTAGAGAGTTGTGGTCGGGACGGTAGTCCGAGCTATGACCCGAGGATGTGGAATACCACACGTGAGACCGTGTAGTGGATAGAACTCTGAGAGTGTGATTGTGACCCAACCCTAGGATTTGTAGAGGTTTGGGTCTTGGTTGCTCCTGGTTGGAGCATGTGTGCGAAGTCTCAAGTGGGGACTCCGCCAAGTAATGATTGGGTCTACGCTTGCGAGCGAGAGACGTTGTGCGATGTTAAGACGCGAGCTAGGCGGTAGGCCTGAGTAGGAATTTTGGTCTATGGACCATTCGTGATAAACCGAAATGAGCGGTTTAGTTGGAAGCTCTTGCGGTGAGAGCATCACTTGTGTATTGAGTATCGAGGGTAGTGACCATAGAACTTCGGCTCGGTCATACCGTTCGTCTTGATCCTAAGTCGCCAACTGCCGAGTCTAGTAGTATCGGTGAGATGGGATGTAGTTCACGAACGAAGTGTTCGTGTGAGCTCGTCGTGAGAACGATGTGATGTGAACTCGTGGCATATGATGAAAGCGAGATGAGATGCTCGTGTTGAGGCAATGGAAAAGTAGAAGCCACGCGTGGATTTGAGGATTTTGCTCCTAAGTGAGCTGGAGTTGAGGATGTGCCAAGTGTGCCATCTTGAGTTGTGGCTAGGAATTCACAAGTGATAAGGCCACTTGTGTTTGGTCGATGAATCAATGATATTGCTTTTAGGCAATGACGGTGATCGAACCAATATGAGTTCCACAATGGAACTATGAACTTGGAGGAGAGTCGCTCGTGACGACATAGACTCTCGAGTGGCCAAGATACCTGGCCTGCGAGGTGCAGGAGTGTGGATATAGACTACAAAAATGTAGTACACCGAACTTCAGTGCGCTATACCGAACTTTACCAAATTGGATGAAGTTCAGGAGAAGCCGATGATGGCTAGTGTGGGATTGAGTTCCGAGAATTTCGGAATGTGTGGGTGCGAGTTAAAGACCCACAAACCAAAATTTGAAATTTTTGAAGAAGTCGCACTGGAGCTGAAATGCTCTCGGGTTCCGAACCCGGGAGTGGGATCCGGACTTTCGGGTTACTATGCGAGACTGGGAAAGAGCAAGAATCCGGACCTAGCAATAGGATCCGGACTCGAGCTATGCAGAATGCCTAAAATTGGGGCATTTGAGCCCTTTTGCATGGATTGAGGTTCGTGGTAAGCCGTTTGAGCTACGCGAGCATATGACGTGCGAAGAATCACGGTTCGCATCCTTGCTCGTGCAGAGGAGCCGTGGACTCGCGTGTCCCTAGGTGATAGGCTTTGTGAAGCTGCCCGGACTGGGAAGACGCGATGATGGAATGATACCCTCATCTATTTGATAAATAGATTGAGGTGCGATCTTAGTTTCGCGGACGAAACTCTTTTTAAGGTGGGAGGAATGTAGTGTACCGAATTTTTAATATAAAAGTAAGTGAAAATAAAAATAGTGTGAGATACTATTTTTATTGAACTTAGAGAAGTAAAATATAAGTCGTAAGTAACTTGTGCTGAAATTGGAACGAAAACAGGAGATTTAGAATTTTCTGTAAGAAACGGAGCTGATTTTTTAGCAGAAAATTCACAGTGTCAGAAAATTATGAAAATTTGAGGATATGTCAGAATTATTTTTCTGAGGCTAGATTAAAAGTTTCATGTCATTCCGACACCCGAAAAGTGAAGATAAAATATAACAGCAATCTGCTAGAGATTTTAGTCGGTAGAGCTTTCGGTGACCAAAAAATGGTCCGAAACTGAGTAGTGATGATCAGTTCTTCTGATTAACTTAAACCGAGCATGACTGTCAAATTTGAGCGCAAACGAACATTCAGAAGGACTCCGGCGAAAAGTATCAGATTCTGAACTGAACTGAAACTATAATTTCCAAAAGGTGCAGGGGGTTCCTACGAATTTGGCCACCTATTTCCTCTTCTCCCTCAGCTGAACACACACACACGCATGGTAAGAGAGAGAGAGAAGCTCTCCCTCTCCTCACAATCTCCTCTCTTCCCCTCTCTTGATCTCTCCCAAAAAAACTTGGGATTTGGTGGAGATTGATCTCAGGAATGCGTAGAGGACGGTGAATCGTGCTCGTGCGTGCTTTGAGGCTTGATGAGCTTGCGACCCAAGGTGAGATTTTGAGGTTTAAACGTTAGGATTTTGCTAAAACCTTTAAGAATTGATATTTCTGGTACTCTAGATGATTCTATAGTAATTTAATCAAGCTTCTCCATGAATTTTGGGAGAAATTTGGAGAAATGTAAACCTAGGGTTAAGAATTGGAGATTTTGGGATTTTGAGGTTTTGAACCAAATTGATCCTCTGGTTCTCTAATTGAAGGTTAGAGGAGAGCCCCAGACAACTTTAATTTGGAAATCGACGAGCGTTCGGTGATCAATTTCGAGCAACGAACCGAACGGGGCGACATTGGCCGTACGGGCTCGAAAGAGAGCGATTGGCCGCGAGAGTCCGATTGCAAGTGTCTACAAGCAATCGGAGGTATTGTGAGGTGGGTTTGCGCTTACCGAAGTGATTAGGTCACTTTCATGCCAAAGAGTAAAGTTTAATATTTGTATTACTTGTTGATGCATGTATGTAATGGTAGGTTATATGTTGTAATTATGAATGTATAAATCATATGTTGCTAGGTGAGATTACCTACCATTGGATGATGACATAGGCATGTGAAAACATATAGGATATATATATGTATGCCTAGGTATGAACATTGAACATAGGTCAATGAACTCTAGAAAAATTAGAGGATTCGACAAGTAGAAAATCAATGGACTAGATGTCATAGAAACTGTGAATCCTAGGTGTGGACAACTAGGATTGGAAAGAACATAATTGTTATTAAGTGTTATTGAACCTAGTGTCATAAACCTAGAGTCGTCGAACCTAGGTTGGGAAACATAGTGATAGGAAGATCGCTTAAACAGAAAAGTATCGAACCAAATGTCATTGAACATAGGTTGGAAAATGTAGTGGTAGGAAGACCACTTGGATTGGTATGTCATTAAACCTAGAGTCGAGCAAACCTAGGTGGGAAAGACATAGGACCTAGTGTTGTTGAACCTAGGTTGTGAAACATAGTGGAAGGATGACCACTTGGACATGAGACTATGAACCTAAAAAGGTTGACTTGGAAATGGAGAGATGTGCACATCTAGTGATCTTGGTGATATTGGTATCAGAGCTCAGGCGTGTGCGACGATTTCGCCGCCGTAGGCTGGATACCCGGGGTGTGTGCGACGATTTCGCCGCCCAGTGAATTGAGCCATTGTTGGCGTGTGCGACGATTTCGCCGCCAGGTGGCTAAGTCAGGTAAGGCGGTAAGCTGTGGATAATTGACTCAAGAGTGAGTCGGGTTTGACCTTGGCTAAGGTAAGTAAAACCTTAGGAGAGAATTGCATATAAAAGTGGATAGTGAAATAGAAGGTAGAAATGATAGATCTACTTGCATGGATTTCATATTGCATTTAGTTGAGGCATAAGCATGGATGATTTTATTACTTGCACATGATATATGTTTATATATATTGGACTAACCTGCTTATGTTGCCTCATTTGGACCTGGTGGGTCGAGCTTCTCTCTTGGGTGGCCTTACCCACTGGGAACTATTTTATATAGTTCTCATCCCACTGTTTTTCAGGTCCACACATGAGCGGCGCGGCGGCGCGAGGAAAGGGCGTAGCTCGATAAATAGCGCCCTACCACTTGTGACCAGAGATAGATGTACCCTGGGTCAGCATAGCTTAGGAGTATAGAAAAGAAAAGAATGAACGAATTGATTGTATTTGGAAGAAAAAGGCAAAAATGTAAATGTAACGTGAATGCAAATGAATGCGTAGTTGTTTTACGTTTTTGATACCTTCCTTATGCAATTTGTGTATGAATTCTGTTCCTGTTGGAACCTCGTGAATTGTATTGATTGCGACGCCTTGGACGTACAGGGGAAACTCTGTCCGTTCGGCGGTCTGTTGGCGCTCCCGAATCCGACCAAAGAGGCGGTCTCGGGGCGTGACATCTGTGGAGATGATGATTTATGCCGGTTTGACCGCATGTATTGCGTGGGCTGCTGGTTTGCGGCCCGATGTTTGAGTAAAGCTTTGGCGGGTTGAACCGTGGTGCCTACCCTAATTTCCTTTCTCTAATGGTAGCATAAGCCATAGAGAGAAGAGCGAACTGAGGTTTTGGATAGTCGAGGTAAGTTGGTGATAGCTTACGAGCGAGGTTTTCCTCTTTTTTCAGGTAAGTTGTTGGCTTGACCCCGATCTTTGATTGGATGGAGTGTGTCGAGGTTGTTATAGAGCTCCTTATTGAGCTTCAGGCAAGATATTAGATTCTGTGTGAGTATATATGATCGGGAATTCGCCTGACTCATGAAACTGAAGGATGTTCGTGATGCGAAGCAAGCTTAGAAAATATTTCTCGCTTGAGTGATGTTTAAATATCCTGTTGGTGGATTTGTCAATGCAGCTATTTTGATTTTTCGTGATCTTTACGCCTATTGGCGTAAGCCAGGATTGGATATGATTTAGCTTCAATGTCAGGTTTTTGTGGAATACGCGTTGAGTGAGGCAGTCCCAACACCTAAATCAGAGTGGTATGGGAATGGCACGTAGTTTATGTAGTCTTATGGCATATAGGATGATTATATAGGATAATTGGAAAACCCTAAGGGTAAGTTGTGGTGTTGGATGAGGCTCGAAAATCGAGTTGTTGATCGCTTTTAGCTTGTGTAGTTGGCGACTCTATGTCATGGATAGTTCATATTCCTGTTGTTGGAGCCATAGAACTCCTAGGGAGTTGGCTCGATGGCTAGTCCAATCTCGAATATCGACTTCCGTAGTCGATATTTATTAGTGTCGTGGTGCACTCTGGTGCAGCATTACGAGATCGAATGATTTCGTGCTGGTGTCACTTCTCCAACGTGGCGTTGGAGATGGATCTACGGTACTTCGCCTCCCTTTTGATAAATGCGTTGGTTGCAGACAACGTATTGTCAAAAGTTAGGGCGAATTGCCCTACCCCTCTTTTGGGAGTATTTGGATTGGGTTAATGTGTTTCCCTTGTAGATGACCTCTATAGGTTGTCTCGTGCGAGGGATAGAGTCGTGGTCATCTCCGACCACGCAGTGTATTCTGAGTTAGCCCTAGGCAAGGTTATGTAAAGTGATGAGTTAACCTCACCAATGGTATGTACTTCGGTGTTGGTCTGGTTGTATACTAGCCAGTAGCCTGGTCTCGCATAGTTAAGGGACGAGTTAGATAATGCGCTCTCAATTGCAATCTATATTGCATTGCTAGAAGATGTGAACTATGCTGGGCACGTGGATTGAGCCTAGCCTTTGGCTCAGAAGTAGATGCAGGTGCTTGAATGCTAGGTACATGACGTGGTTAAACACGGATAACTATGAGAGTGGATTACTCTTCTGGTCACTTGATGATTGATGCACTTGGGTCTCGTAGAGACAGGCATCGGATGTGGTATGGAACATTGAATCGCTGGTCCCATGTGGATTTCAGCGACCGAGTTTCGTGGAGACAGATGTTGAGCATCACTGATGGCTTTGACGACTAGTTGCGATTGACAACCCTATTTTACCAAGTGGTGGACACACGTGGATTTTTATGTTGAATCGCATGTACATATAGATGGCTTACTAGTCGAGCTCAACTGGTTGTGTGAGCCTTAGACCTTTTGATCTAGGCGGACGGTTTGGTCTTGGACCATGGAATGTCGAATACCATAAGTGAGTTTTCGATGCTAAGGGTTTGACTTTGATATGCTTGTATCTCAGACTGGTGGGAGACTGTAGTCTCCAAGATGAGCGTTATTGACATAGATTTTAGAACAATGATATAGTTTCACTCATGGTGAGCAAGTTGACGTTGTTGGTAATTCGGAGTGCGTCATTTCAGCCTTCGAAAATATACTCCAGACTTATGGTGTTGACCCAGAATTTTCCTGAGTGAACCTTTGACGTAGTTGAGTTAGTTATTGCTACGTGAACCAGTGTTGGGTGGACCTTGAGTTTCTGAGTGAAGAGTTATTATCCCAATTTTGGACAGTGATAGGATCGGATTGTCCTGGAAGCGGTACTATTTTATCCGCAGGTTATTGAATGGTGATGATCCCGGTGGTTCAGTCCGTGGAATTTTGTGAGGGTATGTTTTTCCCTCACCTCGCTTGAATGGAATTGCATCTTCGTCATCCCTTACTTTGAAAATCAATCATTCTAGATTCGAGGAAGTGCAATTGAACAATACCCAAGAGTGATGTTCGGATTTGATTATGGTGGGAAAGTAGTCAAGTTTCGGAGACGAAACTTCTTTTAAGGAGGGGATGATGTAAGGACTGAGATTTTTACTGTCTAATTTAACTCCACGTTGACGATTTTTTTGTGTGTATTTTAATTACACAATCACTCGTCAAGTTCCGGATGAAAACGAGTTGGAATAAAAGAGTTACGCGATTTTGAATATTCACTTAAGTGAATAGTAACTCTGGTTTTCCGGTAAGGCCAAATAATAGAGGTGGCCTCTGGAACGTATCGGACTCCGTTCGTAGTGGTCCAATAGCTCATTTTCAACCGTCCGACTATTCTGGACTCGATGGCACTAACATATTTTGGATTTGATGCACGGTTTTCGAGAAAACTGGACCTTGTCAAAAAATAGACTTTTATTCTTCATTGTGTTGGCTATGCAAAGTTTACCGTAACTCCGCTTTGCGTGTGAACCCTCGGATAGGGACCTATCGTGTGAAAGAAAGTTGGTGTCGATGGACTGAGGTCGCGAGTTCGCTAATCGAGGGGACTTAGTGGTGATTGTTGGTTGTTATACAAGTGAAGTGTTGGAGGATCGGAGAGAGAATAAGTTCGTCGTGAATCGGCAACTAAATCGAATGAAACAAAATCGTGAGTTCGATGATTCGGCAGTGGTGAACGTGCTGGCGCAATCCGTTCGGAAATCCGACGGACGGATCGGCGGATATCGTACGTTTACCGAGGAAGGGACAAACGACATATTGTATTTCACGCAAAACTCCCAATATTTTATGTACCGAATCGCGCGAAACTTGGCGTGGAGGTGCTCACGCATGATTTAAGCGTGCTGCGAGGGAGCCATGCATAATTTAGGGTTTTCGGTGGACTTATGCGCAAAATGGCAAATCTATATAGTGCACTTTAGGGCCCTAACCCTAGTCTCCTCCATCCCGTCCACAGCAACCCTAGCCGCCCTTCCCTCCTCGTGCTCTCTCTCCTGCGCGCAGCCGCCGCCGCCGCCGGCCGGGACTGCCGCCGGGACCATCTCCCTCGTCTCCTCCACCTTCTCTCCCTCCCTCACATACCTCCCTCGCTGTTGGAATCGGCCAGGAAGGTTTTCCTGTGGTCCCTGCTGTTGGCCTAGTGGCCCTAATCATTCTTTAGATTTTGATGATAACAAATAATTGAACTAATCTTTTATCTTGAGTTTTGTGTTTAGATTTCTCTATCTTCAATTGGACTCAAGATGGGCAATCCTCTAGCACTAAGCTTCACCACTTGAAGCTACCTTGTCAAGTAGATAAAATATCTCTCTACTCCACCTTTTAACATTGTGCTTTAAAGATTAAAGTATGAAATGTCAAGTTATATTTTAACTTACTCTTTTTATCATCTAAAGCACATGGGACTTCAAACAATATTCAAAAACTTCTCAAAAACTGTTTTCTGTCAAGTTTGTGTTTTGGACCCTGTTCTGGGCGCCCACAAACTTCTGGAGGCCCAAAAGTTCTGCTCAGGTTTTGTGGATCCTGACGGTTTGCTGTTTAGGTGGTCCAGAAACTTCTTCACCTGATCTGGGCGCCCACAAGTTAACTTCTGGAGGCCCGAAAGTTCTGCTCAGGTTTTGTGGATCCTGACGGTTTGCTGTTTAGGTGGTCCAGAAACTTCTTCACCTGATCTGGGCGCCCACAAGTTAACTTCTGGAGGCCCGAAAGTTCTGCTCAGGTTTTGTGGATCCTGACGGTTTGATGTTTGGGTGGTCCAGAATGGTTTATGATCTGGGCGCCCGAACTGTATGTTTAGGGCGCCCGAATATTTGACTTGACAGGTTTGATGTTCCGGACAGTACGACGCAACGGTCCGAAAGTTCTGACAGCGGCGCTGCGCAGGCGGCACGCGTGCCTGAGAAAGTGGGCGCCCACAAGTTGACTTCTGGAGGCCCAGAAGTCCTGCTCAGAGAAAACGGCGCGCATGGTCTGACAGTGTCAGAAAAGTCGACGCGCATGTTCTGGGCGCCCACAAGTTGACTTCTGGAGGCCCAGAAGTCCTGCTCAGAGAAAAGCGGCGCGCGTGGTCTGACTGGTCAGAAAGCTGTCGCGCGTGATCTGGGCGCCCACAAACGTCTGGAGGCCCGAATGTACGGATCCAGAAAAGCGGCGCACGGGCCTGACAGGCAGCTGGTTTTGCAGTGCGCGTGCTCAACATCTGGGCGCCCGAAAGTCATGTTTAGGGCGCCCGAAAGTGCAACGACCTGAAGTTGGCTGAGGCTATACATAGATGGTATTGAGGCCTTTCTCAGCAGGGATTCCAAAGTCCAATTGAGCTTATATACTTCAGTATTTTTAATACTCTTAAGCCCTCAATCCTCTCTCTAAACTTGAGTGTAATTGATAGTGAGATATCATCTTGTAAAAGAGAGAAAAGAAAAGAGTTGAAGCTTAAAAGTGTAACCTTCTTGAGAGAAGAAGGTGTTGGTGCGAAGGCTTGGTGCTTGCCCGCAAAAGCATCGTTTAGTGGAGATCCAACGTTCTCTTGTGTTGAGAAGTTGGCGGGGACGTAGGCAAAGTGCCGAACCTCGAAACAAATCGATTGTGTGCTTCTTGAGTTTGCATTTCTCTAACTCCTCACTTTCTTTATTTGTTTCGAGTTTTTAAATTACTTGATTATTTAATATTTTATTTTAGAAACCTAATTCACCCCCCCTCTTAGGTTGCCATTTTGATCCTCAATTGGTATCAGAGCAAGGTCTCACACTATTTAGATTAAAATCTAAGTGATAATGGCATCCATGGGAAAGAATATCGAAGGACAATCTATTGTTCGGCCACCATATTTTGATGGGACCGATTATCCTTTTTGGAAGATTAGAATGAAGATATTCTTTCAATCTCTAGATTTTGATATTTGGGACATAATCGAAAGTGGTTATATCACTCCATCAAAATCAAGAGCGGAATGGAATGAAGCGGAAAAATTTCGTTTTCAATTAAATGCTAAAGCAATTAATTCATTCCTTTGCGCTCTTAGTAGAGATGAATTTCATCGAATCTCTATATGCACAACGACTAAAGAGATTTGGGATAAATTAGAAGTTACTCATGAAGGAACTTCTAGGGTGAAGGAATCTAAAATAAGCATGCTTATGTCAAGTTATGAACTATTCAAAATGGAAGAAAGTGAATCCATTTCAAATATGTTCACAAGATTCACTAACATTATAAATAGCTTGAAAGCCTTAGGTAAAGATTTTCCTCAATCGGACTTGGTGCGAAAACTTCTTCGTGTGCTACCAAGAAGTTGGATACCTAAGGTTACGGCTATCCAAGAAGCTCATGATTTGGACAAGGTAAAGATTGACGAACTTGTCGGATCACTCATGGCGCATGAACAACGCCTCAAAGAATATGACAACGAAGAGCCTCCCGAGAAAAAGAAAAGTCTTGCACTTTAGGGAGTCATAGCTTCCGATAGTGAAGATGGCGAAGAAGGCTCAAGCGAAGAAATCGCTATGATTTCAAAAAGGCTCGACCGACTAATTAAGAGGCGCAACTTAAGAAGACCTAAACGAGACGGGTTCAAAGGTGAGGGATTCAAGAAGGGAATCATTTGCTACAATTGCAACAAACCAGGGCATTTGAAAAGCGAATGCACTCTTCCAAGCAAGGCCTTCAAGAAAGACAAGAAAAAGAAAGCCTTCAATGCTCTAAATTGGGACACTCCCGACGAGTCTAGCGGTGACGAATCGGAAAACGAAGTTGCCCAAATTTGCCTTGAGGAACAAAGCTCTATTCTATGTCTCATGGCTCTTGAAGACGAGGTAAATAATTTAAGTTATGATGAACTTTTAGAAGTTTTCTTTTCTTTATATGATGATCTACAAAGTTTGGGTCCCAAGTATACATCTCTCAAGAAGCAAAATGCCTCATTAGAGATGGAAGTAAATGACCTAAAATCTTCGACTTCAAATCCTTCTTTAATACTTAAAAATGAGGTCTCCTCTCTCATGAAAGAGCTTAAACAAGCTAATGAGACATGTTGTAATCTCACTTGTGAAAACGAGGCATTAAAGAAGAAAATTGAAGGTCAACATTTTAAGCCAATTCTTCATCAAGGCAATCAACTTGAAAAACTTCAAGTTGAAAACCAACAACTCAAAGTTAGCTTAAGTGAATCTAAGAAAACTCTTGAGAAATTTGTTGGTGGAACCAAGTACTTGAATATGATGCTTGGAAGTCAAGTTATGAACTTCAAGAAGTTTGGGATAGGATATGTTTCTAATCCAAACAATGTTAAGTTAACAAAGACTAAAAGAAAAGTTTTTGTTAAAAGTTTCTATCATGACCCAACTTTGCATTGCTCTTATTGTAATATTAAAGGACATCATACATCATCATGTAAATATAAGAAAAATCCTAAACTTAACCAAATTTGGGTTGTGAAAGGCTCATCTAACCCAAAAGGACCCAATCTCACTTGGGTACCAAAGTTAAAAACTTGATTTGTTCTTGTAGGTGTGTCTCCAATCAAAAGGTGCTAGTGACAAATGGTACTTAGATAGCGGATGCTCAAGACATATGACTTGGGATCATACCAAGTTTATTTCACTTGAAAAGAAAGATGGAGGTTTTGTCACATTTGGAGACAACACTAGAGGAAAGATCATTGGAACCGGCACAATCGGAAATGAGAAGGTTAATATTTCAAATATTCTTTTAGTTGATGGCCTTAAGCACAATTTATTGAGCATTAGTCAATTGTGTGACAAAGGCTATTTTGTAAAGTTCAAAGCATCTCATTGTAGCATCCTTGATCCTTCTACAAATGAGGTAGCTTTTATGGGCTTTAGATCCAAGAATGTCTACACCGTTGATCTAAGCAAACTTTCTCATGAAGGTGAAAAATATTTTTCGGTTCAAACTAACGAATCTTGGCTTTGGCATAAAAGGCTAGCTCATGCTAGTATGGATTCTCTTTCAAAACTTTCCAAGGAAAAACTTGTAAAAAGTTTACCTAACATTAACTATGCCAAAGATGAGGTTTGTAGTGCTTGTGCTCAAGCAAAACAAGTAAAATCATCTTTTAAATCCAAAAATGTTATTTCTACATCTAGGCCTTTGGAATTAATCCATATGGATCTCTTTGGTCCAATTGATGTCTCTAGCCTTGGTGGAAGTAACTATGTTTTTGTAATTGTTGATGATTACTCAAGATATACTTGGACCTTGTTTTTGAGACACAAGTATGACACTTTTAAATCCTTCAAAGAATTTGTCTTTCGTGTTCAAAATGAAAAAAGTTGTATTATTTCTAAAATTAGAAGTGATCATGGTGGTGAATTCGAAAACCATAACTTTGAAGATTTCTGCAAGGAATTGGGAATAGAACATCAGTTTGCTACTCCTCGTACACCTCAACAAAATGGGGTTGTTGAACGCAAAAATAGATCTCTCCAAGAAATGGCAAGATCTATGTTAATTGAGGGGGAGTTGCCAAAGTATTTTTGGGCCGAAGCCGTAAACACGGTTTGTTACATCATGAACCGTGTTCTAATTCGACCAATTCTTGAGAAAACTCCGTTTGAGTTATGGCATAATAGAATTCCCAATATTGGTTATTTTAAAATTATTGGTTGTAAATGTTTCATCTTGAACACAAAAGATAAGTTGGGAAAGTTTGATGCTAAATCCGATGAAGCAATATTCTTGGGATATTCCTCTACTAACAAAGCTTATCGAGTATATAATCGACGAACTTTGGTAATAGAAGAAAGTATGCATGTTCTCTTTGAAGAATCTAAGGGAAAGGATACTTCTATTGAAGATGATATTTTTGACTTTGATAAGTTACATATAAATTCCACACCACAAGAGGTTGTTCAATCCAAGGAAGTTGAGGAGTTCATTTCTAAAGATAATGAACCCACTCCTCTACCTAAAGTGTGGAAATTTGCTACTTATCATCCCAAGGACTCCATCATTGGAGATCCTAGTCAAAAAGTCAAGACTAGATCCTCTCTTAGATTACTTTGTGACCACTTGGCTTTCTTGTCTCAAATTGAACCTAAAAATTTCGTTGAGGCTAGTAATGACGAAAATTGGCTCATTGCGATGCAAGATGAACTCAATCAATTTGAGCGAAACCAAGTTTGGACGCTTGTGGAAAGACCAAGTGATCATACCGTTATTGGCACTAAATGGATCTTCCGAAACAAGCGAGATGAATCTGGTGTTGTGGTTCGAAACAAGGCTAGACTAGTGGCCCAAGATTTCAACCAAATTGAAGGGATTGATTTTGATGAAACTTTTGCACCGGTTGCTCGACTTGAAGCTATTCGAATTCTTTTGGCTTGCCTCTTACATGAACTTCAAGTTATTTCAAATGGACGTTAAAAGTGCTTTCCTAAATGGATATATTTCCGAAGAAGTCTATGCTGAGCAACCACCCGGTTTTGAAAAACACGATTTTCTCAATCATGTCTTTAAACTTTCAAAAGCACTTTATGGTTTAAAACAAGCTCCTAGAGCTTGGTATGAAAGACTTAGCACTTTTCTTATTTCAAATAATTTTTCAAGAGGAAAAGTTGACACTACATTATTTATCAAGATAAAGGATAAAGATTTTCTCATTGTACAAATTTATGTTGATGATATCATATTTGGTGCTACTAACGAATCTCTTTGCAAAGAATTCTCTAAGTTAATGACAAATGAGTTTGAAATGAGCATGATGGGCGAACTCTCCTTCTTTCTTGGACTCCAAGTCAAGCAAACGAATGATGGAATATTCATCAATCAAGCCAAATACGCAAAGGATCTAATCAAAAGATTTGGCTTAGAAAGCTCAAAAGAGACAAATACTCCAATGAGCGCTTCAACTAAACTTGATAAGGACGAAAAAGGCAAAGATGTTGATATTAAGCTCTACCGAGGTATGATTGGTAGTTTACTTTATCTTACCGCAAGTAGGCCGGACATCATGTTTAGTGTTTGCTTGTGTGCTCGGTTTCAAGCTCAACCTAAGGAGTCACACCTAGTGGCCGTAAAGAGAATTCTTAGATATGTTAAGGGAACTCTCAACTTAGGATTATGGTATCCCAAGGGCACTAGTTTTAATCTCATTGGCTTTTCGGATGCCGACTTTACCGGGTGCAAAGTTGATCGTAAAAGTAGAAGTGGAACTTGTCAGTTTCTTGGTCACTCCTTAGTCTCATGGTCTTCGAAAAAGCAGAATTCGGTTGCACTTTCAACCGCCGAAGCCGAATATATTGCGGCGGGTTGTTGTTGTGCACAAGTTTTATGGATGAAACAAACCCTTGAGGACTTTGGAGTGCATCTAAAATAAGTTCCAATCAAATGTGATAATACTAGTGCCATCAACCTATCTAGAAATCCTATTCAACATTCTAGAACTAAACACATTGAAATTAGACATCATTTCATTAGAGATCATATTCAAAAGGGAGATGTCACCATAGATTTTGTCGATACCCATCATCAATTAGCGGACATTTTTACTAAACCACTTAGTGAGGAAAGGTTCACTCGACTTAGAAGAGAATTAGGAATAATTGATTTAAACGCTTGATTCTCTTATATTGATTGCTTTGATATGTTTTTGCTACATTTGTTAAGTCTCCTTTATGCTTTTTTTTATGATGACAAAGGGGGAGAACTAGTGATATGTGATATGCTTATGATTTGGCACTAACTCGTGATATGCTTATGTTTTGATACTTTGATATATGCTTATTCGGTTGCTTTCACTTATGATTGTGATATATGCTATGCCTATGATTGTGATATATGCCAAAAATTGATTGTCAAAGATATGCATATATTTAGGGGGAGTATTCTATTCTTATTGATCTCTACTTATTTGAATCTTATATCACATTATTTGTCATCATCAAAAAGGGGGAGATTGTTGGCCTATTGGCCCTAATCATTCTTTAGATTTTGATGATAACAAATAATTGAACTAATCTTTTATCTTGAGTTTTATGTTTAGACTTCTCTATCTTCAATTGGACTCAAGATGGGCAATCCTCTAGCACTAAGCTTCACCACTTGAAGCTACCTTGTCAAGTAGATAAAATATCTCTCTACTTCACCTTTTAACATTGTGCTTTAAAGATTAAAGTATGAAATGTCAAGTTATATTTTAACTTACTCTTTTTATCATCTAAAGCACATGGGACTTCAAACAATATTCAAAAACTTCTCAAAAACTGTTTTCTGTCAAGTTTGTGTTTTGGACCCTGTTCTGGGCGCCCACAAACTTCTGGAGGCCCAAAAGTTCTGCTCAGGTTTTGTGGATCCTGACGGTTTGCTGTTTAGGTGGTCCAGAAACTTCTTCACCTGATCTGGGCGCCCACAAGTTAACTTCTGGAGGCCCGAAAGTTCTGCTCAGGTTTTGTGGATCCTGACGGTTTGCTGTTTAGGTGGTCCAGAAACTTCTTCACCTGATCTGGGCGCCCACAAGTTAACTTCTGGAGGCCCGAAAGTTCTGCTCAGGTTTTGTGGATCCTGACGGTTTGATGTTTGGGTGGTCCAGAATGGTTTATGATCTGGGCGCCCGAACTGTATGTTTAGGGCGCCCGAATATTTGACTTGACAGGTTTGATGTTCCGGACAGTACGACGCAACGGTCCGAAAGTTCTGACAGCGGCGCTGCGCAGGCGGCGCGCGTGCCTGAGAAAGTGGGCGCCCACAAGTTGACTTCTGGAGGCCCAGAAGTCCTGCTCAGAGAAAATGGCGCGCATGGTCTGACAGTGTCAGAAAAGTCGACGCACATGTTCTGGGCGCCCACAAGTTGACTTCTGGAGGCCCAGAAGTCCTGCTCAGAGAAAAGCGGCGCGCGTGGTCTGGCTGGTCAGAAAGCTGTCGCGCGTGATCTGGGCGCCCACAAACGTCTGGAGGCCCGAATGTACGGATCCAGAAAAGCGGCGCACGGGCCTGACAGGCAGCTGGTTTTGCAGTGCGCGTGCTCAACATCTGGGCGCCCGAAAGTCATGTTTAGGGTGCCCGAAAGTGCAACGACCTGAAGTTGGCTGAGGCTATAAATAGATGGTATGGAGGCCTTTCTCAGCAGGGATTCCAAAGTCCAATTGAGCTTATATACTTCAGTATTTTTAATACTCTTAAGCCCTCAATCCTCTCTCTAAACTTGAGTGTAATTGATAGTGAGATATCATCTTGTAAAAGAGAGAAAAGAAAAGAGTTGAAGCTTGAAAGTGTAACCTTCTTGAGAGAAGAAGGTGTTGGTGCGAAGGCTTGGTGCTTACCCGCAAAAGCATCGTTTAGTGGAGATCCAACGTTCTCTTGTGTTGAGAAGTTGGCGGGGACGTAGGCAAAGTGCCGAACCTCGAAACAAATCGATTGTGTGCTTCTTGAGTTTGCATTTCTCTAACTCCTCACTTTCTTTATTTGTTTCGAGTTTTTAAATTACTTGATTATTTAACATTTTATTTTAGAAACCTAATTCACCCCCCTTCTTAGGTTGTCATTTTGATCCTCACATGCGGGTTGCTGCCGCTGCCACCGACCTCCGGCGCGCCGCTCCGCCGTCCCCGGCCGTCCCTGCGCGCCGGCGCCGCCCTGCAGCCATGGCTGGGCCACCCTGGACCCGTGCGGGCTGGTGGAGAAGAAAACCACCAGCCGCCGCCTCCCCTGGCCCACCGTCGACCCCACTCGACTCCCCGGCACCGCCGCATCCGAACCCGATTATCGCCGCCGCAACCGCATCTTGATCTGGAACTTGCGGGCGGCCGGGCGACCTTGCGCGCCGCCGCCGCTGCCCGGACCGGCCTCCCCTCCTCCCTTGTGACCCCGGAGGGACCCCGCGTCACCGTCCGGCGCCGCCCTGCCGCCGCCGCCGCCGCCGCCGCTGAGACTAACCCGAGCTCACCCCGGGTTTGTGCGGGCTAGGGCATCACCGCCCGCCGCAACTGCCGCCTCCCGCCGCCGGCTGGTGCGAGCCCCGGCCGTCCCCCGCTGGCCGCACCTGCCTCCCACCGGCGCACCCGCCGTCGTCGTCGCCGTCGGCCGGAGCAACACCTTGCTCTCGGGTTCAGCCCGAGATGGGGCTGTTTTGGGCTGCATCGCCGTTCCGGCGATCCGAGCGCTTCCATCGACCCCGCTGGTGAGCACGGCCCTCATGAGGTGCCGACTACCTCCGTGCTCACCTGTTCTGCTGCTAGCGAGGCTCGGAACATTGAGTTCTTGAACGTCGCTCCCGCACGCTCCTTGGCTGTTCTCTATGCTCCGGACAGAGAGCACGGCTTCCGCCTTGTCGAGACATTGCAAGGTGTGCCTCGACAGGCCTTGATAACGCTTGGATCAAGGTAACGGCGCATAACATTGTTAAGTTGCATGTTATTAATGCTATTAGATGCATGTTTAGGGGCTTTGATGCAATTTAGTTGCTGTGGGCAGCGTGTGCATGCTACGCGTGACCTGTGGACTGATTGTCCAAGGTCCGCTGCCCTTCGTTTGTCCGAAAATAGGTTTTTGGAGCGTTTCCCGACAAAATTCGACGGCGGAACGTGGTTTCCGGCTCGTAAATTATCCGACTCGATGTTCGTACCCTGTGGGCTGCCGCTAGGCCTTATTGACTGGTTGTTCCAGCCGTCTCTTATATTCGGAGACGCCCGGTGAGCGGCAGTGGGTTCCGGTGTCGAAATCGGCACTTCCGGGAACCCGGATCCGGACGATCATCCGCGAATGATCGTTTCGATGTTCGATCTTGTGCTCGCTTCCAAGGCATCCAAATGGATGTGTTTTGGGACAGCGGTTGACTCGTGGATCGAGTCGGTATCTTTCGGGACTGTCCGTGTGTCCCGGGGACGTCCCGGTGCGATTTCGGGATTTCCGTCACTGTTTGGAGATCGGTTTTGGGAAACCGAGTCTCGGGATTTTGGGAGTGTGTGCATGTGTCTTCTGATTGAGTCGTTCGAGGCTTGTCTCTGACTCAGTGGACCTATCGTAGGTCCGGTTGATTTGCGGTGCGTCTCGGATTCCGACGCGACTGTGACAGGTGGGTACTTCGACCCGAAGTTGGTCTAGTGGTGCATGCTCGGTGACATTCCTTCTACCCTTTCCTTTTCAGTTCTGCATATATATATGAGATGAGTTGAGCCGGCACCTTGAGATCTTTACTTTACTCTACTTGCATTCCTTATCTGTTCTAGCAGTAGAGTGGACATGATTGCATCAGTATCTGACAGGATATATTCCCGTGACCTTCTTGGTCGGTTTCTTGACACGGTTGTCTGATGACCTATACGGTCGGTATACCCGGAGGGGTGGATTATTGGCTGGTTGCCAACGGTTATTGGTCATACTTGCATCGATCGCCATTACTCTTGCGCATATCGCGAACACCAGCGGTTGATCCCCGCAAGAGGGTGTTCTTTTTCGAAAAAGTGGCCGTACATCCGACCCGTGAGCTCAGTGGGGCACTTAAATGCTGGCAGGGTAGGAGTGGCATGGGCCTGAGGTCTGCGGACCGTTATGGCATGTTTAGATTGGGTATATTTGTTGTATTCATTTGTTGATGCATTACATTTACAGTAGCAGTAGTATATTTGTTTCGTTCTCTACTTACTTGCATTGCTACTGTATTATCTTCCTTTCAGTTTTCTGTCTGCTAGTGTGTGCCCGGCCTTCGTCGGCTTGCGGTACCCACTGGGAGGGAGAGACATGTTTACATGTTCTCATCCCCCCCACCACCATTTTTCAGGTGACTTGGGAGGTGGGAGTCGGGACGGTGCGTGAGGCGCGGTGGACGATCGATCTTTCGGTCCCGAGTAGTATAGTTGGTTTAGCTCCTTCCCCTGTACTTTCATGCACTTAGACTTATTATGATTTAGTGGATATTGTTTTCTTAACACCGTATGAATATTTTAATAAATGAATTGGAATGATTTTATTGAATTTGCAAATGATTTCTCCTACCCTTCGAGGTAGTTCGTTTTTAAATAAAAAGGCTTTTCGAGTGATCTTTGTTCTTTTGGCTACTACTGTATTCAAATAATTGTGTATGTGGACTGGTGAATGAAAGTGTGATTGTGATCCTGTTGTATGTCGATGGTACGCCGTGCAAATACAGGGGAGACTCTGTCCGCATAGACAGAGGAATCTGTATTTGTGGCGGGTCTGTACGCCGTACGAGCTAGGCTTTTCAAAAAAAAAAAATTTGATCCGTTTTCCGCAATTAAGCTTGCCCGGGGCGTGACAGATTAAGAACCACCCACTCAACCCTAGGAGGACCACCACTAAACCCTAAGGAATCACTATCATCCTAACCGTACAATTTTTCATCCAAGAGTTAAAAACTCGATAGCAAAAGATATATATATATGTATATACATATATACGTATATATGTATATACATATATACGTATATATGTATATACATATATACGTACATATATACGTATATATGTATATACATATATACGTATATATGTATATACATATATACGTATATATGTATATACATATATACGTATATATGTATTATGTATATTCAATAGTGTAGATCAAGTCTAACGTAACCGATTGTTGATTTGGAAGCCGCACCATCGAAAACAGCTAGGTAGCACGGAGGCCTCCGTGCTACCGATAGTATAGCAGCCTAGCTCATATATATATATATATATATATATATATACACACACACACACACACTAGCGAAGTGTACGTGCAAATGCACGTAATAGTTATTTTAATTTATTTTAAATAAACATAAATTTGTACATCACATTTGTCCAAAAATTTAGAATAAAAATTATATTTTGTAAGTTCATATATTATATTTTCTTTGAAAATATTTGTAATATCCTTCTTTTATATACATTAAATATTTTTTATATATATTTTTTGATTTTTGATAAATCTAAAATTTAAATATGTGTTTTAAGATAAAAGTATCAAAATTTAATTCATATTTACTTTAAAATTTAAATTTAATTTTGATCCACTATAATTAAAAAAATTTAATTGTTAATTCAAATTTGATATAAAAAATTATATTTAATTCATGATTAAAACTCAATTTTAATTATGTAAAGTAGATTGATTGTAACCATTAATTTTTATTTGAGATATTTTCTAACAAATTTATTATAACCATTCCTAGGATTAGATTTATTATTAAATATAAATAATATTTTTTAACAATTGATTATAATCATTTATTTTTATTTGAGATTTTTTTAACAACATGATCGTAACCATTTGTAGGGAATATTCTTTTATCCTTTTTTTATTTATATGTTATATTTTATTTGAAAAAATATCTGCAATATCTTATATTATACTTTTTTATATACATTGAATATTACATTTATTTTAAATTTTAAATTTAAATTTAATTTTGATACACTGTAATTAAAAATTTTAATTGTTAATTCAAATTGATATAAAAAATTTAATTTAATTTGCGATTTAAATTTAAATTTTAATTTTCATGTAAAAGATATGAATGCTATTTTCTGATAATTGATTATAACCGTTCATTTTTTTTTTCGATATTTTTTTGACAAAGTGATCATAACTATTTGTAGGATTAAATTTATAGATGGATAGAAATGCTATTTTTTAATAGATTGTTTATAACAATTCGTTCTTATTTGAGATATTTTTTTAACAAACTAAATTTTTTTAACAAATTGATCATAATCGTTCGTTAGAAATATTCTTTTATTCCTTTTTTATTCCGCTTGTCTATATGTTTTGAACTAAAAATATTAAATTTAATTCATATTTATTTTAAAATTTAAAATTTAATTTTGATCTACTGTTAAATTTTTTTGACTGTTAATTTAAATTTGATATCAAAAATTAAATTTAATTCATGAACTAAACTCCAATTTTAATTTTAATAAAAAAAATAGATGAATAGAAGATTGATCATAACCTTTATTGTTATTTGAGATATTTTTTAATAAATTTATTATAATCTTTCGTAGAATTAGATTTATAAATAGATATGAATATTATTTTTTTAACATATGGAGAAAAAAGAGGAATTAATAGTTTGTTTCATTACGTTACTTATTTTGCATACGAAAAAAAGAATTTTCAAATGGGTTAGAGAAAAAAAGAAGAATTTAATTAAATTACAAATTTAAATTTAATTAGTTGTTGGCTATCTAGTTGTTGTAAATCTAAATTTGTAGAAAAATAATTTTTTAATCCCACTAATTATCTTTTGGAGAAAAAATTAAATTTAAATTTATTTGTTACGTATCCATTCATTATGTACTAATTACCAACGGCTCTTATTCTTAACTTTACGTATTCATTCCCAACGATTCCCATTCTTATTCTTATATTTCTATTTTAAAAATGGGTCTGTCGACGGACCGAAATTTAAAATACGTGCTTATATATATATATATATATATATATATATATATATATATATATATATATATATATATATATATATATATATATATATATATATATATATATATATATATTAAAAATATTTATAAATATATATATAATTATATAATTAATTTTAATTATATATAATAATATATATTATGTATATAGAGTTCTGATTATTGGGCATATTTGCTGGCCCACAAGACCAAACCAACAAAATCATACTCTAATTACTCTCTCTATCCCTCTCTTTCACTTGCTCACATAGTCGCTTACCCTAAATTATTTTTCTTAATATTATTATACTGTATTCATGCATTTATTTTGTATGTGAATTATCAGACATGTCTTTAAATCAAATTTTAAATAATATTATATAAAAATTAAACTATAGATTGCATGATGTTAAGAATTTCAAGTGGCTCGCTTAGGACTCGAGCTCGCTTGACGAGCTCGGCTCGAATTAATTTCAAGCCGAGCTTGAGCCTACTTAGAACAAGCATGCTCAATTATCTGCAGATGTCCTCTCGGGCAAAGATACGGAGAAGAGCCTCCTTGCATACTACTGCAAAGTAACTAAGTTTTGCGTAACTTAAGACTCAACACATATAATCCGAAAAGCCAAAAAAAAAAAAAGAAAAGAAAAAAGAAAAGAAAAAAGAAAACCAAAAAAAGACGTTAGATGCCTCTAGAGATTTGTTACTGCGAAAGGTTTCAAGAAAGAAGAGGCCCGGGTCATTAACTCTACAAGGTACAGGTCCATGCCTTGGTCCAGGAGTGGGCCTGTTAGCGGCCCAGTCACTGCTGGACTTCATCACGTGCAGGAAGCGTGCCCACCCATGTACCCTATCCCCTACATTTACACACTCTGCCTTGGTCCAGGAGTGGCCTGTTAGAGGAATTGTTTTTTTCTTTTTTGAGAGAGAAAGATAACATGCCATTGCCTTGTTTTGTATTTTTTTAGTAGTAAATTTAGTTGAAAATGTGAAACGATTAGACTTCGAATTTGGGACCTCGCGTGCCAACCATCAAGCCCTCTGCTGTCTTTGACCCATCTGCAGTACGGACGGTCGGTTATTAGAGTTTGTTTGTTAACCTGCGGTCTAGAGATTAGTTCATCATTAACCATTTAAAAATTGGCTTGACAATAACTTAACCCATATGTACTACCGTAGAGAATTTGGTTAAGCAGTTTGCACTAGTTGTCTGAACTGGAAGCAGTTCTGTTCTAGTTAACTAAGCCAAAAGTCCTGTAACCAGCCCAATTTATCATAGCGGTTTCACCCGGAAGGCCAAAGATTGTCTACAAAAGGATGGTAGAAAGGGAATTTGAATACCTGAAGGTGATAAGGAACATCAAGTTGGGCGTGAGAAGTAAGCTCTCAATGATCGAGGAGTTATGACTTCTGGGGATTTTGGCAGCCATATGTATACTTACAGTAGTTCATCGCAAAATGGAAGCTTAGCACAGCACTTTAAGTATTCATCTCACCATGTAAATTATTGCTTTTTGTTTCTCAATTTAGGAATAAACTTATTTCAAAGGCGGTGCAACGGTCTTATAACATAATACTCTTTATTTGTCCTAGCAATTGCTGCATTCTTAAGAGTAGGACTTGTATGCTATTAGGAGCACGGAGACCTCCGTGTTCCTAAGCTGTTTTCGACAATGGAACTTCCGAATCGACGATTGATTCCGTTAAACTTGATCTAACGTATTTGAAGTATCTAGAAAATAAATTTTATGGTTTTTCGATATCATTCACCTAATGATCGCAAAGACTCAAAATTTTGATCAATGGTGTTTTTCTGGTTGATTTGATATCTGAGTCTTCAATTGCTGGGAAAAAAAAGGGAGATGTTTTTGAATTCTTAACATTAAAAGTTATAACTTAGATCAAGACCCAGCTGGTTTATTACTGTTGCCATATTGCTATCTATATAATCAAGTTAATGTTCGTGTTGGTGTTTATAAAATTAAAATGGGAATGATAATTTGTGATCCACATCCATGTATCCCAACTTGCAATATCTGTTGCTTAGATCATGATTCTCTTGCTTTATGTAACACCCCAATAATCCACATCGGATAGAAAAATAATTCTAATTAAAATATATGAATGAGGCCTCGCACTCTAATAATAATAATAATAACTGGGCTTAAGCATTTTGGGCCAGTGGTTTGACCCAACGAGTTATTAGTGCTAGTGGGCTTGATCGTCACAGTTGGTATCAGAGCCAATTACCAGCCGAAAATGCGCGATGAGTCTCGGTTGAGCCAGGGTTATATAGCGGGAGTCTTGGTTGAGCCAGGGTTATATAGCGGGGAGAGCGAGGCTCTCATGCTAATGAGGTCCGAGCTTGTGGGTAGTGCGCGGCTCCCCCACAAGGTCGGTTAAGGCTAGCGAGACGAGTCTCACATCGCCTGGTATTTGTGAGTCTGAGCCTGACGAGAACGTCAGGGCTTAAAAGGGAGGAGAATATGAGACCCCACGTAGTCCTAGGGCTAAAACTCTTAATCCAACAATAGCATTTTGGACGGTGGTTAGGCCCAAGAGATTAAGAGAGTTAAACATGCTAGGGCTAGAGTAGTCCTAGGATGGGTGACCCCCTGGGAAGTGGGGCATCACAACGACAATATGTTGTTTGAAAGGTACATTTAGAAGAAGAACTACATTGAAATTTCCTCGAAAGGTTTTCTCTGTAGCAAAACTTGAACCTACAAATTGGAGATTTTGCTATTTGAGCCTAAAAAAACTCAATATTTTCCCGCTTGAACAAAAGCTTCGAAATTTTTTTTTTCCCTTCTTGAGGTGACTGTTATTGAAAGCAGAGTAATAACAGGGCCAAAAAGGCACATATTTGGCCCGAACATAAGGTTTAATGCTGTTTAAAAAAGTGTTATTTGAACATTGCTATTAGAAGAAACGCTACATTAAATCTTGATAACTACTTCTCTATGTAGTGGAATCAGAAGCACAAAATTGGTGTGCGCTTTTGAGGCTTAGATTTTCATTTCCTCTTTTGCTGCAAAAGTGGTCCAATTTTTTTTTCTTTGTCAAACATTCTACGAGAGACTGTTGTCACTAAAAGCAAAAGTAGATGTGGAACCAACCAAGCACTTAAGGAGAATTATGAAATTTAAATGCTAGGGTCGTTACAATTCTCAGTCACCACATTGAGGAAAGATAATAGCCTATATATTTTAACCATCATTTTACACACTTATATGCAACACAATTCTAAGACATCGAACAAGATCACTTACCTTATCCATGAATGATCATTGTTTTCGGTTTCTTCGTCTTTCTCGTAACAACGTTGGTTCCTTAGATACGTTTTGCGCTTTAATTGCCGCAGCTTCTTTGTCTATCTTAATTTTTACAAATGTAACTTTGAATCCCTCATATGATCTAGAATTTGTCTCGTTCCATTCACGAAATGTAGGGACGATGTACTTTTTTGATGGGTTTGTAAAAGTGTTGCAGTAAAGTAATTTATATGACTCATCACAACTAATTAAGTGTATAATTGTTACCAACATGAACATATGAGGTATCAACTCTACTTACCTATCGATTCGATTTTGTCCTCCCTTTTTCATGTAATACTTCTTGTTGTTTTTGGTTTGGCGAATCCATCACTACTTTCAGCTGCATACATATCATAACTTTGAAGATTTTTGTGTTGAGATGCTTTATCATTTCTATGATTGCCTGGTTGTAAGACGTTGCTCCAATTGTTTGTAGCTCTCTTTGAATCAATATTTGATCTTTCCGAACTACACTTTTTGGGTATTGGACCTTCTGTGTATTTGTAGGAATCATGGTCTTTTCGGAGATTATGTTTCTTGTATTCCTTCACTGCAGGATACTGATGATTTGAATTGTAACCGTGATCTTTCTCACTAAACTTATGTTCGTCATTAGACCTCCCAGGAATATAGGAATTTGGTTTCTCTTCACGATCATTTGGGTTAACGATCTTTGGTCCAACATCTTTTCTTTCTCACACCTTCAAAAAAAAAGTAGTAAAACCAATATTTTCACTGTCCCAAGCCCCAAACTATGAAAGAAGGAGAAAAAAAATGATAACAAAGAACTTGATACGCAAAATTGTTGAGTCCACCTCCCATGGTAGTTGCTGAAGCTTGGAGAGAAGTCAAAATAGGTCATCAACTTGGATCTAACATGAGATGCAATCTAAACCACGTTGTCCCTCCCAGACGCATTGTCACAGCCCACTCGTTATTCATGATAGGATGATATAGAGCTTATGGTGCACACGAATCAAGTTGTTCTTGTCTCTAACATCTTACTCATGCACATGCAGCCGCTTTCACGGACTTGCCAATTTTGAAGGTATCACCTCTGACGAAGGCAATTAGTCACACAAATAAAAAAAAAATTCACAAAAGTGCTTATCAGTTTGATCCTTCTGTTCTTTCCTACGTCTTTTGGGTGTTCACATAAAAAATACTATTAAATCTTGACCTGGATGAAAATCCTGATCTGGATGACATACTTGATTATTTAACTCATGATTAAAGAATCAGATGGACTGCATGACTCTTGATCCATAGGGTTCCTTGGAAAAATTGTTCTTCAGAACATATCAGAATCGAAGAAGCATTTGTAGTAACATCTCAGTTTTATATCTCACACGCTTGCACGAGTCCTGCTTACCCATGCATGCATGTATCAATTTTAAGTAAGAAGGGGTTCTGTTGACTTGTGCAAATGGTCACATTAATTAGAGCTTATATTCAGTACATTTGATATACATTCCACCGTTAAACTTCTTGCTCTTTATCACGTTTGTTTGTGATACAACTTTACTTTACAGTGACATCCTTTCTCCCATTATATGATGGATAACAAAAGAGCATAGCTATAAAACTTACAATATGCTACTCGTGTCACGCACCAAATGGTGCAACATTAAAAACTGTGGGAGAAAATGCCCGACTATATAAGAACTATCACAGTAGTACTCACAAATAGGCTAAACTATTCACACCATGTGATTGAAAGCACCACCTCTATTAAATAGGCTCAAGTATGCTCATTATATGATTAAATATATGTTTTGTCAAGTTGCCAATAATATTTTAATATTAGATTTTGTATTAGAGTCACTCATAAGAATAGAATCATATGGGAAGTACAAAATTGCACATCCTACAAGTTACTCACATAAGAATAGTGGATTCTACCTACAGACAAGAGAACAAGGATCGCTAACTTTATTCTTTACATACAAACCTGACAATAAGGGCAGTGAATTTTGATCTCTGGAACTATTCTTACGAAAAGTATGTACAACTAGGATTCTATTGTGGTCTACACTCGTATTGTCAACAAAATAGCATAATTCTCCGGTGGAGAGAGTTTCCTGTTATATCATCTATAATATGCTTGCTGACTTGAAATGCCTATAGTGGTTCCTATTAAAGCTTGAGAAGAAGGCCCACAAATTTTTATTTTTTCTCAAAACATGAAGCAAGGGCCAAGAACATCGGCCTCAGGAGCTATTTTCAGGAAGTGTCTGGACAACTAAGAATTTTCGTTACAAAACAAATACTACTACTAAAATAGCATAATTCTCCAACAGAGAGATGGTTTCTTCTTATTCTTTACTCTAATACCATCCATGATATGCTTAGTGTTTATAAATGTTTAAAGTAGATGTAACGCAGCACAAAAGCCAATTCTGTACTAGAAAATGCGTGGATTTAATTTTGGCATTCAAACAATATATACAAGACCAATTTTCTAGCAATAATATAACCTATCTGTCAACCAAAAACATCCTTCTTCCTTGCATTCCCCATAAAATAATTTTCATAGTTTGTTGAACATGCATTCATAAATACAAAGGATCTTCATTGTAAAATATAGACAAAAATGTATGCAGAGCCTCTCAACTCCAGGCAATTTAATTTGAAATGGTCCCCTCAACTTTGTTTTTTCTAGTCGGCACCACTTTACTTTGGATTTTTTTTGAATCAAGTGATTTTAGTCAAATAAGTTGGGGATTTTTCAAACTCATATTGATGGTTTCATCGAATTGAGTTATTTTAGTCAAATAACATTATATTTTCTTCCTGATAATCATCATCATTGTCCAGACCCTATTTAAGTATCACCACAAAAAAAAAAGAAAAAAAACCCTTGTTATGTTATATGGCCAGCATCTCATAGTAGCAATAGTGGTCCCTAACGTAAATTCCAGAGATGAAGAACTACATAATCATCGAACTACAAGCCTTGACTTTTAATTTCAATATACATCTTCGCGATTGATCTTTCTTTCAAAGTTATTGCTCCCAGTGGCCATTAAATATCGCCATATTTATACAATACATTTTCATAAAAACTAGGAAAAAAAGAAATCTCCAGCAACTTAAATAGATTAGGTGGGAAAAAAATCACATTGTTTCTCCAATTCTCATATAGCAAATGAATAACATAAGTTGTATTTTGTTAATCTGAGCAAATAGAAACTCGATCGAGCAAAGAGTGATAATGAGAATCGGTAGATCCTATGCTCTACACAATTCAAAATGTGCTAAACAAGTGACACAGCTAATAATATCCTGAGAAAGGTGTCAAAAAGATATTTTAGTGATGCTCTCCTTTTCTAATATTACTCCAGAACTCCTATTTATCGGTTTATATTGCGCGTTCGGTTTTGTAAAACCTTCTAACACATCTCATGTCATGAGAATGCTTGTTTGCGAAAAAAATCGAGGCTTACCAACTATCATTCTTACCTTGTAGTAATGGTAATCAAAGAAAAATAACTAGGACCCTCAAAAAATTATTTAGCATCTTGTGTATGCAACAAAGAAGCTTTATTACTTGAATAAAGTGTGACGCCTCACTTCCCAAGGGGTCATCCATCCTAGAACTACTCTAGTCCTAACATGCTTAGCTCTCTTAACCTCTTGGGTCTAATCACCGCCCAAAATGCTATAGCCGGATTTAGAAACTCACAACCAACTGGTAATGTGAGACTTGTCTCAGTAGCCTTAGCCGATCCGCCCCACTTCCAGGGGGTCACCCATTCTAGAATTACTCCAATTCTAGGATGCTTAACCTTCTGAACCTCTTGGGCTTAACCACCGTCCAACATGCTATAGTCGGGTTTAGAAACTCACAACCACTTGGCAATGTGAGACTTGTCTCACTAGCCTTAGCCGACCCGCACCACTTTCCAAGTGGGTCACCCATCCTAGAACTACGCTAGTTCTAGCACGCTTAACATTCTTAACCTCTTGGGCCTAACCACTGCCCAACATACTATAGCTGGGTTAAGAGTTTTTGTCATGCCCCGAGATCCTTTTTGTAAAACCATTTTAGAAAGAGGGCCAATTTTGAAAACATCGTCAGCGAAAAAGTGCCCTTCTTTTGCAACCTTGCCACGGGACAGAAGAAACCCGCCACAAATACAGGAATCTCTTTGTCCACACGGACAGAGTCTCTCCTATATTTGCACGGCGTACCACCATAATAAATGTCACAACTCACTCATCCACTCACACAATAACATTCAAGATGACACAATAACATTCAAAATGCATATGCTTTCCAGCCATACAGCTAACCATCCTTAAAATGATGCAATTGAATAATAAACAGTTATTTCTATCATTTGAAAGTATTTTCCTTCCGGAAACTTTCTTTTGAAACACTAGGATATCGAAAAGCCCGAAAAATCATTTGAAAACTGTTTGCCACATGGAAGCTCTTTTTCTTTTGAAAATCGACTACCACGAGAGGTAGAAAATCATTTTGCCATAAATCCACGTACATTTCAAAAACATTGTTTCTAAATCTCAAACCAATTCCTCACAAGAATTAAATAACCAAACTGAACCATGAGATATCTATTTATTGACATGAGTAATAGGTAGAAATCAAAACCAAGGCTATGTTGAACGGTCGGAACCTCTACCGCTCACTAGCTACCGCGCCTCACGCACCGTCCCGATTCCCACCACCCAGATCACTTGAAAAAGAGGAGGTGAGAAACCAGCAAAGGGTCTTCCAGTGGGTATCGCAAGCCGACGAGGGCAAATGTACTCACTGGTAACTGAGATATACGATATAAAGAGATATACGGTAGCAAATATGAATTGAAAGGAAATAGTAATTAGCATGCAACTACCGCTGCTATAAATATGAAGATGTATCAACTGGACGAACAGTCCAAACATACCCAATCTAACTGCTGTGTCAGTCTAAAGACCTCAGGCAACTGCCACGCCTGCTCTACCTGGCATGTGACCCTAGCAATAGATCGCTTAGGGCTCACGGGTCGGAAGTACGACCACTTTTCCGAAAAATAACACCGATGCGGTGGTCAAACCGCTGGTGCACGTGAAATGCACATGAGCTGTGGCGATCGATGCGCCATTTTGTTTTTCTCTTTAAATTGTTTATCCGTCATTCCTTCTGACTTATTCTTCTTTCCTTGCTGGGCGATCTCACAAACATCCTTAATCAAGAGTGCTTGCATTTTTAGTTTCCACAACGCAAAGTTCGTTCCATCAAACCGAAGAATCTCATACTTCATCATTGTAACCTTTTCCACCATTATTTTCACCGTTAGTAAACTAAAAAGAACCAAATGCTCTGATAACAATTGAAGAGAACGACCGAGAGGTTACTGAGCACACCTCAAACCTACAAAGTACAAGAGCACAACAGAAACATGATCTTTTGTAGATGAAAATAGACGAGAACGTTCGCAGAAAATAAGTATGAGGATAACAAGTTGTCTGCGACCACGAATGACTCACCTCGCACGGTTAATCTATTTTGGTTTTCTGTGGGGTAGTATTCATGATTCAGATTAATATTTAAACATGTATGTGTATCAAGTATTGCGGATCCATGGCTTCCAATAAACGCAAGCGTCTACTGTTAATTACCCTTATAAAATGTTAGGGCACCTTCGATTAAGAGACCTCTGAAATGCTGATATAGACTGAAATCAAATATAAAAGATGAATTTTATAACATAGCTTATTGTACATTTACATAGCTTAACCAGGGGCATACCCCTGGTATACATGAATAGAACATAAATATAATAGAGAAAGTGCTTAGTTTAACTATATGACAGTCGATTGAATTTAATTTTGATTATCCCTTAGTTATATACTTTAGGGATTAACTCAATTAGATTTGATCGGGCTCTGAGTATATATTTTAGAGCTCGATGTGTTCACCCTAAGGTGTAGCATTAATTAAATCCCAACTGTATACATTAGGACTTAGTCGGATTTGAATCGATTGGACTCTAATTATATATATCAGAACCCAAATCAGGCTTAAGTTCACCCTAAGATGAAGGATGGCTAAATCCTAAATATATGTATTAGGATTAGCCGAATTTGATTTGGAGTAAACTCTAATTATATGTATCAGAGTTTAATTGATTTAATTGAACTCTAAGTATATGTTAGAGTCCAACTTAATTTCATTAGGTGGGGCCTAATTTATTATTTTCATCTTAGTCATATGTGCTAAGATGAAAGAAGGCTTTGATCAATTCTAAATGTATGTTTTAGAATTTGATCGAGAATATGATTGTAATTTGATTCTAGCTTTACATGCTAGAGAATTGGGTTGAGAACGTTGATTTTGATTTAAGCTCAGATTTGGGTCAAACTTGGAGTTTGAACTTGGGGATCAATCTGGACCAATCCAAGTTATATTCAGGTTTTGTCTAAGTTTATGCTTGGGCTTAGTTCAAATTTAGGGATTGAGGAGAGTTTGGTTCTATATCACCTTGATTAAGTCGGATCAAAGCTTGGGCTTATATAATCTAAGTTAAAGCCACTGTAGATCTATCAGATTGGACTATATTCAAACCCACGTAATTCAGTTTCAGATTTAGGTCTGAATTATACATGAGTCTTGAACATCTAGGCCTAAACTTATATTATATTAAGATTAGGCCTATATAGCCTATGACTTATGGCCATATCCAAACTTGAGATTCAAATTAAAGATTTCAAATATATTTTGATATTCTGAAATCACATTTTAAATTTAAGTTTCAAACCCACTGATAAGTTCTCATTTACTCTTTCTCTCTCTCTCTCTCTCTCTCTCTCTCTCTCTCTCTCTCTCTCTCTCTCTATATATATATATATATATATATATATATATATATATATGCCTTTGCTATGTGAAATTAATGAGTCCATGTACACTATTTTAAAGAGAGTTCAAAATAATTTGGGTTTCGAATTCTTAATTCAAAACCTAATAGAAGAAAAATAATAATATTTCCTTTCTTCCGTCTCCCGTCTTGAAGTAACCAATAATAATTTCTCGCCTCCCTTTACAATATTTATCGATGTGAGCATTGGTTAATGCAGTCGGCAGCGACATATTCGTGGGTGACCACCAAATCAGGCTCACTATATATATATATATATATATATATTTGACGGCAAAAAGCTCCGATCTCTGGTCGTCGTCGTAGTGCGCGATTACAAAATGAAAGCTTTCAAAGCAAATCGGACTTCGAAAACTAAAGGAGTTCTGAAGCCGAAGTCGCTAAGCACCTGCTTCGGAGGTTGCGGCCACATCATGATTAATTTACATCTAATTAATTTGCATGTATGTGGGGCACTCGTCCAACCTCATGATCCTTCTTTTTAATCTTGCATGGTCAATGAGCATGAAATTAGCAAACATAAGGTGATGTTCGCTTCCCCCAGTGTACGCAATACTTATGCTATTTCGCGTGGTAGATGGGTGGAGGTCGTTCTTTGCTTCCGCCGGTGGCTATGCGCCAAGCGAAAGATCGTCGGCTTACATCTCTTCCTTCGTGATTGCCGTTGCGCCATTACTTTCGCCGACGACTAAGCGCCGGCGGACAAAGCTCAGCCATTGTGGTCGATGCGTTGGTGGATGGAGACCGTTCTTCTTCCGCCGGCGGCTACGCACCAAGCGAAAGATCGTCGGCTTCCATCTCTTCCTTCGTGATTGCCGTTGCGTCATTACTTCCGCCAACGACTAAGCGCCGGCGGACACTCCGCCATTGTGGTCGATGCGCTGGTGGATGGAGACCGTTCTTCTTCCGCTGGCGGCAAAGCACCAAGCGAAAGATCGTCGGCTTCCATCTCCTCCTTCGTGATTGCCGTTGTGTCATTACTTCCGCCAACGACTAAGCGCCGGCGGACAAAGCTCCGCCATTGTGGTCGATGCGTTGGCGGATGGAGACCGTTCTTCTTCCGCCGGCGGCTAAGCACCAAGCGAAAGATCGTCGGCTTCCATCTCCTCCTTCGTGATTGCCGTTGCGTCATTACTTCCGCCGACGACTAAGCGCCGGCGGACAAAGCTCCGCCATTGTGGTCAAAGCGTTGGTGGATCGATGGAGGTCGTTCTTTTTCCGCCGGCAGCTAAGCACCAAGCGAAAGATCGTCGGCTTCCATCTCTTCCTTCGTGATTGTCGTTGCGTCATTACTTCCGCCAACGACTAAGCGCCGGCGGACAAAGCTCCGTCATTGTGGTCGATGCGTTGGTGGATCGATGGAGGCCGTTCTTTTTCCGCCGGCGGCTAAGAACCAAGCGAAAGATCGTCGGCTTCCATCTCCTCCTTCGTGATTGCCGTTGTAGCACTTTGAATTTCGGTGCGTTGTTTCGAACTTTACCAAATTTGATGAAGTTCGGAGAGAGCCGGTAATGGCTGGTGTGGAATTGGGTTCCGAAGGTTTCGGGACATTTTGGGTGCGAGTGGGAACACAGAAATCGAAGATTTCGAAGAAAAGGACCTACTGGAGCAAAACTGCTCGCGGGGTCCGGACCCTGGAAACTGGGGTCCGGACCCTGGAAACTGGGGTCCGGACAATGAAGTTCGTGACCGGCTGCGGTCCGAACCCGGGTTCCACGGTCCGGACCCGAGCCGATGTCCGAGATGGGGAACGTACGGGTTCCGGACCCGGGACTTGAGGTCCGGACTCGAGCCGCGTGCTAGGTTGGGGTGCGTACGGGTTCCGGACCCTGATGCCAAGGTCTGGACCCGGCCTGCGCGCTGGTCGGTTACCAGTGCGGGGTCCGGACCCCACTCGCAAGGTCCGGACCCGGCTGGGGCAGAATGCCCAGTGAGGGGTATTTTGGTAATTTTGCGAGGAGGGGCTATATATTGAGGGCTGAGACCTCTCCCCTCAGTCCTTCTTCATCTTCCTCACTTCCCTCTCCCTCTCCCTCACTTTCTCTCTCTAGAGATCTCTCCAAAGCTTGGAGAAGTGGAGGATTTGACCTTGGGAAAAGCTTCTAAGGTGGATTTGGAGCTTCTCGGTGCAAGAAGAAGCTTGGGAGCTAGGACTTTGAGGTGAGTTCTTGTGATTTAGGGTTTGAACCTAGGATTTAATCCTTTGAAATGAGGTTTTTGGAAATCCTAAACAATCTAAACCACAAATGGTGGAGGATTGGCCATGAAATCTAGGGTTTGACTTGCATGCATGCAAACCCTAGGTAGATTTGGGGCTTTTGCAATGAGAGGTTCTAAAAATATTTGGACCTTCGGGAATTGCAATTGAGGCATAGGAAATCATGTTAGAACACTTGATTTCACATGTTGAGTTGAATTTAGGGTTCGTAATGAGTAACGAACCGTTTTCTTGTAGAAGCTTGGGTTGAAGCAAGAACTCAAAGCTTGGACACTTAGGAGCTTGAAGAATACAAGGATTTGAAAGCTCTTGAGGTGGGTTTGTGTTTACCGAAGTGATTAGGTCACTTCCATGTCTAGGGTAAATATCCATTTAAAGATAAAATGGTATGTGTTGTGAACCCTAGAATTTGCTTGTTGGCAAAGGTAAAAATCATGATAGGATGAACAATGAGATCCTATTGCATGAGGTATATTTCAAGTATAATTCAAATATTAATACTTGTTGTATGGTTGCATGTATGGTTAACCTAGTGTTATTGAACATAGGTTGGACATGAGGATGAAACCTAGTGTTATTGAATATAGGTTGGACATGAGGATGAAACCTAGTGTTATTGAACATAGGTTGGAACATGTGAGATTGAAACCTAGTGTTATTGAACATAGGTTGGAACATGTGAGATTGAAACCTAGTGTCATTGAACATAGGTTTGACATGAAATTGGAACCTAGAGCCATGGAACCTAGGTTGATAATGAGAAAGTAAGCCTAGTGTTATTGAACATAGGCGAGACTTAGTGACTTGAACCTAAAGTCATGAGACTTAGGTTGGCAAGTGAAAAATGTGAACAACGGGATGTGCGACGATTTTGCTATCCCGGGTAGGCGACGATTTCGCTACCATGCCATGTAATGGCGGTGTTGAGTGGAATGTGCGACGATTTTGCTATCCCGGGTAGGCAACGATTTCGCTACCATGCCACGAGTTGGCGGTACCGACACGGGATGTGCGACGAGTTTGCTATCCCGGGTAGGCGACGATTTCGCTACCTCGCCTTGAGTTGGCGGTGTCGAGAGGGGATGTGCGACGAGGTTGCTATCCCGGATATGCGACGAGTTCGCTATCCATGCCATGTAATGGCGGTGTTGAGACGGGGTAGGCGACGATTTTGCTATCCCGAGTATGCGACGAGTTCGCTACTCGAACTAGGAGGTGACGAGTTCACTCCTCGACGTGTTGGAACAATTATGGTGAGACGGCGATTCCGAAACCATAAGTAAATGACGAGTAAATAAACTTAGTCAATGTGAGACATAGGATGAACCTAGGAGAGAATGATAAATTATATGTCATTTGGTTGCATCCTTTATGTTTATTTACAAGCATGTAAATAATTGTTGCATAGTTATATGTGATCTAACTTATGCATATGGTGTTTCTTTGGACCTGGTGGGTCGAGCTTCTCTCTTGGGTGGCCTTACCCACTGGAAACTATGTTTATAGTTCTCACCCCACGTTTTTCAGGTCCTTCCGCGAGTGAGGCGGCGGAGCGAGGCAAGGGTTTAGCTCTCTAGATAGCGGCCCTTCTATTTTGGTGATACTTATAGTGTACCCCTAGTTTTGTATTATGATAACATAGGGGATTTTCATTTAATGTATGCAAATTGTATATTCCATCGTTTTGGAACATAGTGTATGGAATGAAAGAAAAGAAAAAAAAAAATTGGACATGTATATTGTGCCATGTGATGTAATAGAAGTAGAATTTCTTTATGTTGATGCTTTCCTTGTGCAACTCTTGTGCTCCGTTCCTAGTTGGAACATTGTGGATAAGCTTGTGTTGTGACGCCTTGGGCGTGTAGAAAAGACTCTATCCGTTCGGCGGGTCTGGGGCATGCGCCCGTGCGGTTATCTTTTCCACCTAGTTGGTGTTAAAGGGCCGGCGGGGCGTGACAGACTGAGGTGGTATCAGAGCGTAGAAACAGTCTAGGTTGACCTAAGAAACCCTAGGATGGAAATGACCCTAGGAGTGTAGGCTCGTGAGTGACGAGATCTTTGATATGGCGAAAGATAAGAGATTGGGTTATGTCCTTATGCCTCTAGTTGGAAATAGAGGTAGATTCGAGGTGTGTCTTATTCTTCACCAAGTGTGTTCATGTTGGCGGCCGACAACATGAAAACCAAGTGAGGGGAATAAGAACCCTTGTGTGACTTTCGCCTAGATTGGGTTCACGTTTATTTTCGTGAAACGTTATGTTACAAATGACTTTGAATGTCACGAAATGACCAAAGTCATTGTGTTTTCAGGATAATGGTACGTGGACGGCCTCCTTTGAGGGCTGGGCTCGGGAGAGCGAGCGCGGCTCCCGAACAACTCGGGGAGGGCGAGAACTCGGGTCTTCGTAATGAATTGATCGAGTTGATGGGCGTGGTTCGGCGACAGGCCGAAGCCATGCAACGACAGGAGGAGCAAATTAAAAAGCTCCAAGACGAGATGGCGCAGCAAGCGGCTGCGGTTAGGGAGGAGAGAATACCTCCGGCCTCTGCTTCGGCACCGGCCGAGGAGGTGACACCGGCGCCGGCTGTGGCGCCACCGGCATCACCGATTGTAGCCGGTGGGTTGGGTACTCCTATGCCCGACTCCGACATGGAGGATGCGGAGCGAGAGCGCGCACTTTCGGCTCTCATGAGGTTTAAGAAGTTCAACCCGCCTATCTTCAGCGGGGAGAACGTGGATCCATGGGATGTGGAAACCTGGATCGACGCGATGGAGACGCTCTTCGAGGACCTCTACACCTTGGAGAGGGACAAAGTACATCTCGCCGTTCATTGCTTGGAGCGATCGGCGAAGGTATGGTGGAAGGGAGTTCGGCGTGATAGACTCCCTAGCCTTCCGCCACCGTCGTGGGAGGAATTTCGGGGTATGGTATTTGCTGCCTACTTCCCCGATAGCGAGAAGAGGAAACTTCAAGAAAGGTTCCGTAAGATGAAGCAAGGGAACCGTACTGTGCGCGAGTACGAGAGGGAGTTCTCGTACATTATAAATTGCGTGCCGCACGTTGTCCGCGGAGAGTTGGACAAGGTCGATTGTTTCGTGCGCGGACTTCGACCGGAGATCTTTCGGGCGGTTCACGCCCTCAAGCTAAAGACCTTTGCGGAGGTCTTGGACCGTGCTCTTTGGGTGGAGCACGGGAATGCATGTGCGCGCGAGGAGCGCGAGTCTTGGGAGAAGGTAAAAGATAAAGAGAAAGGGAAGAAGCGACCGGCGGGTGGCTCGGGTGGGCAGTCTAGCTCTAAGTGGCCCCCGAAGCACTCGCAGTCGCAGAATCAGTCCCGAGGGTCCCGACGGAATCGATCCGCGACCCAGTGCCCGATTTGTAGCGGCCCCCACCACCCTCAGCAATGTGACTATCGTGAGGGCCGGTGCTACAAGTGCGGACAGCAAGGGCATATGAGGTACAACTGCCCGATGGATGATGGCCGAGCACCGTCGTCGGCATCGGCATTTGCACCACCGAGACAGCTTGCGGGCATCCCACCCGCGGCGATGTCGGCGGGCCGTACCCAGCCGCTGAGACCAGTAGAGGGCCAGCGGCCAGCACCCAGTGGACGGGTATTCGCCTCTCAGGTGGAGGAGCCTTCTGCCCAGGATGACGTCGTGGCAGGTATTGTGTTAATTAAAGGCATTCGATGTAGAGCTTTGTTTGATACTGGTGCATCGCATTCATTCATTGCTCGATCATTTGCTACTGCACATGGAATAGAAATTATAGATGCCACACATGCGAGAACTGTGCAAGTACCTGAACACACCTTTTGCGTACATCACGCGTGTGTAGATTGTCCCGTGAGGGTTGAGAACTGGATCATGCCAGCTGATCTGCTGGTATTAAATCAAATGAATGAATATGATTTGATCCTAGGAATGGATTGGCTCTCGAAGTATCACGCCACTATTGATTGTGAGAGCCGGATAGTGAGGTTTAGAGAACCCGGGCACAAGGAATTTGTGTACCATGGGTGTAAGAGTTCGCTCTTTGCGTCGATGGTGTCCACGTCGCAAGCAAGGAAGCTTATTGCTAGGGGATGCATTGCCTACTTGGCGACGGTAGTGGATGACCGGAAGGAAGTGCTGGGACTTGAGGACGTTCCTATAGTCCAAGAGTTCCCGTATGTATTTCCGACGGAGTTGCCCGGAATGCCACCGGACCGGAAAATAGAATTTGTGATCGATTTGCTCCCGGGTACGACGCCGATCTCTAAGGCCCCGTACAGGATGGCACCCGCGGAACTGAAGGAATTGAAAGCACAATTGCAAGATTTAATGGACAAGGGTTTCGTAAAGCCAAGTGTGTCACCTTGGGGAGCCCCTGTTCTATTTGTGCGGAAAAAGGACGGTTCGCTACGGTTATGTGTAGATTACCGTGAGTTGAACAAAGTGACCGTCAAGAATAAGTACCCATTACCCCGAATTGATGACTTGTTCGATCAGTTGCAAGGGTCTCGGGTGTATTCAAAGATTGATTTGCAATCCGGTTATCACCAATTGAAGATCAAACCGGAGGATGTGCATAAGACCGCATTTAGGACGCGGTATGGACACTATGAATTCACGATTATGCCTTTCGGACTTACTAATGCCCCGGCAGCGTTCATGGATTTAATGAACCGTGTGTTCAAACCACTATTGGATCAATTCGTGGTTGTGTTCATAGATGATATTCTTGTCTACTCTCGGAGTGAAGAGGAACATAAAGAGCACCTAAGAATTGTGCTTCAAGTTCTTCGAGAGAACAAGTTATTCGCCAAATTAAAAAAGTGCGAATTCTGGATCCGTGAGGTCGCTTTCTTGAGTCACGTAATTTCCGCAGGAGGAGTATCGGTGGACCCTACGAAAGTTGAGGCAATCAAGGATTGGCCTCGCCCGACCAATGTCACGGAGGTGCGAAGCTTTTTGGGTCTTGCGGGATACTATCGGCGGTTCGTGGAGGAATTTTCAAAAATCTCCGGTCCACTAACGCGTCTTACCCGCAAGGGAGCCAAATATGTTTGGAGCGAGGAATGCGACCAAAGCTTTAAGGAGCTAAAGGAAAGGTTGACTTCGGCTCCGGTTCTCGCCTTGCCGATTGCGGGGGAGGGCTTTGTGGTGTATAGTGATGCATCACGACGTGGTCTTGGGTGTGTGGTTATGCAAAGAGGACAAGTAATATCATATGCCTCTCGACAGCTGAAGAGCTATGAGCAGAATTACCCCACCCACGACTTAGAACTCGCGGCGGTGGTCTTCGCACTTAAATTGTGGAGACACTACTTGTACGGGGAACATTGTGAGGTTTACACGGATCACAAAAGTTTAAAGTACTTATTCACTCAAAAGGAGTTGAATTTGAGGCAACGGAGGTGGTTGGAGTTGATAAAAGATTACGACTTGACCATCTTGTACCACCCCGGTAGAGCCAATGTGGTGGCCGATGCGCTCAGTAGAAAATCCGTGGAGAACTTCGCAATTGAGATGACGGGACAAATGCCGTTGCTCAAAGAAATGGGCCGATTTGACTTGGAAGTCGTGGCCTTGGGCGTCCCCGCTAAACTTATGAATCTCGAGGTATGGCCGACCTTGTTGGAGCAAATAAAAGAAAAGCAATCCGGTGATCCGGAACTCCAAAAGGTACAGAAGGCTATGGAGAGCGGGCGTGCCGGTGATTTTCATGTGGACTCGAGGGGCGCAATCCGATTTCGGAATCGGTTGTGCATGCCAAAAGTCGAGGATATTCGTGGGGAGATTTTGAAAGAAGCTCACACTTCTCCCTATGCGATTCACCCGGGCGGCACCAAAATGTATAAGGATCTCAAATTGCATTATTGGTGGCCGGGGATGAAACTTGACGTAGGACGCTTTGTGGCACAATGCTTGGTATGCCAACAGGTGAAGGCCGAGCGTCGTTTTCCAGCAGGAAAATTGCAAGGATTGCCCATTCCGGTTTGGAAGTGGGAAAATATCGCGATGGATTTTGTCGTGGGCTTACCTCGATCGTTGGGTGGCCACGATGCGATTTGGGTGGTGGTGGATCGTTTAACAAAGTCGGCACACTTTTTGCCAATCCACACCACTTGGTCGGGAGACAAGTTAGCACAAGTCTACCTGGACGAGATTATACGGTTGCACGGGGTCCCGACCTCGATAGTTTCAGATCGAGATCCCCGTTTTACTTCGTATTTTTGGAAAAGCTTGCAAGAAGCTTTGGGTACAGGGCTCGATTTCAGTTCAGCATTTCATCCTCAAACTGACGGTCAATCGGAAAGGACAATTCAGATTTTGGAGGATATGCTGCGAGCGTGTGTGATGGACTTCAAGGGTGCATGGCCTACACATTTGCCGATGGCTGAGTTCGCTTATAATAATAGCTATCAATCTAGCATCGGAATGGCACCTTTTGAGGCCTTGTATGGAAGGAAATGCCGCTCTCCTATTCATTAGAGTGAAGTCGGCGAGAAAAGGGTCTTAGGACCTGATGTGTTGCGTGAAGCGGAGGAAAAGGTCCGCTTGGCACGCGAACGCTTATCGACGGCGCAATCTCGACAAAAGAGTTATGCGGATCGACGCCGACGAGATTTGGAATTCGCGGTAGGAGACCGCGTCTTCTTGAAGGTATCACCCATGAAAGGGGTGAAGCGATTTGGTGTTCGGGGTAAGTTGAGTCCCCGTTACATTGGACCTTACGAGGTTTTGGAGCGTGTGGGATCCGTGGCGTATCGACTAGCTTTGCCGCCAAAACTTGCGGGGATACACAATGTGTTCCATGTATCGACACTCCGCAAGTACGTATATGATCCGGCGCACGTCCTCGAGTATGTGCCTATGGAGCTTCATGAGGATATGACTTATGAGGAATTTCCCTTGTGTATCATGGATCGCGAGGTGAAAAGTTTGAGGAACCGTGAAATTCCTTATGTAAAGGTACAATAGACGAATCACGGTGAGCGCGAAGCTACGTGGGAATTGGAAAGCTCAACGAGGGAGCGGTTTCCATACCTCTTCGCTGAGTCCAGCTGAGGGATGATTTAGTTTCGCGGCCGAAACTCTCTTTAAGGGGGGAGGAATGTAGCACTTTGAATTTCGGTGCGTTGTTTCGAACTTTACCAAATTTGATGAAGTTCGGAGAGAGCCGGTAATGGCTGGTGTGGAATTGGGTTCCGAAGGTTTCGGGACATTTTGGGTGCGAGTGGAACCCAGAAATCGAAGATTTCGAAGAAAAGGACCTACTGGAGCAAAACTGCTCGCGGGGTCCGGACCCTGGAAACTGGGGTCCGGACAATGAAGTTCGTGGCCGGCTGCGGTCCGGACCCGGGTGCCACGGTCCCTCCGATGTCCGAGATGGGGAACGTACGAGTTCCGGACCCGGGACTTGAGGTCCGGACCCGAGCCGTGTGCTAGGTTGGGGTGCGTACGGGTTCCGGACCCTGATGCCAAGGTCCGGACCCGGCCTGCGCGCTGGTCGGTTACCAGTGCGGGGTCCGGACCCCACTCGCAAGGTCCGGACCCGGCTGGGGCAGAATGCCCAGTGAGGGGTATTTTGGCAATTTTGCGAGGAGGGGCTATATATTGAGGGCTGAGACCTCTCCCCTCAGTTCTTCTTCATCTTCCTCACTTCCCTCTCCCTCACTTTCTCTCTCTAGAGATCTCTCCAAAGCTTGGAGAAGTGGATGATTTGACCTTGAGAAAAGCATCTAAGGTGGATTTGGAGCTTCTTGGTGCAAGAAGAAGCTTGGGAGCTAGGGCTTTGAGGTGAGTTCTTGTGATTTAGGGTTTGAACCTAGGATTTAATCCTTTGAAATGAGGTTTTTGGAAACCCTAAGCAATCTAAACCACAAATGGTGGAGGATTGGCCATGAAATCTAGGGTTTGGCTTGCATGCATGCAAACCCTAGATAGATTTGGGGCTTTTGCAATGAGAGGTTCTAAAAATATTTGAACTTTCGGGAATTGCAATTGAGGCATAGGAAATCATGTTAGAACACTTGATTTCACATGTTGAGTTGAATTTAGGGTTCATAATGAGTAACGAACCGTTTTCTTGTAGAAGCTTGGGTTGAAGCAAGAACTCAAAGCTTGGACACTTAGGAGCTTGAAGAATACAAGGATTTGAAAGCTCTTGAGGTGGGTTTGTGTTTACCGAAGTGATTAGGTCACTTCCATGTCTAGGGTAAATATCCATTTAAAGATAAAATGGTATGTGTTGTGAACCCTAGAATTTGCTTGTTGGCAAAGGTAAAAATCATGATAGGATGAACAATGAGATCCTATTGCATGAGGTATATTTCAAGTATAATTCAAATATTAATACTTGTTGCATGGTTGCATGTATGGTTAACCTAGTGTTATTGAACATAGGTTGGACATGAGGATGAAACCTAGTGTTATTGAACATAGGTTGGACATGAGGATGAAACCTAGTGTTATTGAACATAGGTTGGAACATGTGAGATTGAAACCTAGTGTTATTGAACATAGGTTGGAACATGTGAGATTGAAACCTAGTGTCATTGAACATAGGTTTGACATGAAATTGGAACCTAGAGTCATGGAACCTAGGTTGATAATGAGAAAGTAAGCCTAGTGTTATTGAACATAGGCGAGACTTAGTGACTTGAACCTAAAGTCATGAGACTTAGGTTGGCAAGTGAAAAATGTGAACAACGGGATGTGCGACGATTTTGCTATCCCGAGTAGGCGACGATTTCGCTACCATGCCATGTAATGGCGGTGTTGAGCGGGATGTGCGACGATTTTGCTATCCCGGGTAGGCGACGATTTCGCTACCATGCCACGAGTTGGCGGTACCGACACGGGATGTGCGACGAGTTTGCTATCCCGGGTAGGCGACGATTTCGCTACCTCGCCTTGAGTTGGCGGTGTCGAGAGGGGATGTGCGACGAGGTTGCTATCCCGGATATGCGACGAGTTCGCTATCCAAGCCATGTAATGGCGGTGTTGAGACGGGGTAGGCGACGATTTTGCTATCCCGAGTATGCGACGAGTTCGCTACTCGAACTAGGAGGTGACGAGTTCACTCCTCGATGTGTTGGAACAATTATGGTGAGACGGCGATTCCGAAACCATAAGTAAATGACGAGTAAATGAACTTAGTCAATGTGAGACATAGGATGAACCTAGGAGAGAATGATAAATTATATGTCATTTGGTTGCATCCTTTATGTTTATTTACAAGCATGTAAATAATTGTTGCATAGTTATATGTGATCTAACTTATACATATGGTGTTTCTTTGGACCTGGTGGGTCGAGCTTCTCTCTTGGGTGGCCTTACCCACTGGGAACTATGTTTATAGTTCTCACCCCACATTTTTCAGGTCCTTCCGCGAGTGAGGCGGCGGAGCGAGGCAAGGGTTTAGCTCTCTAGATAGCGGCCCTTCCATTTTGGTGATACTTAGAGTGTACCCCTAGTTTTGGATTATGATAACATAGGGGATTTTCATTTAATGTATGCAAATTATATATTCCATCGTTTTGGAACATAGTGTATGGAATGAAAGAAAAGAAAAAAAAAATTGGACATGTATATTGTGCCATGTGATGTAATAGAAGTAGAACTTCTTTATGTTGATGCTTTCCTTGTGCAACTCTTGTGCTCCGTTCCTAGTTGGAACATTGTGGATAAGCTTGTGTTGTGACGCCTTGGGCGGGTAGAAAAGACTCTATCCGTTCGGCGGGTCTGGGGCATGCGCCCGTGCGGTTATCCTTTCCACCTAGTTGGTGTTAAAGGGCCGGCGGGGCGTGACAGCCGTTGCGCCGTTGATGGATGTAGATCAGAGAGGGATAGGTAAGGTTCTTTTCTATTATTTTTTTCGAGAGGGAGGAAGAAAGAAAAATGTAATCTCTATTTTTTTATGAGTATTTTGTTACCTAATTTTGAACAGACTTGAATTTGATCTCTCCAAAGAAAAAAAAAATAGTTGATCTCTAAAAGTCTCGAAGGATATTCTCTCCGTGCTTTTTTTTTTTATCATCTCTATTCCCTTAAATAGATCTCCTATTAGTTGCCTGGGTGGGTGATAGTGGATGAGTGGGAGGATTTTTTTTATGTAGTGGATGAGTGGGGGTTTTATTTTTTAAGTAGTGGATGAGTGGGGAGTTGGAGTGGACGAGTGGGAAGTTCAGATCTCATTTCTTGTTATTGCGGGGTCTACACAAAAGGTGCCCTCTCTCATAACAATAAGGATTGTGGGCCCCGCATGATAGGACTAGTATTTTTTTTGTTTGAATGGTGAACCCACGCCACTTTCACATATATGTGAGAGAGAGATGGTGGGGTCCACCTCTCTTTTGAAAATGAGGTACAAAGAGATATTTATGGATCTCAACTAACCTTTTTTTTTTTTTTGTGGGCCCTTTTTTTCTCACACGTGAGAGAAAATAACGCAAATATATTTGGGGTTGGGTTTAGGTTCGGGTTCGAGTTGGGTTTGAATTGGATTTGACTTAACCACGTTCAAATTTCAAAATTTAAATCCAGCACATTTCCATTTTTTTTATTACACTCAAACACAAGTTAATAAAACAAACAAGAGAACACTAGAACACAGGATTTACGTGATTCGGCCAGCGGTGAGTCGACCTACGTCCTTGGGCAAGCCCAACTCAATGCGTTCTTCGATTAATCTTGGACACACATACAAAGAGTAGATTGGATTATAAGAAACTACTCTCAGGAGTTCTCTATATTTTCCTCTCAACTAGAGTGTCTTCAATGAAGCTCTAAACTCTAAAATATGAATTACAAGAGTTTATATAATCCTACAATCCCAATCCTAGTAGGAAACGCTCTCTGCCGTCCATCTGACTCTCAAATTCACTTTTAGCCGTCGATCCCCTCTTAATAATCCTCTTTAAAAGTGTTCCTAGATAATTCCTAATCTTTAGGAACAAGATTAGATTAAATTGGTGACATATCCATCATATCCAACTCGTCGCGGAGTTTAGTACCAGTATTAGCTCGGAGTACCAGTACTGGCAGTACCGGTACTAAAAAAAATAGTTTTTCAAGCTTCGGGTTCTGAGAAACTCCTGAGGTATTCTTTAGTAATGGTACTCCAACTTTAAGTTCCAGTACTCAACATCCAAAAACCTTAAATTTTTGACGTGTTCACCGCGATTTTGACTCGGAACATGAATTTACATAATCCAACATTTAATAAATTCTGAGAGAACAATAATGCAAATAAAAAATTTGCACAAAACAGAATCAAATAGAAAGTTTGTGAATGTATAAGCGAAAATAAAAGAGTTCGAAGATAGTAGTTTGAAAAAACAAAATAAAATATAAAATGAATGCATACAAAGGACATATAGTTCGAATCACATCCAAAAGAAGAGTTTACATATTAATCTGTGAAATAAGATAATTTTCAATTTGGAGATTATCAGCGAGATCGATAGTGCAAAGCGGGCGCAGTGCAGAAACTAACGAATAATCTTATCACAACTCCAGTATTTATATGCCACTAGACTTTAGTCTTAGAAGAAGAGCAAGCAACGCAATAGGAAAGAAGCAAGAAATACTACACAATCCCTGTGATCACACAACACCTATGATCCGCACCATGTTGGCAAGGATTGGTAGGACAGCATTGCAACTTGACTAGCCTTTCGGCAATCGTTGCAGTCTGTGGGGAGCGGCAGTAACTGGTTATTTTTTTCGGCGTGGAATGCCAAAAAAATTCCTCCGGATAATTAGACTGAGCCTACTTGTTTTATGCACCCTCTGTTGTTAGCTATTTCTCAACAGAACAAAGATAGAGAGGGATATCTAGAAACTAGAAAAAAAGATGGTAATAGCCAAACTCCAAATAGAGCTAATTCCCATTAATAAGCAGAAAGATGCTGCAAAAATTAGCTATTTAATAGGGAATATAATAGAGAGCCCCGCAGTCTGTACAATACGGAGACTGCTTAGTTGTTCTCATATATTAAGCAAAAAAAAAAAAATAGCAAATGGTTGTTTGCCAAGCAAGCCTTCCAAATATTGCCAATGATAGCCGCAAATATTGATGATCAACCAACTCTTTGTTCCCAATAAGGCTAAAAGAATAGCTTTGATTGCTATCTAGGATTTTTAATAAACCTAAGAAAAAATTGATATATGAAAATAAAAAAAACGACACTAAGGTCTCAGATTGTGCAAGAGATACATAAGGACAATAAAACTACATCGGAATATTAAAAAGGTACCAAATAGAATTTGATAACCAAGTAGTAATAGCATAAGCAGAAGAAAAAGAATAGCAGAAACCAATAGTAATACGCAAAGGCAAATAACGAAAGCAACAGAAAATTAACTAAAAGATAGCGTAAACAATTATTGAAAAAATAACAACCTAATGAAAAAAAATCCATAATCAATGGAACTCTAACATCACTCCAAAATCAAACACATGCACCACATATAAATCAGCAGAAAAATTATCACATTAAAATAAACTGAATGACTACAAAGTAATTAATCATGAGAGAGACTCATAAAGACTACAAAACAACAACAGAAAAACGAAGCTAGTTTAAGAATAGAGGTAGCAAAAAAGTCAGAAAGATTAGTATAAAAAAATAGCAAGTGAACCGGAAAAAGGAATCAACTCAGATAGCAAAACAAAGAGATAAATATCACAAGGCATGCATTGTATCGCACTAAAAGCAAATAAAACACTTATCTGAAAACCAAAAAATTGATGTTTAGAAGAACCTTTGGGATGTTGTAAGCGACACAGTAATAAGACAGATTTGCCACACCTAAAATTATCGGCCACAGTGAGAGAGCAAATTGGACAGAACAACGACCACAAGAGGCACGAAAGGCATACAAATACAGAGAGGAAACCGAAGAGAGGAGTAAAGCAGCAAAAACAAAGGAACAAAACGAGCACAATCCACTATTTAGAACAAACCAGCCATCACTCTGAGGAGCAGGACGAGCAGCTGAAGAGGGCAGAAAGGAAGAAGGAAGACATATGGGCGTATGGAGAGGCCATACAACCTGTCAGGCCCCGGCACACCATACGAGCCATCTACACTGGCGGCTGCATTCCACGAGGTCTCGATGAGTAGCAAGAGGGCATCACTGAGACGCACAGCGGGCCCGCCATCCGAGGCAGCAAAAGTCGTTGTATAAAACCCAGGAAAGGGAAGGAGGAGGCACACCCCGCCAGATCACGACGGAGATAGCCCTACTGTAAAGTACCGAGTTTTGAAACACTATACTAAACTTGGGCCAATTGGACAAAGTACAATTGAGAAGTAATTTAAACATGCTTAAAAATGAGATTTGAGGGTTTTAGAATGATTAGAAGTGGATTAGAACTTCAAGGAGCGAAAACGAGAATTTTCGGAAAAATGCATTTTTGAGCTCTGTACCTACGGGGTCCGGACCCTGGATCCCAAGGTCCGGACCCTGGCTGCGTTTCGCGAAAACTGGGTACGGGTTCCGGACCCGGGAAGCCAGGGTCCGGACCCTGCGCGTGCTGGCAGCCCAGAATGAGGGCATTCTTGTAATTTTGGGTGGAGGCTTTAAGGGGAAGCCTCCCCTCTTCTCCCTCAGCCAAGAACACACACACACACGCATAGAGAGAGAGAGAGGGAAGCTCTCCCTCTCCCTCACAACCTCCTCTCCCTCTCTCTAGATCTCTCCCAAACTTGGGATTTTGGTGGAGATTGAGCTCGGGAACGCGTGGAGGACGGTGAATCGAGCTCTAGCGCGCGTGGTGGCTTGGGAAGCTCGCGTCATGAGGTGAGATTTTGAGGTTTAAGGGTTAGGGTTTTGCTAAATCCCTTGAAATTGGTGTTTCTAGTACCCTAGATGATTCTATAGTAGTTTAATCATGATTTCTCCATGGATTTTGGGGTATTTGTGGAGAAATGGGAATCTAGGTTTAGAATTGGGGGTTTTGGGGTTTTGAGGTTTTGAACCAAATTGATCCTCTAGTTCTCTAATTGAAGGTTAGAGGAGAGCCCCAGACAACTTTGATTTGGAAATCGACGGGCGTTCGGTGATCAATTTCGAGTAACGAACCGAACGGGGCGACGTTGGCCGCGGGAGCCCGATTGCAAGTGTCTACAAGCAATCGGAAGCGTTTCGAGGTGGGTTGTGCTTACCGAAGTGATTAGGTCACTTCCATGCCAAAGAGTAAAGTTTAATGTATTTTATTGATGCATGTAATGGTAGACTAATTGGGTAAATGAGTAGGCATAGATTATATGCTACTTAGGGTAAATTATCTACCATTGGACGTATAACACTAGGCAAGTGGTGACATATGAGTGTATATATATATATATGTGTGTGTATGCCTAGGTGTGGATGTGAACATAGGTCGATGAACTCTAGGAAGATTAGAGAATTCGACAAAATGGAAACAAGGACTAGTTGTCATGAATCCTAGATGAGAACAACTAGGATTACAAGGAACGCGATTGAACATAGAACCTAGTGTCATTGAACATAGGTTGGAAAACGTAGTGGTAGGAAGACCACTTGGATTGGAATGTCATTAAACCTAGAGTCGAGTGAACCTAGGTGGGAAAGACATAGAACCTAGTGTCATTGAACATAGGTTGGAAAACGTAGTGGTAGGAAGACCACTTGGATTGGAATGTCATTAAACCTAGAGTCGAGTGAACCTAGGTGGGAAAGACATAGAACCTAGTGTCATTGAACATAGGTTGGAAACATAGTGGTAGGATGACCACTTGGACATGTGACCATGAACCTAGAAAGGTTGGTAACATAGGGTATGTGACGAACCCTTGAGACTTGGAAAGTGGATTCCGGAATCCCTAGACTTATACTTGCAGGTATGTGTGGTTCTCCTCGCCTGGCAAGTGAATCATAACTGCGGGTATGTGTGGTTCTCCTCGCCCGACAGTGATTCAACGGGTATGTGTGGTTCTCCTCGCCCGGCAGTGATTTATCGGGTATGTGTGGTTCTCCTCGCCCGATAAGCGACTTATGGTCAAGGGTATGTTGGTATTTTCTCGCCCGATGGACGACCTATAGTCGAGTGGATTTAAGGCTGAGGTGCAAGTGAGACGTCCTTCTCCTCAAGCCTGGACAAGAGCGGTAGTCCGCTGATAATTGACTCAAGACCGAGTCGGGTGGTATAGTTTGGCTAAGGTAATAGAACCTTAGGAGCGGATTGGATATGCAATGGATTATGAAATAGAAGGTAGAAATGATAGATCTACTTGCATGGATTTCATATTGCATTTAGTTGAGGCATAAGTATGGATGATTTTATTACTTGCACATGATATATGTTTATATATTGGACTAACCTGCTTATGTTGCCTCCTTTGGACCTGGTGGGTCGAGCTCTTCCCTTGGGTGGCCGTACCCACTGGGAACTATGTATATAGTTCTCATCCCACTGTTTTTCAGGTCCACACGTGAGCGGCGCGGCGGCGCGAGGAAAGAGCGTAGCTCGATAGATAGCGCCCTACCACTTGTGACCAGAGATAGATGTACCCTGGGTCAGCATAGCTTAAGGGTATAGAAAAGAAAAGAATGAACGAAATGTAACAAATTGATTGTATTTGGAAAGAATGTAACATGTAATGTGAATGCTTGTAATAGCGTAGTTGTTTTATGTTTTCGATACCTTCCTTATGCAATCTGTGTATGAATTCTGTTCCTGTTTGGAACCTCGCGAATTGTATTGATTGCAACGCCTTGGACGTACAGGGGAAACTCTGTCCGTTCGGCGGTCTGTTGGCGCGCCCGAATCCGACCAAAGTGGCGGTGCCGGGGCGTGACACCTACTGCATGCTTGTCCTAGAAAAGATGGAGGTAACGGTGAATCAGCGGAGACGGAGAGAGAGAGGGAGAAGGTGGAAGGACAAAGGAAAGGGGAACACCAGAAGCCTAAACAACATCAATCCGCATTATATAAGCGAAAAGACGCTATAAAACCACGACATTTAATGGGAAACAAAATAACAGGCCCCACACACATTTAATGGGAGATTTAATGGGACCCACAACTACAGGAGACAAAACAGTGGGCCCCACAGCCCGCGGGATGCGGAGAGCACTTGGAGCCTGTAAGGATTCCCAATTCATATGTCTATAAATTGTGTAAATTATTATTGGTATTTTTTTTTTTTTTTTGAAAATGACCTTAGAAAAAAAAAGAATTTAGAATAAAAAGGCGTAAACTGCACCATTAGTCTTTGAAATTTCTACAAAGGTTCATCTTGCTCCTCAAATTTTTTTTAGCTCAAAGTTAAAAATTCTAAATTCGTTTATTTCGCTCCTAAAAATTTTGAATTCGAATTAAAAAATTCTAAATTCTTAAAATTATTTTACTTTACTTCCTATACATATTTATTTTAAGAGGATAAATTATAGCTATATCTAATGCATTTATCGGATGCTTTATTCCATCTTATGTTTGAAGTCCAATTCTTTTATCTATTCGATATACCGAAATCTCAGTGAACTAGGTGTTAAGCACCAACTTTTACTCTCAAGAAAGAATTTAAATGAAACAGTGCGAAGAGTTAAGAACTAAAATTAGACATTTATGAAATTAAGTTTATATCTCCAATATCAAATTTTAAAGTTTGGGGTTAAAATGAACCTTGGGTAAAAGTTCATGACTAATAGAGCAATTTATCCCAAAAAAAGTTAGGTGAAAAATGAGTAAAAGTTACCTTAACTGCGTTCAATTTTTTATCCAGTAACATAATCTTTAAAAATTTTAATTTTGGTATGTCATCTTTCAGTTTATTTGATTTAAAGTATTTGATTGCCCATTTATTATATATAAAATTTGGATGCATCTTTCACTTTGTAGAGAATATAATCACGCAAATCGCGTTATGTATTTTGATGAAGTCATTTTAAATAAAAGGTACATCCAAATTTTGAGGTAGAAAAATGATCAAATATCTCAAATTAAATAAATTACAAAATTAACTAGCAAAATTAAATCTTTTGGAGTTAAGATTATTAAATCAAAATAGTATGGGATAAGTTCTAGACATTTTTATCAATAAATTATTAGGATAAACAGCTAGCTTTCACGATCAACGCAATACATTATTCCAGCCAACGTATAAACAGTGCGGTAACATGTGAAGTCGTTCAGTGGATAATGAAAGTTTTCCAACCAAAAATGGAAAAAGGAAAAAAAAAAAAAAAAAAACAATTAGGTAGGTAGCGGCAAGTTGGTATGCAATAAGGTTTGAGTTGTTGCTTGGCTGTCTTCCTCCCTCTCTCTCTCTCTCTTCCTTGATTTTTTTTTTTTTTTTTTTTTTTTTTTTTTTTTGTAAAAATGTATGAAATTTATCTCAACTATAAACTATTTAAATTTTACTAATTAATTTTTCAAAATTTTCATTTTATTACCTATTTTTTAAATTTATTTAATTTTAGTCAGTCAACGGCACTATGATTTCAAAATTTAAATATATTGTTTATTTTTAAAAATCTAGTTAGTGTATTTTATGCAATTCTTATAACTATAAATTTATTAAATTAAATAATTAGCTTAAATTTTAAAGTTAAAGTGATTTAAATAAAACAAACTGAAAGATTAGATAGCAAATTTAAAATTTTGAAAGGTTATGTACTTGTGTAGGTTCATAGTGCAGGTAAGCTCTATACATTTATTTATTTATTTATTTTTTGGGTTCCCTCTATTAAACTGAAGCCGCCTCCTAATTAACTCTGCAACAAAAGAAACTGCTCTTCTTCTTGAACCCACCGTCAATGGCTGTGAGTACTCAAAAACCCTCTTAGTTTTCCATTTTGTGTTGCAACTCTTCTTTCTTATTCTCAATCTGGGAAGCTTTTTTCCTTGTGTTGGGTTGTTATTACATTGTTTGCATCTTTAATAGTAGTTTTAGGTAAAACTGGTGATTTTGGAGTGTTAAATTTTGATGAGTTGTGTTTTTCTGGTTGATTTGATATCTGGGCCTTCTCTAAAAATGCCTTCAATTGCTGGAAAAAAGAAGAAGAAGATATTTCTAATTCTTAACACTGAAAGTTATACGAGATCAAGACCCAGCTAGTTTATTAACATTGCTATATTGCTATCTGTATAATTAAGATTCTGTTCGTGTTGGTGTTTATAAACTTAAAATGGGAATGATAATTTGTGATCTCTTAAGGCATCCATGTATCCCAACTTGCAATATCTGTTCTTAGATGATGATTCTCTTGCTTTATTCAAGTAATAAAGTTTCTTTGTTGCATACACAAGATGCTAAATTAGAGGTTTATATTCTTCTATTTTTGAGGGTCCTAGTTAGTTTTCTTTGATTACCATTACTAAAACACAGACACTGCGAGATAAGAATCAATATTTTCTCGCAAACAAGCATTTCCATGACATGAGATGTGTTAGAACGTTTTGCAAAACCGAATGTGCAATATAAACCGATAAATGAGAGTTCTCAAGTAATATTAGGTAGAAAAGGAGAGCATCACTAAATATCTTCTTGACAACTTTCTCAGGATATTATTAGCTGTGTCACTTTTTTGCATATTTCGGATTTTGTAGAGCATAGGATCTATCGATTCTCGTTGTTACTCTTTGCTCGAGTTTCTGTTTACTCTGATTAACAAAATACAACTTACTCTTTACTCGAGCTTCTGTTTACTCAGATTAACAAAATACAACTTATATTATTCATTTGCTATCTGAGAATTGGGAAAACAATGTGATTTTTTTTTTTTTCCTGATCTATTTAAGTTGCTGGAGATTTTTTTCCCCTAGTTTTCTTGAAAATGTATTGTATAAATATGGCGATATTTAATGGCCACTGGGAACAATAATTTTGAAAGAAAGATCAATCGTGAAGATGTATATTGAAATTGAATGCCAAATCTTGTAGTTTGATGATTATGTAGTCCTTCGTCTCTGGAATTTAAGTTTAGGCACCACCATTGCTACTATGAGATGTTGACCATAACATACCTAAAAGGGTCTGGACAATGATGATGATTATTAGGAAAAAAAGTAATGTTATTTGACTAAAATCACTCAATTCGATGAAACCATCAAATATGAGTTTGAAAAATCCCCAATTTATTTGACGAAAATCACTTGATTCAAAAAATGCAAAGTTAAGTGGTGTCCACTAGAAAAATAAAGTTGAGGGGACTATTTCAAAAATGCCTGTAGTTGAGAGGCTCTGCATACATTTTTGCCTATATTTTACAATGAAGATCCTTTGTATTTATCAATGCATGCTCAACAAACTATGAAAATTATTTTATAGGGAATGCAAGAAAGAAGGATGTTTTTGGCCTAAAGATAGGTTATAATTTTTTTTTGAGAAAAGGTAGCATGCTACCGCTTCATTCAATAAGAACATGAACTTAGCTACAAAGTTGCGGCAACAAGGCCACGGAATAACAAAGTAAGAAGACCAAAATGAAAGACAAAAGAAAAAAAGGCACACAAACTACAAGCAAAGAGTTAATGAACCCGTTACTCTTCCCAAAGCCTCTTAAGCTCTCTAATCTCAACCAGCAGCTGGTTCAAGTTACTTTTCCTATTGTGGAAGATTCATTTGTTCCTCTCCGCCACAGAACCCACTAAATTGTAGCTATAGTTGATAATTCCTTTCTTCGAAAAATATCCGATGCCAAACATTTCATCTCCCAAAGATGATTTGCCGAGATGTATAGTATTAAAGCACCCTTGTTTGCAATGAGACATTTCAACAATATTTTAGTAGCTGCACACTGAAGCAGCAAATGATCAATTGTCTGGTTTCTTCCGAACAGGGCACGCACGTCTCCTCGCCTCACCACCCTCTTTTACGAAGATCTTCAACCGTGAGAATCCTACGCTTAAGTACTAACCAAACGAAGATTTTGACTTTAAGTGACACCAAAACCTTCCAGAGCTTAGAGGTGAAAGGTTCTCTAGTACCCCCATCTTGCAGAAAAATATAGAGGGATCTAACAGAAAAATTTGGTAGGGAGACCATCTCCACCTAACCCCATCCCTCCGCTATTTTAAAGCAGTACTAGAAAGAAAATCTTTAAATTCCTGCACCCAATCCTGTGAGACCCCAGGTAGTCCTATATATAAGATATAATAGGGCTAAACTCTTAACCCGGCTTAAGCATTTTGGGTGGTGGCTAGGCCCAAGAGGTTAAGAGAGTTAAGCGTGCTAGGACGGGAGTAGTCCTATGATGGGTGACCCCCTGCGAAGTTGGGGCGTCACAGTTGGTATCAGAGCCAATTACCAGCCGGTAGTGTGAGATGAGTCTCGGCTGAGCCAGGATTGTACAGCGGGGAGAGCGAGGCTCTCATGCTGTTGACTGATGTGGGTGGAGCGCGGCTCACCACAAGGTTAGTTTAGGCTAGCAAGACGAGTCTCACATCGCCTGGTACTTGTGAGTCTGAGCCTGACGAGAACGTCAAGGCCTAAAGGGGGGAGATTGTGAGACCCCAGGTAGTCCTATATATAAGATATAATAGGGCTAAACTCTTAACTCGGCTTAAGAATTTTGGGTGGTCGCTAGGCCCAAGAGGTTAAGAAAGTTAAGCGTTCTAGGACGGGAGTAGTCCTATGATGGGTGACCCCCTGGGAAGTTGGGGCGTCACAAATCCTCTTCCTGCTGTGACCCGGGAACGGAGCCAGTTAGAATGGACCCCTAGTCCCATCTCCCTCTTGCGAAGCAGTCCACAACCAAGCAGTACTTATTAATCACACCATTATAAATGCGCAAAAATAGAGAACTGAGAGGGACCACCCCAAGCCAAATATCCGACCAGAATTCAACTGTGCACCTATCTTCGAGCGAGTACGCTAATCCACATTTAAACACATCTCTTACTGCCAGCACATCCCTCCACCATTGTGAATGAGGTCTAAAAGAAGGCCCCTCCCGAAGAGGTATTCTCCTAGCATAATACAGATCTCTGACAAGCGTGCCCTGCTGGAGGGACGTATCTGATAGGAAACGCCACCACCATTTGGCCAAGAGCACGATATTCATATTCTCCAAATCTCTAATTCCCAGACCACCCTCCTTTCTGGCCCGGCACATTGCATTCTACTGAACTAGACAGTGTCCCACACACACTGATGTTGTTCCCTCTAGAATAAGGCTCTTGTAATACTTTTGATTCGTTTCACAAGCCATTTGACGCTCTAAAGACCTAGCAGTAGAAAATCGAGAGATTTGACAGAACCGACTTCACCAAAACCAACCTATCCCGTTAGGAGAAGAGCTTAGCCTGCCACCCTTTAATTCTTTTCTCTATTCTGCTTATCAATGGCCACCAATCCTCTCTTTTCAGTCACCTGTCGGAAATAGGCAGACCTAGATACTGCATCGGAAAGGAACCTAATTTACACTGAAGTATTCGTGCTAGCCTTTCCCCTCTATCACACTCACTCCCCATATAGAATAGTTCAAACTAATCCTTATTAATCCGTATCCCGACGCCCATTCAAAAAGCTGCCAGATAAAGAAGTTGTTTCGCACGTACCGCCTTTTCGTCCAGCAAAAAAATCTAGTACCATCCACATATTGAATTAGAGCAACCTTACCGTCCTCTTTGGGCCCCACCCCAGCAAGCATCTGGTTCTTATCGGCCCTTTCGGTCAATCTAACAAGGCCCTCGACTACCAAGAGGAAAAGATAGGGAGATAAAAGATAGGGAGATAACGAGTCACCTTGTCTTAATGGATTGCTATTTTAGCGTTACCAAAACACCGTTCCACCCATCTACACCATTTCGCATTCGCTCCAAGCCAAGTCACAGTCTGCTTGAGATACGACCAATTGACCCTGTCATAGGCCTTCTCGAAGTCGACTTTAACACCAATACCCTCCTCACCAGTTTTCGAGCACCACCCAAATAATTCCCTAGTAGTCACGAAAGAGTCTAGAATAAATCGTCCTTTCAAGAAGGCAGATTGGGTGGATGAGATAACACCCGTCAACACAACCTCAAGCCGATTGGCAAGAACTTTTCAGATTATCTTTTGCAACCCATTCAAAAGACTAATTGTTCGAAGTCATTCACGGACCTAGCACCCTCCCTTTTAGGAACCAAACAAATATAAGAATAATCAATTGAGCTGGTACTCAGTCTATCATCGTAGGGGTCACAAAAGACATCAAAGATATCGTCCTTCATAGTCTCCCATAAGGTTTGGTAGAAAAGCAGGTTAAACCCATCCGGTCCCGGTGCCTTTTCCCCTCCTAGTTGAAAGGTGGCCGATCTTATCTCATCATTTATGAAGGGTAAGGTCAGTAGTTCAGGGTTGGAAAAAGTGCGCTCCTTGTATATCTCGCTCCAGTTGCCAAATGCCGCATAAGGAGGCTCCTCTGGGGCAAAGACCTTATAACTATTAGAGAAGTACTCCCTTATATCCTTCTCACAAAAAATTCTCCTGCCATGGTCCTCGATTATATTAATGGTGTTTTCTCTCTTTCCATTCGCCACCGTATAAAATTTTTTTTGTGTTCCCATCCCCTTCCTCAAGCCATTTCTGCTTAGCCCTAGATTGCCAAAGCATTTCCTTATCCAGATAAATTTCGGTCATCTGTTGCTGTCACGCCTCGGGCCCTAGTGGGAGCCTACCAGGCACGTGCACAGACCCGCCGTGTACATCAAAACAACACACAATGTACACAAGGCGTCTACAATAACAAGAACAAGTAGTAAAAGGAATACATCCTAAACAAGGTGATCAGAGCGAGAACATAATTCTACAACTAAAACAAGATCAACACAACTAAAAATCTCGAGATATATAATAGAGTTTATACATCTTATCGACTAATAGATCAATCAACCAACAAATCTAAACACCTTTCACTCAAAATATAATGAAAGGAACCCAGGGTATGTCTATAACAACATCGTAGAGGCTCTAGCTAGCTGCTAACCCCTCGCCACGATCCCAAGCCTCTCCTGCTGCGGAAGGCTCTGAAACAAAAACCCAACAACAATGGGGGTGAGAACTATTATCAATAGTTCCCAGTGGGTAAGCCGCCGAGAGTGGCGAATTACACCGCTAGGTCAACTGAGGCAAGATAATATAAGCAGAAACATAAAGCATAATACATTAAAAGCTAAACAGATAGTTCTACCACTATCATGCCTCCAAATGAATAATTCATCTACATGAACATGTTACAAAGTGTGTAAACATTCTACTCATATATGTGTAAATATGCCATGATCAACTACACATATTCTAATGTCATAAACTCACTATATGTCAAGTTTACTATTACACATATGGCTTGTCTCCAACTATAAGTATGAAATGTATAACCGACTTCCCACTACATGTATGAACTATATGACTTGTTCCCATGTATATGTATGTTATGTTCACTAACCACAATCGTGCCAAGTCATGTCAATGTCTCACTACATGTAATGCCATAATCCACTACTATGTCCATCTGCTACATCTATATGCATCAATTACTTATGATGTCGAATGTAACATTCCTCACAATATTTCCTACCATAAAGGACTTTTCAAGTCTCGACTTGTGCCGTGCCTAATGGCCCCGTGGTAGTCAACATTCTCTCGCTAGAATGAGCCTCCCCCACGGCAATCCACTTCGGCGCCCATATAACCTGCACATAAGCGATCAATGTCGCGAAAGGCCCACTCCGGAGTGCCGGCTTGTAGGGAGCGACCCTCACAAGCATGTGCGAATGAGCACAATGGCATTAACAAGCATAGTCAACAGCATAGGAAATACGTTCATCATGTCTAGAACATGGAATAGCCCACCAATGTCCAAGGATCTAACATTATGTCATAATGTCAACCTAATTATTCACCTAAGTGAAATATAATATGCTTAACCTCATACTATGTCAAAACATGTCATATCATGTTTATTACATTCAATAGCTAATATGCTAAAGTGTCAACAATATCATGTTGTTCTCAAATTATCCGTTGGTATGTCCCTACCAATATGCACATGTCTCTAACATGTAAAAGTTCATCTCTTAGTTTACTAAGTTCACAAACCATGCATTATTCTAATGCCATGTCCAATGCATTTCAATGCCGTAACCGATGCATTCTATAAATGCTATAATCCATGCATTATTCTAATGCTACAATTCATGTAGTCTACGAATGCCATGACAATGCATTCTACGATGCCAACAAGACCATAAACCATGCCATGCATGAGTTACAACCACCTCTACTACATAGAGTATAAAAGTTATCATGCAAGTATTCATTTAGCCAAGAACTCATGTTTAACCAATTACAATTATCAAATACAAATAGAATCCCTTTCCTCATGCCTTAAACATGGAATCATTTCCACGACCAAAAGGTCAAGCCCAATGGCAACAATGCCCGTCAACGTTGCTCACCTAGACGAGGTGCAACAAACTTACTTTGCCTATGCCATATCCTCTCTTTCTCTATACAAGCATACTTTAGTATGCAAAGAGAATGTACTAGTCCATCACTCAAGTAGTGTCTCATATGACACTCATTTCTAGCATGCTTATCTTAATTAGCATTTCATAATGCATCATTACACTACTAGTGTAAATACTCTAGCATGCAAGTTATTCTCATAATGCCATACTATAGGAAATATGCACTTTTCACATATAACATATATATCCCATGCAATCACAACTCTCATCATATCATAATTATCATAATTATGCATCTAATCAATCCTATAACAAGATAGGAGACATAGGGGGAGTTCACCCATTTCGGTGAGGTCAGACCCACCGGATAACCGTCGGAACCTCGCAGTACTTCAAAACGAAGTTGTCCCCCGAGCTTCTCATACCCTAAGATAATTTTCCAAGGGGTTACAAATTTCGAACGAACAAATTCGAAAACCACCAAAATCTATGAGGTAAATGGGTGAAAAATACCTTGAGCAAGTAAAACTTGTTCTAAGTCCAAATTGAGGTTAGGGATCTTCAAATCCAACCTACAACAATATTCTACACCCATCAATTTAACCCCAAGAGCTCATAATCAAGAAACCCTAAAATAAACCCTAGGTTTAACATTTTAAGGTTTCATCAACAATAATCCAAATAAACCACAAAAGAGGGTTTACAAGAGAGTTACTCACCTCTTTTGATCTCCAATCTAGGTCCAAAGAAGCTAGGGTTGGAGATAAAACCACAACAAGCTCTCCTCAACACATGCAAGTCATCCCCAATGCTCCACTAGCAAGCAACAAGCAAAAAGGAGAAGAGAAAAGAGATCAAAACCCAAGATCTCAAGAATTTGGGAGAGAAATCTAGAGAGAGAGAGGGAAGGAACCTTACCTTTCCTTCTCTAAGCCTCAGCACAATGAGGGCAGTGAAGGGTGAAGGGGTAAGCTATAATAGATGTAACAATATCCCCAAATGCCCCTCCAAAGAACAAAATTGCAAAACTGCACAAATGCAATCTGCAACACTGTGTACCGGTATACGCATAGGCATACCGGTATACTGCACAAAAATTGCAAAACCCGAGCCTCGGCCAAAAAGGCCACGAGACAGAATACCGGTATGCAACTCACAATACCGGTACAAAACACTTCAGTACCGGTATGCCAACATCAGTACCGGTATGCCAGCCTATTCCGGTATCAGCTGCCGGATTCCGCAGAACCCGAGCGCTGCGCAAAACCAGTTCTCACTGGATTCCGGTATCCCAAAACCACATACCGGTATACAATGCAAAATCTGCACTTTTGCAGATTTGGACTTCCGGAGTCCGTTTTCGCACTTTCTAAGTCCCGAAAATACTCCCAAGTCCACCAAACTCAACCCAAAACTACAGAATAGTATAAGCCACTATTCTCTCACTAGAACTCCGCAATTTGCTAAAGTTCAGTGTGCTACAGTTGCTTAAGCACCTTTCTCTTCTCGTATAACTGGTCGGTCAAGCCTTGCCGTTCCTCTAATAAATCCAGAATTATTGGTAGAAAATTGGTGTCTTGTATATATTGTTTGAATGCCAAAAATAAAATCCATGCATTTTCTAGTATAAAAATGGCTTTTGTGCTGTGTTAGATCTTACTTTAAACATTTCTAAACACTAAGCATATCATGGATGGTATTAGAGTAAAGAATAAGAAGAGAAACCATCTCTCCGTTGGGGAATTATGCTATTTTAGTAACAGTATAAGTTTTGTAACGAAAATTCTTAGTTGTACACACCCTTCCTCAAAATAGCTCTTGAGGCTGATGTTCTTGGCCTTTGTTTCAGGTTTTGAGTAAACACAAAAATTTGTGGGCCTTGTTCTCAAGCTTGAATAGAAATCGCTACAGGCATTTCAAGTCAACAGGCATATTATGGATGGTATAACAGGAAACTCTCTCCACTGGAGAATTATGCTGTTTTGTTGACAGTACGAGTGTAGACCACAATAGATTCCTAGTTGTACATACTTTTTGTGCGAATAATTCTAGAGACCAAAGTTCACGGCCCTTATTGTCAAGTTTGTAAGTAAGACATAAAGTTAGCGATCCTTGTTCTCTTGTCTGTAGGTAGAGTCCACTATTCTTATTTGATTAACTTGTAGGATGTGCAATTTTGTATCTCCCATATGATTCTATACTTATGAGTGGCTCTAATACAACACGAAAAATCCCGATATTACAATATTATTGGCAGCTTGATAAAACATATATTTAATCATATACCGAGAATACTTGAGCCTATTTAATAGAGCTAGTGCCTTCAATCACATGGTGTGAATAATTTAACCTATTTTTTAGTACTACAGTTATAGTCCTTATATAGTCAATCATTAACCCCCACAATTTCTGATGTTGCACCATTTGGTGTGTGACACCAGTAGCATATTGTGATTTTTTATCGTAGGAAGTGTTAATTAAATAGTTATGCTCTTTTGTTATCCATCATATAATGGGAGAAAGGATGTCACTATAAAGTAAAGTTGTATTATAAACAAATGTAATAAAGAGCAAGTAGGATAACAGTGGAATGGATATCAAATGGACTGAATATAAGCTCTAATATAACCATTTGCACAAGTCAGCAGAACCCCTGCTTGCTTAAAATTGATACATGAGTAAGCAGGACTCATGTAAGCGTGTGAGGTTAAAACTGATGCATGAGATTACAACGTTGATCGATGTTTCTAGAAATGCTTCTTCGATTCAAATACGTTCTGAAGAAAAAATTTTGCCGAGGAACCCTACGGATCAAGAGTCATGCAGTCCATCTGATTCTTTAATCATGAGTTAAATAATCAAGTTTGTCGTCCAGATCAGGATTTCATCCAGATCAGGATTTTACACACATAAAAGACATAGGAAAGAATAGAAGGATCAAAGTGATAGGCACTTCTGTGAATATTTTTTATTTGTGTGACTAATTACCACTCGTTATCCATGAGGTGGTAGCTTCAAAATTGGCCAGTCCGGAAAAGCCAGCTGCATGTGCATGAGTAAGACATAGAGACAAGAACAACTTGATCCATGTGCACCATAAGCTCCATTTTACCCCATCACGAATAATGAGTAGGCCGTGACAATGCGTCTGGGAGGGACAACATGGTTTAGATTGCATCTCATGTTAGATCCAAGTTGAATGACCTATTTTGACTTCTCTCCTAGCTTCGGCAACTACCATGGGTGGTGGACTGTGAAAGAAAATTTGATTGGGTGGAAAAAGGGCACACACTTGTTTTATTTTCTTTCTTTTCTTACACTTATACAATACAAGAGAGGAAGGAAGATAATTACAAGAGATTTGAAATTTAAAATTCCTACACTCTTGGCATGGTTTGTCTTAACTACTCATTTGAAATTTGAATTCAAATGATTAGTTAAGTTGGAGTCAAATCTGCCTTAGATATAGGAGATAATCTTTCATCTTTTATAGAGTGAACAATTTTGCGTATCAAGTTCTTCATTTTCATTTTTTCTCCTCCTTTGGTAGGAATGCTTGATTAAATAACTGTTGCAAAATTAGAAATGAAATTAGATATAGTAATGAGAAGACTTTCTTCAAAACCTTGACTTTAAGCTGGCGATAAATTGAGCAATGAATGGAGATAATGGAACTACCTACTAATGCTATAATTGATATACACCAATGACTTTTTAAGTGACTAAAATCTTAAGTTCATCTATCCAAAAACTGATTTTTTTTTTTTTTTTTTTTTTCCTTCCTATCATTATCACTAAGAAAAATTAAGACATTATGTAGTTGACTTTTCTTACTTTTTTTAAATTTTTAAAATGCAGCAACGAGCAAGCGTGCCGCAGTTTGGGGCCTGGGATGGTGAAAATATTGGTTTTACTACTTTTTTTGAGAAGGTGCGAGAAAGAAAAGGTGTTGGACCAAAGATCATTACTCCAAATGATCATGAAGAGAAACCAAATTCCTATATTCCTGGGAGATCTAATGACGAACATAAGTTTAGTGAGAAAGATCACGATTACAATTCAAATTATCAGTATCCTGCAGTGAAGAAATACAAGAAACATAATCTCCAAAAGGACCATGATTCCTACGGATACACAGAAGGTTCAATACCCGAAAAGTCTAGTTCGCAAAGATCAAATATTGATTCAAAGAGAGCTACAAACAATTGGAGCAATGTCTTACAACCAGGCAATGATAGAAATGATAAAGCATCTCAACACAAAAACCGTCAAAGTTATGGTATATACGCAGCCGAAAGTAATTATGGAATCGCTAAACCAAAACAACAAGAAGTATTACATGATAAAGGGAGGACAAAGCAGAATCGACAGGTAAGTAGAGTTGATATCTCATTTGTTCATGTTGGATACACTTAATAAGTTGTGATGAGTCATATAAATTACTTTACTGCAACACTTTTACAGACCCATCAAAAAAGTACATCGGTCCCTAGATTTGGTGAATGGAATGAGACAAATTTTCGATCATTTGAGAGATTCACGGCTACATTCGAAAAAATTAAGACAGACAAAGAAGCTACGGCAATTAAAGTGCAGAACGTATCTAAGGAACCAATGTTGTTACCAGAAAGGCGAAGAAGCCGAAAACACCAATCATTCATCGATAAGGTAAGTGATCTTGTTCAACGTCTTAGAATTGTGTTGCATATAAGTGTAGGCTATTATCTTTTCTCATTGTGGTGACTAAGAAATTGTAAGGAGCATACCATTTAAATTTTTTATAATTCTCCTTAAGTGCTTGGTTGGTTCCGCTTCTACTTTTGCTTTTAGTAACACCAGTCTCTCATAGAATGTGTGACAAAGGAAAGAATTTCGAAGCTCTTTTGCAGCGAAAGAGGAAATGAGAATCTAAGCCTCAAAAGCACACGCTTGAATTTTGTGCTTCTGATTCCACTACATAGAGAAGTAGCTACCGAGATTTAATGTAGCGTTTCTTCTAATACAAATGTTCAAATAACACTTTTTTAAACAACACTAAACACTATGGCAGGCCAAGTAAGTCCCTTCTTTGGCCCTGTTTTTACACTGCTTTCAATAACAGTCACCTCTAGAAGGAACAAAAAAATTCTGAAGCTTCTGTTCAAGCGGGAAAAATTTGAGTATTTTGAGGCAAATAGCAAAGGCTCCAATTTGGAGGTTCAAGTTTTGCTGCAGAGAAAACCTTGCGAGGAAATTTCAATGTAATTCTTCTTCTAAATGCACCTTTCAAATAGCACTTTGTCGCACAGCCGTGTACCTAGAGCAGGACGAAAAAGACTCTAAATTTCATTTCATTTTTCTTAATGCGGATTCTCACACCTTCGCATATTATTTTTCTTCAGATTCGTGATTGTCTACTTCCAAGAGTTAGAGAATAACGTGGAACATAAAGGTTGTACATGGCCCTACATTTGTGGCACATATTCCGTGAGTTAGAAAAAATTTGTTTTTAAGCTTCTTGTTTAATTTGTGAATTTTAAATGATGCTTTATTCTTACTGATGAGAGAATGTTGTCATTTGTTATTTTCTTGTATATTTTGTCATGTATGTAATTGGTGCAAACTTTGTTTGACTTCCTTAATGAAGGATACAAAAGAAATTAAATATTGTTATTGGATGGAGAAACGTATTTGTTTTAGAATTTGGATGCTGATTGAAGGTGTGTTTCATCATTTTCTTTATTTTATATGATCTTGCAGGTATCGTACTTGCTTATACCGGATGTTGAGAATCTGCAACTCGCTCAGATACCGACTGTAGTAAACTCTATAACTGCTATGATACTGTTGTTGAAATTCCACAAGAAAAATGTTAAATCAAAATTTTATCATAAAAACGTCTTTTCAGATAATCATACGATTTAAAATCAAACAAAAATATGGGAGAAATAAAATTCAATTGCCAAAAAAAGAATTACACCGACTCTTCTACTACGCAGAGCCTTTTTTCTGAATTTCTCTGTGTCTTCTAAATTAATGAATCAATGAAGACTATCTCCAATCTCCATTTACCCGTGCACTACTAAATGCCACTTCTCGCCGTGGCTCGTGCTCTCTCGTACGGACCCACGCTTTGGCCGTACACACCACTTGATTAGGGGTGGAAACGAGCCGAACTCGAGCGAGCTTATCTCAGCTCAAGCTTGGCTTGAAATTAATTTCGAGCCTTAATTTAGGCTCAAGCTCGGCTTGAAATTAATTCAAGTCGAGCTCGAGCGAGCCTAATTTCGAGTCGAGCGAGCTCGAACTCTAAACGAGCCGTTTGAAATTCTTAACATCATACAATCTATAGTTTAATTTTTATAAAATATTATCTAGAATTTGATACAAAAAATGTCTAATAATTCAACATACAAAATGAATGCATGAAATGCGGTATTATAATATTAAAAAAAATTAGGAGAAGTGACTCTGCGAGCAAGTGAAAGAGAGGGAGAGAGCAATTATAGTAGAATTTTGTTGGTTTGATTTTGTGGGCCAGCAAATATACCCAATAACCTAAACTCTATACATATATGATTAAAATATATAATATATATTATTATATATAATTAATATAGAGTCTTGCTACTATACTATCGATAGTACTAAGCACTTTATGCTATCAAATTTTTCACCGTTAGATCTATCCTTTTGATCATTTCCACCCATTAGATCATACTATTCAACCAACCACCTACTCAACTCCAGGCGACCACTATCCCAACGGCACATCCCTTCATCCAAGGGCCGAAAATCTAATACTATTATCTAATAACCTAGTATAGTAGCCTAATTAGGCTATTAGATAATGGTACCAAGCACTTAGTGCTACTAGATTTTCGCCCTTGGATGAAGTGATGTGCGGTTAGGATGATAGTGGTCCCCGGTTAGAATGATAGTGATTTTCTAGGGTTGAGTGAGTGATTGGTTGAATAGTATGATCTAACGGGTGGAAATGGTCAAATGGGTAGATCTAACGGCAGAAAATTCGATAATACCAAGCGTTTGATACTATCAATATATAATATAGTAGCCGGACTATATATATAGAGAAAATTCTATTTGCACTTCAAAAAAGTCTTCTATCACTTGGAATGTGTTGCAAACAAGGGCTTAGGTTCCTTAGTGAGAAGGATCACTTGAAGTTATGTCAAGGATGTTTGGTGTTGATGAAAGGAGAGCAAGTAGGTTGCCTATATAGATTGGTGGACGAGACTCAAGTGGGAGAAGCAGTTGTTGCAAACGCGAAGCTAGAGTCTCCAACGGTGTAGCATCACTATTTGGGACACATAAGCGAGTGTGGATTGCAGGTATTATCTAACCATGAACTTCTTCAGGTTACAAGTCCGGCGCTATTGGATTTATGTGAAGATCGCATCTATGGGAAGCAACGAAGGTTATCATTTTCTCTATCACGTCAAAGAAGTAAGTCGCATCTCAAGTTGATTCATTCAGATATGTAGTACATTGCATTTTTATTTTATATGCAAGTGTGAATGAAAATAGTATGAGATTATTGTCAGACGCTTCATACGGACGTGAAAAACTCTGTCCGTCCAGTAGGTCTGTAAACGTGCCCAGGAGGCTTCCGCTGTCACGCCCCGCGACCGCCACTTTGGTTGGTCCGGGCGCGCGCACAGATCGCCGAACGGGCAGAGCCTCCCATGTCCGCCCAAGGCTCAACAACATCATGTACATAGAGTTTTGCGCAGAGAAAACAATCAACATACATGAATTGCACGAGGGCATATCACAAGAGCGAGAATTTAAACCTAGCTATTACAACACTTGAAGCATTCACATTTACACCCATTTTTCAACTTTAATACATAATACATGTCATTTTTCTCAAATACAACTTTCACTCCCTATTACATTTTTCATCCTGAAATACATTTACATTCCTTACTTGTACATAGGGTGACCTAAAATTTGGTGACCCTGCTATCTAGGGCGCGATGCCCACGCCTCGGTCCGGTGCCGCTCCGCTAATGGTGGCTCTGCAACAACAGGGGGTGAGAACTAAAAGAAGTTCCCAGTGGGTTCGGCCGTCGACCTCGCCGACTTTCCCACTAGGTTCAATAAGGCATAATAATACGAAAGGAGATAGCAATGCAATATATAAGCAACTGAATGTGTAGTCTACCACTACTAAACATACAACATGCAACAATGACTACTACTATGCCTTACAATAAGGAATGAATGTCATGATTTTATATGTTCAACAGTGTCCCTCACACACTCTTGACCCAATTCATTCATGACCCAATCGGGGCTTCTCACAAGACCGAGCCCAACTCACAAGAATATAATGATCGACCCCACACATAACATGTGATCTCACTATGCTCACTCTCTACATAAGATGCAACAATGCAAGTAACATAGGGTACAATATGGTCAATCAACCTGTTTCTTTCCTCTTTGACCCAATCATACCGGCTCACCCGAAGGTCAAGCCAAACTCACAATACTAGGGCCCGCAGGGAAATAGTCCCTCAACCATCTAGGGCCGTCTGCTGGGGAGATAACCCTCAACCCATAGGTGTGATGACTCCGGAGCTCACTTCTTGTGGTGGCGCGAACACCAACAAGCCGAACAGACAATGTGAGTGCGATCCAGTCCTCTCAACCCGAGGACACCCTACTGACCAGGGTAACAACACACGGGGATCTACCAATCCCTAGCATGGTCTAGAGGATCTATTTCAATCCCTCGCATGCTCATCACAAATCCTGTGCAACTACGGCAACAAACCCACATATACTCGAGAGTCTACTAAACTCATGTCAAACAATGTTCATGTTTTCTACATGCACAATAGGATACCCAATCCATAAGTCTATCACTAGGTTCATGTTTAGACTCACAAGGTCACCTAGTATTTCACTTTGTTCCAATGTCCACACCTTGTTTTCTATGTCCAGACAACTAGTCAAGATGCCACCAATGTTTCACAATGTTTTCTAAGTTCACATTCTAGTTCATTGCATTCATAGGGTTTTCAATGTCCAATGACCCAATCCTCATGCATCCAAGTACCGAGTTCTCAATCACAATCATTCTCATATATCATAGGAGGCATGCAAGTTTCTGGAATAAGAATTTCATACATATATACAAATATGCTCAAAGAGTAGGATTTAGACATAGGGAGAAATCCAACCATTCCGGAGAGCACCACTCACCTCATTTTGGTGTCTAGGGCTAGGAAACCAAGCGTCGCGATTTATCTCCGCCGAAAAGCCTCGACCCAAGCCTAACGAAGGCAAAACGGTAATTTTTCCCAATAGAACGCCGTAGGCTCGTAGGGACTCCAATCCAAGTTGCCCAACGCGTCGATTTATCCTTCAATTAGAGATTTATGAGATCAATTTGGTTCAAAACCTCTTAGGGACAAAAGCCCCAAATCCAAGCCCTAGGTTTCATGAACCTCAAGAACACCCAAAAATCATGGTGATCCTTTGATTAAACTAGTCTAGAATCATCTAGAGATCTCCAATACACCAATTTTAAAGGATTTAATCCAAACCCTAAACCCTAGTCCGAAGAACTCACCTCGGGTCGCGAGCTCCCCAAGCTTGATCCACCATTGGAGAGCTTGCTTCACCACCAAGCAAGCTTCATCTCCTCCAACTCCAATCTCCTCTTTGGTGGAGAGATTGCAAGAGAGAGGGAGAGAGAGGTGTTAGAGAGGAAGAGAGAAGGGTTTCCCCCTTCTCTCATGCGTGTGGGGTGAGGGAAATGAGAGGAGAGAGCTGTGGGGCTCTTTTTATAAGCCCCAAACAGTGCAGGGTCCGGACCCTGCATCAAGGTCCGGAACTCGTGAGCAATTTCAGCATTTTCGTAGCTGGGGTCCGGACCTCAGATCTGGGGTCTGGACCCGGACACGATGAACAGTGTTTTCAGCCTTTTTATTTTCTTCTCATTTTCACTACAAAACTTCGATTTTCATTCCGTTTTCTTTCCAAATCAAATCCAACACAACCGAAACTCCTCTTACACATATGGGACACTTTCAAAGTGGGAGATTTATAATTTTTCCTTATAAAAACCATTAGATTTCAAGGTACAATCATTTCTCAAAAGTTTCCATTTCCTCCCAACTTTCTCTAAGTTTCACCAATATTTCTTCTAATCGTTCTGATGCTCTCGGAACCCAACATAGAACTCATTAAATCCACTTCTTAATCCACAATTCATCCAACTTGACTTAAGCTCGGGGAGGTATACAAAAATTCGGTTCACTACATTCTCCCCCCCTTACAAATAGTTTCGTCCGCGAAACTCAAATTCATACCTCAGCTCGACAGAAAAGGTGAGGGTAGTGTTCTCGCATCACGTCCTGATTACTCTACTGGACTTTAACATACGAAATCATACGATTCCGCAATTCCTTCTCCTCGGGAGTTAGAATATACATCGGAAACTCCCGCACTCAAAACTACTTCACCCCTCTCACTGGTGGTACATCCAATGATGCGATCATCTATCGCAAACTTTCATATTTGCCAATCACCGTCTGCACAGGTTTTTCTTGTCATGCTTGCGCCGTCAATACCCGTTGACGAGCAACTTCACTAACTCTACTGTGTAGTATATCCCCTGTGCTCTTAAAATCACACGCACATTCACAGTGCAATATCCTAGGTTGGAACTGCCTTTCCGCCTCGTGGTGTGGATCGGCTAGGAATGAGCCGACTAGCCGAATGATCCACCACCACCCGTATCATAACATGGCAGATCCTCCCTCACTCCATAGGGCCTCCAGGGTGTCACTTCATGCCCCACCCCGGGCAACCTCATCATAGGTGATCTTCGCCCACGGCTAGCACTGGTGCTATCGGATCCACAACTCCAAATCCTTCTACTTAACAAGCCCATCGATTTGGCCCGTTAAAGAGTCTACATCATACAGTACGACTCTTTCTTCACATCCACCAATTTAATCCGGAGCCTAATTTGGTCCACTCTCTGGTATTGCTCACAAGCAACTCCTATTTGGTGTTTTCTCTCATCACGAGTGGATCCTACCACACATAGATTTTTAGCTCCACAACGACATGGCTCATCCTTGAGCACTTACCCATTCCGGAACATAGTCCCCATTTCACATGTGGTTTCTACTATCCCAACGTCTCACACGGAGCACGTTGCTCTACTTCCACATGCCACAGGTTGGCATCACGATACTCTTACGACGAGTCCATACGAACCCCTAGTTTGTAATTTCGATTCCACCTCCGCGATAACGCTAGGCTCTGCGAGTTGGTGACTCTACCAATCAGGCGAGCGACATGACTGGGCCTTCGCCCTTTTGGTCAATACCCTCCACCTTCTCGCAAGCCACTAACGCTCCCTTTAGAAGAGCCCTCGACTTACCCGTTTAATCCAGATTGCTACAGGGGGTCCACCGACCGACAAGCCTTTGTAGGCCCACAGCGTAAAGTCTGACGCGACAGCGTGCAACGTCTCTCACTCTCATGTGCGGACCCAATCATCACATGGTGGAGTCCTCATTTGGGACCACGCATCGAAACTCCAACAAGGAGTAATTACATTGCAAGTCATCGTAACCCTATGGCCATTCGCATCTACACTCTAGGTGTACCAACAAACTCACAGTTCCACACGTGGCACTCCACGTCTCCGGATCATCGCTCGGACTACCGTCTCGACCATGAATCCTAGCCGAGCTCTACCCTCAGGTTCAGAGCTGCTATCACATGATACCGACTGCGCCTGTCCATAAGGCCCCAGGCCCACAGTCCACACATGGTCCAGGCACGAGTAATCCCCAAGCAATGCCCTCTAACCGTCGCCACGTGACCAAGGCGCTCCAAGCGCATTATGCTTTGGCCATCCAACACTTAGGTATTCACCCAAAACTTCACCTCAGTGAAGCCACCAAAATGCCCTCAAACTGGGCGTTCCGCGAGCGAAGAGTTCGAATCCTGATCCCAAGGTCCGAACTTGATACGCTCTCTGCCCAACAATAGCATCAGGGTCCGGATCCTGATGCCACGGTCCGGAACCCGAGAGCCCATCAGCCCAGACTCATTTCTTCCCAAAAATTCCATCTTCGCTTCTCGGAGCTCTAGCTCACTCGCAATCATTCCGAAACCCACGAAATTCGATTCTAAGTACATCTAATTCACTTTCCATTGGACTTCATCCGATTTGGCTAACGTTCAGTATAGCTCTACTCTGCTGAGTATCATATACTAGCCACTAGGCATCCTGAAGGAACCACTAGCCCCCTTGAGCGGTCCTCGACTCCCTTCACACTTGGCCAACGCCCGAGTGCTACTGCCAACGAATCCTCATCAGCTGAACCTTCACTTCATGCCTCCGTGGCAACTCTACAGTCGAGCGCACTATGCCTCTACTCTATCTCGTGTTAGCCACAATCACCAAGCAAACCCTGCTTCATCATCCTTTACCTGCCATGAGCGCTCCCTCAATTTGAGCCGCTGCACCTCAAGGCTAACTCATCCAAATCTAGCAATCGTCACACCAATTCTATGGTAGCAAAATTATTCCCATTACCAATCCGTCAAAGAGTTCCAATTTAGTGTACGACCCTAAGTCGTTACTTCTTCATACGCGGTCACTACCGTATCCATAAAGGTTTCATATCCCTCGTTCACTTTCCCTTTCCTTCAATTACTTGAGATTATCATCTCAGGGAAGGATTCGCTCAACCACTATAATCTATCCCCAATACCATGGCTCCAAGGCTAATGCGCACGTCCATCACACATCCAAATGCTCCTAAGCTCATGTTCAGCCTAGAGCTCTGACATCGCCAAGTTCCACCTTAGGATCCAACTTGGGTACAATGCCACTACCTTCACATGTTAGATTCCATCCTAGACTAAATACTACGAGTGTTCTAGCTCGCTTCCAAAGCCCACATGTCACCACATGTACTTAATCATTTATCCATTTTTCACACAAGAGGGCTAAAACCCTAAATCCTCCCGGCACGCAACCAAATCATATTTAGTTTAATTGCCAACAACAACACATACTAATATCCCAAGAATCTAAGGACAAGGGAAGATCAAATCACTTCGAAAGCATTCCCTCTCCTCTTCTTCGATCTTCCTCAAGATCAAATTAAGCTTCGGTCCATACTAACAGATCACTCCAATAGTGCCTTATACATCATTAATAGCATACTGTACATCTCGTTAGTGTTACGGATTTTATATTGGCATATTTCGTAAAGTGAGTCGGAGTCTTGAAGGTTCAAAGAAGAAAAGACGAAGATTGAAGACTCAAAGACTCAACGTATGAATTCACGATGCTTGGTAAGTTTAAATAATCTTGATGGTGATTTATGAACATTTACAAGTGTTTGGAAGACATTAGAATAGGTTTTTAATGATTTATAAACGAATCGAAAAAATTCATGCTACGGGGTCCGGACCCTAGGAGCTGCGGTCCGAAACCCGTACGCCTCCTTGGCTGTCACGCAGGGAGGGTTCGGACCCTGAGGCCAAGGTCCGGACTATGAAACGTCTGGAAACTTCAAGGTCCGGACCCGGCAATCCACGGTCCGGACCCCGACCCGTCGCGAATTTTTGGAAAGTTATTTTTTCAATCCTATTCTGATTCTAATGTCTCCCAAACCTAAAAATAAGATAGTAGATTTCTTAAAATTATTTTTGCAATCCTTATTTGATTCCAAATCTTTTTAAAATCAGTTTTTCAATCCTAGTCGAAATCGGTTTGCTTCCAAACCTTTCTAAAAACTGTTTTTAATCCTAATCTATTTCGGATTGCTTCTAAACCTATAAATAAGATGTGGGGGTGTCTCTAAAACGTGGTTAAGCATAGATTATCTTTTAGAAACCCTAGAAGCTTGTAGGTAACCGTTTTTCTCATCTTCTACATCAAGCTTCTCTCAAATTGATTCATGGTGCCCTAATTTCTAATATTCTTTTAGAATCAATTTGAGGATTGCTTAGAGATTATTCCCACAGATCTTCAATGATATTCTAAGCAATAAACCATCATCATTTTTATTGTTCTTGCTCCGGATGGAGTGCGCTCGTGGATTCGAGTGAGCGTCGTGGATTCGACGTGTTGAAGGCTTCGTGGATTCGAAGTTGGGCGTCTCGTGGATTCGAGGCGTGGCGTCCGTGGATTCGGACGTGGGGCGTGGACAACCCGTTGGTGCGCGTGATCCGCTGAAGAGAAGGAAGAGGTTAAGTCCGTGGAGTCGGTAATCACCTTATAATTCTTTACTCTTAGTGGATTATTTTTTCGCGTGTTGGTCCCGTGGGTTTTTCTCCAAGGTGGAGTCTCCTACGTAAATCTCGATGTGCTGATTTTATTTTCCGCATTACTTTATCGCATTGAGATTTGTGATTTTTGTTTATACACCTATTCACCCCCCTCTAGGTGATTGATATACTCTAGATAGATCCTAGGCTACCCCCTATCTTTTAAGTTAGCATTACGACTGGGCTAATCGCTCTATAAGCCCACGCGGCCACTTCATTCTCGTCATCCGATCATAATTTAGTTTTACCTACGTCGTTTCCCCATGGGTCGTGCCTTTGCACCCTTCATCAAGGATCGTGCACCACATCCATCACTCAGGGTCGCACATTGTATCCATCACCCATCTTAGCTGGGGCAAACGCGTCCATATCCTCCAAGACGAGAATTATCAGATCTCCACAGCTTCCAATCCTGACACTAAGTCAGGGCACGTATCGGCTGCTCAAGACCATGCATCTCGGCCTCGAAAAGAGGCCACGCCCTTAGCGACACTTAGCTCGCAAAATCGGAGGGCTATCCAGTCCTCCACAACATCCCTACTACCACGTGACTCGCCATGGTCACTCGAGGGATAACACGCATGCCTAAGAGACCCCAACGCTCGAACCGATTCCGTCGCGCAACCGTCGACCCAATCAATGAAAGTCATAGGATATCCCTACTCCACTTTCGACATCATGTTGTCTGCAGCCAACATGATCATCTAAATAGAGTAGTTGCAACACCTTCAATCCGCCTCCAAAAACTATTGGAGACACACTTTGACCCAATCACTCGACTTTCGCCACAAGTTACATCCATTCACGAGCCCTAGTCCTTAAGGCTTTCCAAGTCTAAGATCTCCTAGGTCCTCCTAGACTCATTCTACTCTCTGATACCACTTTATCTGTCACGCCCCGCGACCACCACTTTGGTCGGTCCAGGCGCACGCACAGATCGCCGAACGGACAGAGCCTCCCCTGTCCGCCCAAGGCTCAACAACATCATGTACATAGAGTTTTGCGCAGAGAAAACAATCAACATACATGAATTGCACGAGGGCATATCACAAGAGCGAGAATTTAAACCTAGCTATTACAACACTTGAAGCATTCACATTTACACCCATTTTTCAACTTTAATACATAATACATGCCATTTTTCTCAAATACAACTTTCGCTCCCTATTACATTTTTCATCCTGAAATACATTTACATTCCTTGCTTGTACATAGGGTGACCTAAAACTTGGTGACCCTGCTATCTAGGGCGCGATGCCCACGCCTCGATCTGGTGCCGCTCCGCTAATGGTGGCTCTGCAACAACAGGGGGTGAGAACTAAAAGAAGTTCCCAGTGGGTTCGGCCGCCGACCTCGCCGACTTTCCCACTAGGTCCAATAAGGCATAGTAATACGAAAGGAGATAGCAATGCAATATATAAGCAACTGAATGTGTAGTCTACCACTACTAAACATACAACATGCAACAATGACTACTACTATGCCTTACAATAAGGAATGAATGTCATGATTCTATATGTTCAACAGTGTCCCTCACACACTCTTGACCCAATTCATTCATGACCTAATCGGGGCTTCTCACAAAACCGAGCCCAACTCACAAGAATATCATGATCGACCCCACACATAACATGTGATCTCACTATGCTCACTCTCTACATAAGATGCAACAATACAAGTAACATAGGGTACAATATGGTCAATCAACATGTTTCTTTCCTCTTTGACCCAATCATACCGGCTCACCCGAAGGTCAAGCCAAACTCACAATACTAGGGCCCGCAGGGAGATAGTCCCTCAACCATCTAGGGCCGTCTGCTGGGGAGATAACCCTCAACCCATAGGTGTGACGACTCCGGAGCTCACTGCTTGTGGTGGCGCGAACACCAACAAGCCGAACAGACAATGTTAGTGCGATCCAGTCCTCTCAACCCGAGGACACCCTACTGACCAGGGTAATAACACGCGGGGATCTACCAATCCCTAGCATGGTCCAGAGGATCTATTTCAATCCCTCGCATGCTCATCACAAATCCTGTGCAACTACGGCAACAAACCCACATATACTCGAGGGTCTACTAAACTCATGTCAAACAATGTTCATGTTTTCTACATGCACAATAGGATACCCAATCCATATGTCTATCACTAGGTTCATGTTTAGACTCACAAGGTCACCTAGTATTTCACTTTGTTCCAATGTCCACACCTTATTTTCTATGTCTAGACAACTAGTCAAGATGCCACCAATGTTTCACAATATTTTCTAAGTTCACATTCTCGTTCATTGCATTCATAGGGTTTTCAATGTCCAATGACCCAATCATCATGCATCCAAGTACCGAGTTCTCAATCACAATCATTCTCATATATCATAGGAGGCATGCAAGTTTCTGGAATAAGAATTTCATACATATATACAAATATGCTCAAAGAGTAGGATTTAGACATAGGGAGAAATCCAACCATTCCGGAGAGCACCACCCACCTCATTTTGGTGTCTAGGGCTAGGAAACCAAGCGTCGCGATTTATCTCCGCCGAAAAGCCTCGACCCAAGCCTAACGAAGGCAAAACGATAATTTTTCCCAATAGAACGCCGTAGGCTCGTAGGGACTCCAATCCAAGTTGCCCAACGCGTCGATTTATCCTTCAATTAGAGATTTATGAGATCAATTTGGTTCAAAACCTCTTAGGGACAAAAGCCCCAAATCCATGCCCTAGGTTTCATGAACCTCAAGAACACCCAAAAATCATGGTGATCCTTTGATTAAACTAGTCTAGAATCATCTAGAGATCTCCAATACACCAATTTTAAAGGATTTAACCCAAACCCTAAACCCTAGTCCGAAGAACTCACCTCGGGTCGCGAGCTCCCCAAGCTTGATCCACCATTGGAGAGCTTGCTTCACCACCAAGCAAGCTTCATCTCCTCCAACTCCAATCTCCTCTTTGGTGGAGAGATTGCAAGAGAGAGGGAGAGAGAGGTGTTAGAGAGGAAGAGAGAAGGGTTTCCCCCTTCTCTCATGCGTGTGGGGTGAGGGAAATGAGAGGAGAGAGTTGTGGGGCTCTTTTTATAACCCCCAAACAGTGCAAGGTCCGGACCCTGCATCAAGGTCCGGAACCCGTGAGCAATTTCACCATTTTCGCAGCTGGGGTCCGGACCTCAGATCTGGGGTCCGGACCCGGACACGATGAACAGTGTTTTCAGCCTTTTTATTTTCTTCTCATTTTCACTACAAAACTTCGATTTTCATTCCGTTTTCTTTCCAAATCAAATCCAACACAACCGAAACTCCTCTTACACATATAGGACACTTTCAAAGTAGGAGATTTATAATTTTTCCTTATAAAAACCATTAGATTTCAAGGTACAATCATTTCTCAAAAGTTTCCATTTCCTCCCAACTTTCTCTAAGTTTCACCGATACTTCTTCTAATCGTTCTGATGCTCTCGGAACCCAACATAGAACTCATTAAATTCACTTCTTAATCCACAATTCATCCAACTTGACTTAAGCTCGGGGAGGTATACAAAAATTCGGTTCACTACATCCGCTGCGGGCCCTGGGCGTGACAGATTTGGTTGGTATCAGAGTATAGGAGTAGGTTAAATAGACCTAGGAAAATCTCAGGAATTTGGTGAACCTTAGGAATTAAAACATGAGAGACGTAAATGTTGGCGAAAGTTGATAGATTGCTTTGTGTGAACACTTCAAAAGAAAATGAAGAGTAACTGAAGGAAATTTATCTTTTCTTGTTGGGTAATTATATTGGCTGCAGACAACATAATATCACAGACGAAAAGAGAGATCCTTCTGAAATATCGCTTGATTGGGTCAAGTTGTTTATTCATAGTGTAATTAATACTTGTTTTGCTTTCTAGGAGATTGTGATGACTCGACGTGGACGACCACCCTCGCGGGCTACACTTGCCGCAACGATAGAGTCGGAGTAGACTGGATCAAGTGAGGCACAGGAACTGCGAGCACAGTTGATTAGTTTGACTGAGGCCACCCGGTGACAGAGAGTGCTCTTACAGCAGATGTGCGAGATGTGGACAGAGCAGACCCTCTTGATGGAACGTGGAACCCTTGTCAAGAGAAAGCGAATTGAGGAGTTGGAACGGGATAGTAGTAGAAAGAGACTAGCGAAGACTGAGGTTAGGCCATCTAGCTCGAGAGACCGCCAAGGTATCCACGACCTTGTTCTTATGGCCTTGGGTTTTCTGCGAGACTTAGGCCCGATGGATTTAGGCAGCCCTATGGACATGGACAACACCAGCGATGGGGACCGGAACAATGTGCTATATGTCGAGGGCCGCATCAGCCACAGACCTGTGTACAACGGGAACGATGATGTTTTCACTATGGACAGGCAGGACATCGAAGGGCAACTTGTTCCCAAGGAGTTCCAATGATAGATAGGTGTGTGAATGTGCGGGACCGCACGACCGGGTCAGTGCAGATTAAAGGAAGGTCAGTATTTCTGTTGTGGGCAACCAGGGCACCGACGGTCAGTGTGTCCTGGGGCAGTATTCTCAGTCCCGTTGACAGCACAGACACCAGACTTCATACGGCAGAGGATTGGAGCCTCAAACGCTCTTGCCTCGACAAATCGAGCAGTAGGGGCACACCATGTGGATAAGCTACCATAGGTACAGAGTAATCAAGTTCTGGTAGCACAGATTGTGGACCCTATGGCTACGGACCACGTGATGATAGGTGTCATTTAGTCAATGGAAATTAAGATAGGGCATTATTTAATACCAGTGCATCACCTCATTTTGTTAATCGTGCATTTGCATTATTCTATGGATTAGAGATTGAATTATTAGCACAATACACATGAAATACAAATGCCTGAGTATACATTGCATGTAGAGGAGTGTTGCATGTCTTGTCCTATACTGTTGGGCTAGTGGTTCATGCCGCAGACCTGTTGGTCCTGCGATAGTTGCAGAATTTTAATATCTTTTGGGGATGGACTGGCTCGCTCATTATTTTGTGACTATAGATTGTTGGGCAAGGAATATAGCGTGTTGTGAGAAGAAGTAAGAGAAGTTTGTACTTAGGGGTTGTCAGAGCACCCTATTCACCACGATGATCTGTACATCAGGAGCTTGATGCTGAATGAATCGTGGTTGTGTACTCTTCTTTTGGCGAATGTTGTTGATGTGCCTATGGTAGTTCCAAGGTTTGAGACATTCCTATCGTCCGAGAGTTTTGGATTTACTTTCCTGAGTTACATGGTTTGCTGCCAAGTAGAGGGGTAGAGTTTGTGGTTGACGTAGTCGCAGGAACTTTGCCAATCTCAAAGGCACTCTACATGATGGCATCGACGGAGCTGACAAAACTAAAGGCGCAGCTTTTGGATTTGATAGAGAAAGAGATTTGTGTGACCTGGTGTATCGCCTTGGGGAACGCCGGCTAATTGTGCGACAGAAAGATGGGTCATTGAGATTGTGTGCAGATTATAGGGAACTAAACAAAGTGACAATAAAAAAAAGTATCCTTTGCTGCGCATTGAAAATCTCTTTAATCAATTTTAAGGATCATGTATCTCTTTTTTTAAGATTGACCTGCGGTCGGGATGTCAGATTTAAAGTTTCGTGTGGTTCGGATACCTGAGTAGTGAAAACGAAGCTTAACAGCAATCCATTAGATATTTTAGTCGGCAGGACTTTCGGTGAATGAAAATGGTCCGAAACTGAAATGTTAAGTAAATTACTTTAATTTAACTTTCATTGAGACCGTCCGTCAAATTTGAGTATAAACCGACATTCAGAAGGGCTCCAATTGAGCGTATCAGATCGAGATTGGACTAAATTGAGAGTACTGGTTATTTGTGGACTTATTGTGTAGTGCCCCTGAGGGTTAACTGGTAAAATGACTTAAGTATTAGTGACTGGTCGACACATCTGTAGAGTATCGGGACGAGTTGGAGTTATTTTGGCACGAAATGGACGCGAAAACGGACTCGGAACACTCAAATAAGCCAAAACTGAAGTTCTGCCAGTTTAGGGTGCCCAGAAGTTGAGTTTAGGGTGCCTAGGTTCTGAGTGTTGTTTTATATATATATACTGAGTCATTTTGGATCCAGTTTCGGGCACCCAGAAGTGGGCCCGAAAATTCACCTCGTCAGTATCGAACGTGCTGACACGTGGCCTTGGTAGATGAAATCCGTCGAAACCGGATAGCAGAGTAGCGGACCGCCGAGCGGAGAGCCCGAAGTGCTGAATTGTGCAGGCTGGAGAAAGTGGGCGCCCAGTTCTGGATTTAGAGCGCCCAAATCCTGAGATTACAGCAGAATAACATGTTAATTCTATTTGTTCTTGAGGCTTATTGTACCCAACTTATACCTCTATAAAAAGGGGAGGACGTCCTCTGAGAGCTCCTTTTCACACTCCTTCACTTCCCACCTGAAATTTCTACAAAATTCTCCCTTAAACTCCCTGGATTTCATCCATTTTCCTTGAGGATTTGGAAATTATGCAGAAATCCAGCAGCGACCTTGGGAGTTTCAGCTCGTGTGCAGCATGGGAGCATCCAATTGCTATGGAATTTGATTTCATAGGTTGTGGACTTAGGGGGGGGGGGGGGGGTGTTGAACCATTCCAACAGCAATTTAATTAGCTATATAAACTTGAATTACTGGAATTTCCATGAAATTGGTGTTTTGGAGCTGAAATTGTGATTTTCTTGGGTTTCATGGATCCGAATTTTTTGGTGCTTGGATTTTTGGAGTTGGATTCGATTTTCCTCCACCCTCTAATGGTATTGGAGCTACCCTTTACCTAAATTGTAGATTGGAAGGTAAGTTTAGCTCAGATGTTGGATAGTTTAAGCTCAAATGCTGATTTTTGAGGTTTTGATGGAAATTCTTGGTTTTGTAAATCCAGATTTTGGTGGATGGCTTATTGCTAGATTTAGATTACTTTTTCCCTCATCTTTGGAGATTTGTGACCTTACTCCACTGGTTTTACAAGCTGGAAGTCACAGAATTGAGCTAGAACAAGCAAGTGCTTACGTGCTGAAATCTTGGTGCAGGTTTTGGGCACCCGGAAGTTAGGTCCGAATCTAGTTGGAGGCCCTTTTAGCGATTGTTTTGAGCTCGATTTTGTGAGGGAACTGGGGATTTAGTCCTTAAGCATCTAGAGGTGAGTTCGGTGAAGTTTTGCTGCATTTGGACCCAGGAATTGAATTGAATTTCAAGTTGATCCCCTGCAGGTTGAGGCTGGCAGCTTGCTGTTCTGGGCTTAGGATCTGGGCGCCCAGAAGTGACCGCAGGAGGATCTGAAACTGGATTGTAGCCTGGTTTTTCTTTGGTTGAGGCTGATCCTGTGCAGGGCTCTTCCCATCGATTTCTAGCCGTTGTTGAACTCGCGTTTGAGGTGGGTTAATATGGCCGAATACTTCGGAATTCCTCATAAGTTGTAGAGAATTTCAGCATGCAATTATTTGTATTGTATTATCTTGTTAGTAGCTGGAATTCATGGATTTGCATGTGTTCTTATGAAATCTGAATTTGGAGCATGATTTAATAATTTATAGATTAATTTATATGCTGAACTAAGACTTGACTTAGGAGAAAACTTATAGAACCTATACATGTCACTTTTTGAAAAACTTATCAGATTTAGCTTCAGAAGCCGATATCTCTATTGTATCACCGCTGTTAGTGCGTCATGGATACTTGGACTAGTATAGGTTCAGATTACGCTCGTGCTGTGATGCCGGGTTCACTTTTACAGCATAGTTTAGGCTGTTCTTTACTATCGGGTGCCATCGGGGTTGACGGTGGACCTAGATTCTTGCTTCTTGTGTCAGATTGTGCCGAGGACACGTGAGCATCGAGTCTTTGACCTGTTTGACCATTTACTTTGATTATAGCCTGCCAGGGCTTGATTGAGCTCGACAGAGATACGCTTGCATATTCGGTTTGGTAGCTCCCCTGAGTGCCGCTCCGGAGCTCAGCTTTTCTTGCGTTGATGTCGCTGCACTACTTTTGGACAGGATTCTCTCACTGGCTACCCCCCGGGTGGCGTACGGTGTGGCTAGGCATCGGCTGGACGGGCCATTTGGCAGCCCCTTTGGATCGGGTCAGGAGTGACTATCTTTAGCTAGTGATGCAATTATGTTGAGAGTATGACTTGGTTAGTGGTAGGATAATTGCATAATAGCTGTAGAGTTCTTTCCAGCATACCATATTATTTCTTTACCTACCAGCTATACTGTTACTCTCGTAGACTTAGTGGGTAGACCATTGGGGTCGGTGACGGAACCCACTGAGAACTACTTCGTTTGTAGTTGTTCTCAAACCCATTATTGCCACTTTTCTTGCAGAGCCATTGGTTGTTGCTGCTGTTGCATCGTCTGATCGAGGTAAGGGAGTCGCGAGCTAGATTCCTGTCTATCCCGGTCACTGACCTAGAGGAGTACCCTATTTTGGAGCTAGTTACTTTTGGAGCTACCATGTACATACAGTGATGTTTACTTTTATAGTCTGAGATGACGGGGTATCTTGTATGGTGTTTGTACAGAGATGTATTTTGGGATCTTGTATGTACAATTGGCCGTATCTATATATTTTCTATTCAGTTTTAGCAGCTCTGTACTCTCTTGTAGTTGTATTTATTGATTGCAGGTTCAGTTATCGCTTCGTATACACGAAAAATACCTATGTATATGGCGGATCTGTTGGCGAGCCCAGAGAAACGTGGACACCGGGGCGTCACAGATTAAGTTGGTATCAGAGCTTAGGAATAGGTCGTTGGGACTTGGTAAACCCTAGGCTTTGATAGACCCTAGGAATACAAGATGTGAGAGACGTGACTTGCTATGAAAGTCATCGATTTGATTGTTGAAACTCATTCAAGAATGGATGGAGTGATTGAAGGCGTATGTCTTTTCCTGCCAGCGAACTTATGTCGGCTGTAGACGACATAATGTAGTGGAGGAAAAGAGGCGACCTTCTAGACTTTCGCTTGATTGGGTCGAGAGTTGTTTTGTGAAGTAACTGATGTATGTTTGGTTGCAGGTGATCAAGATACCTTCCCGGCGCAGAGGTCGACCGCTAACGCGGGCTCATCTCGCGTCACCGGAGGTGCCTGAGCAGGCGGGACGTAGTGCACTCCTGGACTTGAGAGAGCAGTTGGCTGCCCTGGCCGAGACGACTAGACAGCAGGGTGCGCTATTACAGCAGATGTGCGACGCGGTCGCCCGACAGCCTGGTGCAGCACCTAGAGCGACGGAGCTGCAGGCGGCACCCTCGACTACCCCAGTGGGTACTCCAGCCGCAGATGCACCCCCACCGACGACAGCACTGACCGCACCTATCGCTGATACTTCGCGGTCAGGCGGGCAGTTGTCAGAGGCTGAGCAGGAGCGAATGACTGAGAGGCTGGCCCGTTTTTGCCGTTTTGATCCACCTCACTTTGATAGCAGTCGCACCGAGCCCTGGGTTGTGGAGGTATGGGTGTGTGAGATGGAGAAGTTGTTTGAGGATCTTTTTGTACCTGAGCGAGAGCAGGTCCACTTGGCGGTACATTGTTTGGCGGGTGACGCATATGCCTGGTGGAGGAGGATGTGGCAAAATAGATCTTTGGATGCACTGCAAATGAGATGGGACGAGTTTCGAGGGATGCTGTGCGGGTCCTATTTCCCAACCTGCGTGAAGCAGATACTCAAGGAGGACCTGAAGAATCTGCAGTAGGGAGATCGATCAGTGCAGGAGTATACCCGAGAGTTTACAAGACTTTTGAACTGTGTATCTTTTGCGACGAGGGATGAGGCTCACAAGATTTACTTGTTTGAGCGAGGTTTGAGGCAGGAAATCTTCACCTTTGTACAGGCACAAAGGTTGCAGACCTTGGATGCATCGATCGAGCAGGCACTGTGGGTTGAGCGAGGAGAGACAGTGGTCAAGGAGTGGGTGGCTGTACCTGGACCGAGTCAGGAGAGGAAGCGCCCGACCCTTGACGATGGGGGACAGACCAGTGGTAGACGTCCGCCGAGGCCTCCACGATCACGCTCTTAGGGTCGTGGGTCTTCGGGGCGACAGAGGTCTAGTGGATCCCATCAGCAGGGACAATAGCAGAGGAGGTCACTGAGATGTGTCATCTGTGGAGGACCGCACTGGCCTAAGCAGAGCGAGCAGAGAGAGGGCCGGTGTTTTGGATGTGGACAATCGGGACATATGCGGTCAGCTTGCCCCCGAGCAGCGTCGCCCGCACCATCGACAGCATCAGCACCCCCGGTATATCAGCAGACATATGGAGCTTCACGGACTCATAGCCAGACTGATAGGGCTTCAGTGCCGCGGTAGCCAGAGCGGCGATAGCAGACACAGAGCGGACGAGTCTACGCCGCTCAGGTCGAGGATTCCACGGCAGCTGACCATGTAGTAGCAGGTATCATTTTAATTTCTGATATTAGAGCTCGTGCGTTATTTGATACCGGTGCATCGCATTCCTTTATTAGTCGAGCATTTGCATCACTACATGGACTAGAGATAGAGCCATTACCACATGCACGAGAGGTACATATTTTCGATCATATTTTGTATGTGGCGGAGTGTTGTTGGGCTTGTCCAGTGCAGTTGGGACCTTGGGTTATGCCTGCAGACCTGTTGATCTTAGGGCAGTTGCAGGATTTTGATATAGTCCTCGACATGGATTGGCTAGCGTGTTATTACGCGACGATTGACTGTAGAACTAGGACTGTGACATTCCGCGAGTCAGGCCAGGAGAAGTTTGTTTATAGGGGCTGCAGGAGTACGTTGTTTGCTACCTGGATCTCTTTAGCGAGGGCTAGACAGATGATGAGTCAAGGATGCGTGGCTTTCCTGGCGATTGTTGTAGAGGTGCCTACGACGGCACCGGGACTCGAGGATATTCCTATAGTCCGTGAGTTGCTGGATGTGTTTCCCCCCGAGTTGACGACTATGCAGTCGGACAGGGAGATTGAGTTTGTGATTGACGTGGTTCCAGAAACTGCGCCAATCTCAAAGACACCTTATCGAATGGCACCGGTAGAGCTGAGAGAGCTTAAGGCGCAACTACAGGATCTGATGAATAAGGGGTTTATAATACCCAGTGTGTCGCCTTGGGGACCGCCGGTGTTATTCGTGAAGAAGAAGGATGGTTCACTTAGACTATGTGTGGATTACAAAGAGTTGAATAAAGTGACCATAGAGAACAAGTATCCGTTGCCGCGTTTCGATGATCTGTTCGATCAGCTGTAAGGATCTTATGTCTTTTCGAAGATTGACTTGCAGACTGGTTACCACCAGTTGAAGGTGAAAGTCGAGGACATTCCCAAGACGGCTTTCAGGATATGGTACGGGCATTATGAGTTTACAGTGATTGCCGTTTGGATTGACTAATGCCCTTGCTGCATTCATGGATTTGATGAATCAGATATTCAAGCCATTCTTGGATAGGTTTGTTGTGGTATTATAGATGATATCTTGATTTACTCCCGGAGTGATATGGAGGACGAGGAGCACTTGCGGATTATACTACAGCTTCTGAGGGAGAAGAAATTGTATGCTAAGCTAAAGAAGTGCGAATTTTGGCTTCGGGAGGTAGTTTTCTTGGGCCATGTGATTTCAACCGCTGGAGTGGCGGTTGACCCGAAGAAGATTGATGCTATTTGGGATTGGTCCAGACCGACGACGGTTACCGAGGTGAGAAGTTTCCTTGGAATAGCAGGGTATTACCGTCTGTTTGTGGAAAGCATTGTGAAGCTTTCCACACCCCTCACTCGGTTGACTCGAAAGGGGATCAGATTTATTTAGAACGAGGAGTGCCAGAGGACCTTTGAGGAGTTGAAGCAGAGGTTGATGTCGACCCCTATTCTTGCCCTTCAAGTTATGGGTGAAGGATTTGTGATCTACAGTAATGTGTTACACAGCGGGCTGGGTTGTGTGTTGATGTAGCATGGTAGGGTAATTGCTTATACTTCACGACAATCGAAGAATTACGAGAAGAATTACCCTACGCATGACTTGAAACTTGCAGCTATGGTGTTCGCACTGAAGTTGTGGCGGCATTACCTGCATGGAGAACACTGCAAAATTTTCACTGATCATAAAAGTCTCAAGTATCTGTTCACCCAAAAGGAATTGAACATGAGGCAACGCCGGTGGTTGGAGCTGTTAAAGGATTATGATATTAGCATCCAGTATCACCCCGACAAAGCGAACGTGGTGGTAGATGCGTTGAGCAGGAAGTAAGTGCAGAGCCTTAGTATGATGATCACTTAGCAGGCGCCATTACTTGAGGAGTTGCGGCGACTTGGACTCGAGGTGGTGTCCCCTGGGGCTACTGCTAGACTTATGTCAATGGTCTTGCAGTCCACTCTGTTGGACAAGATCAGGGAGAAATAGAGTGTGGACCTCCACCTAATAAGGATTTGAGAGCAGACTGAGAGTGGACAGATAGGGGACTTTAGTGTTGACGATTCGAAAGTACTATGGTATAGGGATCGGCTGTGTGTGCCTATGGATTTAGAAATCCGAGAGAAAATTTTGAGAGAGGCTCATTATTCACCTTACACATTTCATTCCGGTGGAACTAAGATGTATAAAGATTTGAAGACACACTTTTGGTGGAATAGAATGAAGAGAGACATTGGGAGATTCGTGGCTCAGTGTCTGACTTGTCAACAGCTAAAGGCTGAGCACCGAGTACTTGCTGGCAAGCTTCAGAATCTTTCAGTGCCTGAATGGAAGTGGGATCTCATCACCATGGACTTTGTTGTGGGATTATCGAGAGCGCAGGGTGGATTTGATGCCATTTGGATGATAGTGGATAGATTGACCAAGTCTGCTCACTTCTTACCCGTATAGACTTCTTGGTCCAGAGATCGACTCGCTCAGCTTTACTTAGATGAGGTAGTGAGGCTACATGGAGTGCCTACCTCGATTGTATCAGATAAAGACCCGAAGTTTGTCTCGCATTTTTGGAGGAGCCTTCAGACAGTTTTGGGTACACAGCTTCACTTTAGTACAACATTTCACCCACAGATGGATGGTTAGTCAGAGCGGACCATTCAGACTCTAGAGGATATGTTGAGAACTTGTGTCCTGAATTTTGAAAGTGCGTGGTATCAACACTTGAGATTGGTTGAGTTCGCGTACAACAACAGCTATCAAGCGAGCATTCGAATGGCTCCGTTTGAGGCGTTATATGGACGCAAGTGTCGATCACCCCTACATTGGAGTGATGTGGGTGAGAGAAAGACTTTGGGTCCAGACATTCTAGTGGAAGCAGAGGACAAGGTCAGGATTGTACGACGACATCTTGAGACCGCCCAGAGTCGACATAGGAGCTATACTGATACCAGGAGACGAGACTTGGAGTTTCAGGTTGGAGATCATGTCTTCTTGAAAGTCTCGCCATCCAGAGGGATACGCAGATTTGGAGTTCGTGAAAAGTTCAGTCCACGATTCATTGGTCCTTTCGAGATTTTGGAGCGAGTTGGACCTGTACATACAGGATTGCACTACCACCGCGACTTTCCGGGATTCATGATGTGTTTCATGTCTCGACTTTGAGGAGATATATTTTTGACCCCTCACATGTGATTGACTTCACTTCGCTTGAGTTGGGCGAGGATCTAAGATACGAGAAGCGACCGGTGCAGATTCTTACTTGTGAGACGAAAGAATTGCGCAACCGAGTCATACCGTACGTGAAAGTGCGGTGGAGCAATCATGAGGAGCATGAGGCGACTTGGGAGACGGAGACTGAGATGCGGGAGTCCTACCCCTACCTATGTGGGACACCGAATTGAGGTATGAGTTTAAGTTTTAAGGACGAAACTTTTTATAGAGGGGAGGATGTAGTGCCCCTAAGGGTTAACTAGCGGAATGACTACAGTATTAGTGACTGGTCAACACATCTGTAGAGTGTCGGGACGAGTCAGAGTCGTTTTAGCGTGGAATGGACGCGAAAAGGGACTCGGAACACTCAAATAAGCGAAAACTGAAGTTCTGCCATTTTAGGGCGCCCGGAAGTTGAGTTTAGGGCGCCCAGATTCTGAGTGCTGTTTTATATATATATACTGAGTCATTTCGGATCCAGTTTCGGGTGCCCAGAAGTGGGCCCGAAAGTTCACCTCGTGAGTATCGAACGTGCTGACCAGTGATAGCAGAGACAGTAGCCTAGGTGTTGCCGTCACACCTGCGGGAGTGTGTCCACGCACTAGGCGGACGCAGGCTTGACCGGACCTACGAGTCGGTCATTGCGATTTGGTGCTATTGCTATATTTATTTGTTAGTATTAGCATTGATGAATACTTTAGTTATTTTCTTTCTTATTTTTTACATGCATAGAAGAATGATAGATAGTAGAGATTTACTTATTCATATTATGATCAATTACTCGTTCTACAGTATGTTTTACTATTTTTTGTTATTCTTGCCTCCAGTAGACCTAGTGGGAAGGTCGTGGTTGTCGCCGACCATATCCACTGGGAACTGTTGTTTAGTAGTTCTCACGCCCTCTTGTGGTTTACTTTTCTGAGACGGCTACTCCTTCTATTGATCGAGGTAAGAATCGCGCCATAGATAGTATCTCCTACCAGTGTACCTGAGCTATAGAGGACCACCAGCTAGATAGTTGGGATTGTATACTGTACATTAGGACTGGCGAGACCAAGGCCTTTTCTTGTATATTTATATTTTGAGGAGTTATAATTTTACGTACAGTGGTGTATAGTGGATAGTTTAGTTTTATATACATTGCTCTGATACATGATTTCATGATAGTTGTGGACTCTAGAAATTGCTAGTTGTAGACTCTAGGGTTGCTTTGTTTCTATTTCTATTTTGTTAGACGCTTCGTGAGGATGAGGGATACTCTGTCCGTTCTGCGGGCCTATGCACGTGCCTAGGAGGCTTCCGCTGCAGGCCCGGGGTGTGACAGGATATTTCGTTGGGTGGGTGTTCTTACTTTGTTTCCTTTATTGATGATTATTTTCGGAAGGCTTGGGTGTAATCCTAAAGCTGAAGTCCGACGTGTTTGAAACTTTTAAGAAGTTCAAAGCTCTTGTGGAAAATAAAAAGGATTTAAAAATTAAGTGCCTACGTTTTGATAATAGAGGGGAGTATTGTTCAAGAGAATTTGATAAGTTTTGTAGTGAAAATAGAATTAAGCGGCATCTCACGATACCCGGTACACTGCAACAAAATAGTGTAGTGGAGAGGTTAAATAGAACACTCATGGAGAGGGCCTGGAGCATGTTGTGTACTTCAAAACTTGACAAGAGATTTTCAGCGGAAGCCGTAATCATGACTTGTTACTTGATCAATCGAGTGCCGACAAAATCAGTCTTGAAATTTCTGAAGAAGTCTGAGGCGGCAAGCCCTTTGACTACTCCTATCTTCGTGTCTTTGGATATGATGCTTATACGTAGATATCGAAGGAAAAAAGGTCAAAATTGGATAAGAACTCTCGGAGATGCATATTTCTTGGCTACACAAAAGGTGTTAAGGGGTATCGATTGTAGGACCCTACTACCTACAAGATTGTTGTTACGGATTTTATATTGGCATATTTCGTGAAGTGAGTCGGAGTCTTGAAGGTTCAAAGAAGAAAAGACGAAGATTGAAGACTCGAAGACTCACCGTTTGAATTCACGATGCTTGGTAAGTTTAAATAATCTTGATGATGATTTATAAACATTTACAAGTATTTGGAAGACTTTAGAATGGATTAAAATTGATTTAAAATATAAAAAAAAATGAGTTTTCCAACTTCCGAGGTCCGGACCCTGATGGCTGAGGTCCGGACAATGAAACGCCTGGAGTGTGTCAAGGTCCGGACCCCATACCCGCGGTCCGGACCCCGACCCGTTGCGAAGTTTTGGAAAGTTATTTTTTATATCCTACTTTGATTCTAATGTCTCCCAAACATGTAAATAAGATGGTATATTCCTTAAAATATCTTAGCAATCCTAATTTGGTTCCAAACCTTTCTAAAATCAGTTTTGCAATCCTAGTCGAAATCGGTTTGCTTCCAAACCTTTCTAAAAACTATTTTTTAATCCTAATCAATTTCGGATTGCTTCTAACCTGTAAATAAGATGTGGGGGAGTCTCTAAAACGTGGTGAATCACAGATTATCTTTTAGAAACCCTAGAAGCTTGTAGGTAACCGTTTTCCTCATCTTCTACATCAAGCTTCTCTCAAATTGATTCATCATGGTTTCTAATTTCTAATATTCTTTTAGAATCAATTTGAGAATTGCTTAGAGATTATTCTCACAGATTTTCAATGTTATTCTAAGCAATAAACCATCACCAACGTTACATCATCAACGTTATTTGTTCTTGCTCGTGGATTCGAGTGGCGTCGTGGATTCGGCGTGATCAAGACTTCGTGGATTCGAAGTTGGACGGTTCGTGGATTCGGATCGTTGGTGCTCGTGGATTCGAGTGGGCGTCGTGGATTCGACGTGTTGTTGACTTCGTGGATTCGAAGTTGGGCGTCTCGTGGATTCGGGACGTGGCGTTCGTGGACTCGGACGTGGGGCGTGGACAACCCGTTGGTGCGCGTGATCCGCTGAAGAGAAGGGAGAGGTTAAGTCCGTGGAGTCGGTAATCACCTTGTAACTCTATTACTCTTAGTGGATTGTTTTTTCGCGTGTTGGTCCCGTGGGTTTTTCTCCAAAGTGGAGTTTCCCACGTAAATCTCGGTGTGCTGATTTTATTTTCCGCATTACTTTATCGCATTGAGATTTGTATTTTTTGTTTTATACACCTATTCACCCCCCTCTAGGTGATTGATATACTCTAGATAGATCCTAGGGCACCCCCTATCTTACAATTGTCGTAAGCCGTGATGTTGTCTTCAACGAAGGGTCCTTTCAAAGCACCAAGGAAAAGCAAGATGATAATGCTATGGTTCCAATTGAGTTTTTTGAACCATGCGATGATGTGCAAGTTGAACAAGCACAATAGGACGACGAGGTGGTTGATAGTGAACCAGACTTGGAGTCTTCGCAATCATCCGAAGATACAAATTCACCGGTGGAGCCACCAGTGAATTTCGGGCGTCCTAGGAGAGTCATTAGACCTCCTGCGAGGTATAATGACTATATCACTTCATTTACTTCTTCTTCTAATTATGTTGGTGCATATGTTGTTTTGGCGGAGGAAGATGAGCCGACTTCATATAAGGAGGCTTGTGAGTCGACCGGTACTGGGAAGTAGCAATGCGCGATAGAGGAGGAGATGGAGTCCCTTCGGAAGAACAGGACTTGAGAACTGGTTGAATTGTTGAAGAGAAGGAACACGATTAGATGTCGGTAGGTGTTTATGGTGAAAAGGATGCGGATCGAAATGTGGAGAGGTTCAAGGCGATGTTAGTGGTGAAGGGTTATGCTTAGTAGCCGGGGATCGACTTCGATGAGATCTTCTCACCGATGGTTCGTCTTACCACTATTCAGGTTATTTTGGCGATCGCGGCGGTCATGAATTTAGAGCTTGAGGAGATGGATGTAAAAATAGCTTTCTTGCATGGTGACCAGGAGGAAGAGATATATATGTCGCAACCGGAAGGCTTTGTTGAAAAAGACAAGGAGCATTTGGTTTGTCAGTTGAACAAATCGTTGTATAGCTTGAAACAGGCACCAAAGTGTTGGTACAAGTTCATTGTGAGTTTGGGTTTTGATAGGCTTAAGACAGATCATTGTGTATATTTCTGCGGATACGATGACGGGAGCTTCCGTATTTTGCTATAGTATGTCGTCGACATGGTGGTTGCGAGAAATAGCAAGGGCCGGATATCCACCCTGAAGATTCAGTTAGCCGGTGAGTTCGATATGAAGGACTTAGGAGCCATGAATCAAATACGCGGGATGAAGGTACTGCAGGAGAGAAAGAATAGGAAGGTTTGGCTTTCACAAAAGGGTTATGTGGAGAAGGTCCTGCAGCGCTTCAATATGCAGAACGCTAAGCCAGCTTCTACCCTATTTCCTATTTATTTAAAATTGTTGGCCGAACAATCACAGGATATAGAAGCGGAAAAGGCCGACATGGCTTGGGTACTATATTCATCGGCAGTAGGAAGCCTTATGTTTACCATGGTGTGCGCGAGACCTGACATTGCTCAAGCAATGGGAGCATTAAGTCGGTGTATGGTGAATCCATGTTGTGAACGTTAGAATGCAGTGAAATGGATCCTGAGGTGTTTGAGGGACACTGTGGATTTCTCACTCTGTTATGATTTTGTGGGTTTGGAGTGCGTTGGATTTGTAGATTCAGATTTTGCAGGAGATAGAGATAGGAGAAAGTCTAACACATATTATATTCTCTATGGGCGTTGGTGCTATTAGTTGGGAGTTGAAGCTTCAGTCGGTGGTCACTTTATCAATGACGGAGGCGGAGTACATAGTGGTGAAAATAGAATTAAGCGGCATCTCACGATACCCGGTACACTGCAACAAAATAGTGTAGTGGAGAGGTTAAATAGAACACTCATGGAGAGGGCCTGGAGCATGTTGTGTACTTCAAAACTTGACAAGAGATTTTCAGCGGAAGCCGTAATCATGACTTGTTACTTGATCAATCGAGTGCCGACAAAATCAGTCTTGAAATTTCTGAAGAAGTCTGAGGCGGCAAGCCCTTTGACTACTCCTATCTTCGTGTCTTTGGATATGATGCTTATACGTAGATATCGAAGGAAAAAAGGTCAAAATTGGATAAGAACTCTCGGAGATGCATATTTCTTGGCTACACAAAAGGTGTTAAGGGGTATCGATTGTAGGACCCTACTACCTACAAGATTGTTGTTACGGATTTTATATTGGCATATTTCGTGAAGTGAGTCGGAGTCTTGAAGGTTCAAAGAAGAAAAGACGAAGATTGAAGACTCGAAGACTCACCGTTTGAATTCACGATGCTTGGTAAGTTTAAATAATCTTGATGATGATTTATAAACATTTACAAGTATTTGGAAGACTTTAGAATGGATTAAAATTGATTTAAAATATAAAAAAATGAGTTTTCCAACTTCCGAGGTCCGGACCCTGATGGCTGAGGTCCGGACAATGAAACGCCTGGAGTGTGTCAAGGTCCGGACCCCATACCCGCGGTCCGGACCCCGACCCGTTGCGAAGTTTTGGAAAGTTATTTTTTATATCCTACTTTGATTCTAATGTCTCCCAAACATGTAAATAAGATGGTATATTCCTTAAAATATCTTAGCAATCCTAATTTGGTTCCAAACCTTTCTAAAATCAGTTTTGCAATCCTAGTCGAAATCGGTTTGCTTCCAAACCTTTCTAAAAACTGTTTTTTAATCCTAATCAATTTCGGATTGCTTCTAACCTATAAATAAGATGTGGGGGAGTCTCTAAAACGTGGTGAATCACAGATTATCTTTTAGAAACCCTAGAAGCTTGTAGGTAACCGTTTTCCTCATCTTCTACATCAAGCTTCTCTCAAATTGATTCATGGTTTTCTAATTTCTAATATTCTTTTAGAATCAATTTGAGAATTGCTTAGAGATTATTCCCACAGATTTTCAATGTTATTCTAAGCAATAAACCATCACCAACGTTACATCATCAACGTCATTTGTTCTTGCTCGTGGATTCGAGTGGCGTCGTGGATTCGGCGTGATCAAGACTTCGTGGATTCGAAGTTGGACGGTTCGTGGATTCGGATCGTTGGTGCTCGTGGATTCGAGTGGGCGTCGTGGATTCGACGTGTTGTTGACTTCGTGGATTCGAAGTTGGGCGTCTCGTGGATTCGGGACGTGGCGTTCGTGGACTCGGATGTGGGGCGTGGACAACCCGTTGGTGCGCGTGATCCGCTGAAGAGAAGGGAGAGGTTAAGTCCGTGGAGTCGGTAATCACCTTGTAACTCTATTACTCTTAGTGGATTGTTTTTTCGCGTGTTGGTCCCGTGGGTTTTTCTCCAAAGTGGAGTTTCCCACGTAAATCTCGGTGTGCTGATTTTATTTTCCGCATTACTTTATCGCATTGAGATTTGTATTTTTTGTTTATACACCTATTCACCCCCCTCTAAGTGATTGATATACTCTAGATAGATCCTAGGGCACCCCCTATCTTACAATTGGTATCAGAGCGGGATCTAGTAATATTAGTCGGCCTCCTCTATTTGATGAGAGCGAAGAAGAGTCTGACGAGGAAAATCTCGTAGTGGCGTATCAACAACTTTTTAAGCAATCAAAGAAGATGGCTAAGTACAATAAGAAGTTGAGGAACCGTCTATTGGAACTTGAGGATGAAAATAAAATGTTGAAGACCACATCTAAAGCTCTTGCGGAGGAAAGGGAAAACATATTGAAGAACAATAAAATCCTTCAAGAGAAGCTCAACCAATCGGAGATAACGATCAAATCGCATCAAGAAAAGGTTGGCTTTCTCGAACTACAATATAAGGAAATTCATGTCTCTAATCAAGTCTTGACCAAACAAGTCCATCAACTCAAGTCCGACATACTAAAATTCTCCTCCGGATCGAAAAAGCTTGATAGTATGCTCGGTTTGGGTCAAACGGATAAACTTGGACTTGGATATGAGCAAAAACATGTTGAGAAGGTTAAAAATTCAGCACCCAAACTCTCAACAAGTGTAAAAGAGAAAGTATGTCATAGATGTGGAAAAAAAGGCCACATCAAGAAGACGTGCCCTAGAAAAGATAAGAATACTCAATCGACATCTTCTAAACATCTATCGGCATCTTTCAACACTCGACAAGTCCCACGGTTTCAAAAGCAACATCAAAAAGGTCGAGTACCCAAGGTCAACCGAAAGTCAAAGCCACAACACTTAAATACTCCAAAGCGGAATGCGGTGGTAAGACCCATTGTCACGCCCCGGCACCGCCACTTTGGTCGGTTCGGGTACGCGCACAGACCGCCGAACGGACAGAGTTTCCCTTGTCCGCCCAAGGCGTAAACAAAACAGGTACAATGAATTTCACCCAGGAAATACATAATAACACAGTTTTGCACAAGGGCATATCACAAGAGCATTAATGTAAACTAACTATTACAACATTCCATTCATCCATATTTTACATACATTTTCCTCAATTTACATCTTTCGCTCTCGAATACATTACATTCAATAACAACTTTACATTCTTTTCTTTTACTTGTCATAACAAGGGTAATCTACACAGGGTAACCTTGCTATCTAGGGCGCGACGCCCAAGCCTCGGTCCGGTGCTGCTCCGCTAATGGATGGCTCTGCAAAATAGTGGGATGAGAACTAAAAGAAGTTCCCAGTGGGTTCGGCCGCCGACCTCGCCGACTTTCCCACTAGGTCTAAACAAGGCATAAGTAGATACAATAGCTAAGCAGTAGTAAACAACTACACTATGCATAAGTAGAAATGAATACAACACTACTATGCCTTTATAATAAGGAATGAATGTCATGGTCTAATATGTTCAATGGTGTCCCTCACACACTCTTGACCCATTCATTCTTGACCCAATCAGGGCTTCTCACAAGACCAAGCCCAACTAACAAAAATATCATGATCGACCCCACACACAACATGTAATCTCACTATGCTCACTCTCTACATAAGATGCAACACATGCATAGGGTACAAAACACAATATGGTCAATCAACTTGTCTATTTCATCTTGGACCCGATCGCACCGGCTCACCCGTAGGTCGAGCCACAACTCACCACACCAAGTCACGTGGGGGAGAGAGTCTCTTTCACTCCTAGCCAGCCACCATGACCGTCTGCCGGGGAGGGCTCCCGGGGCCCTTCACACCCGTGTTCGCGTGACACTCCGGAGCTCACGGCTTGGGAGTCGCGACCTCCACAAGCCAACAACAGACTATGCGAGTATGATCTGCCCTCCAAACTCGAGGACCTTCCACCTACCGGTGGGGAATAACCAATGTAATGTCATGCAATGCTCAACAATGGCAAGACACAATGTGCCATACTACAAATGCAATGACCCAATATCTCTTTGGCACTCAAGGTTCAAACAACACATGCCAGTAGATTCATGCCACTAACCACGGTGACAACCACAACATCACGGGATCTCTTTCAATCCCTCGCATGCTCTATAATATCAAAGCACTAGTTGTCACGCTACACATGCACCGACCCAATTTTCTCCACTCATACTAGAGATTCTACTCAAATATGTCGCGTGCATTAATCGAATGTACAAACATCACAACATGTGGACATAAGCAAATATGCAATGCTCATAATACATGGAACTATAACAAATAACACATTAGGCTTATGCAATGACCTAATCCACGTTCCATCACTAGGTTCACATTCACTATCACAATGACACTAGTGTTTCGCTTTGTTTCAATGTCCACACTTTATTTTCTATGTCCAATACACTAGTTTCTCTACTAGTTCAATACTTCACTAGGGTTCACATAGCACTACGTTTATGCGTCCTAAATTCCAAGTTTCCAATCATGATTATTCACAACTAATTTAGGAGGCATGCCAGTTTCTGGAATAAGAAATAATTGAACCCTATTACATGCAATTTCATACATATATACATATATGCTCAAAAAATAGGATTTAGACATAGGATGAAATTCAACCATTTCGGATAGCACCCCCCACCTCGTATCGACGTTTAGGGCCGGGAAACCAAGTTTCGCAATTTATCTCCGCCGAAAAGTCTCGACCCAAGCCTAACGAATCATATTCCGCAAAATCTCTCAATCGGACGCCAAACCTCGTCGTAGTCCAAAACGAAGTTGTGCACCGCGTCGAATTAACCTTCAATTAAGATTTTACAAGATCAATTTAGATCAAAACCTCTTAGAGACAAAATTTCATTTTCTAAGCCTAGGGTTCAAGTTCTACATGAATACTCCAAATTTCATGATTAATTTTCGATTAATTGGTTTAGAATACTACCTCTCTTAACATCCATCCAATATTAAAAATCCACAAAAAAATTCTATTCGAAATTATAATAATAAAATACTACCTCGCAATCGAAGTGCCGGAAAAATACAACGCGCGCGGGGGCTCGATTAAACGACCCAAGAAATCTTTCTATTTTTCTTCTTCTTCTCTTTCTCTTCTTTTCCCTTCCTTTTCCTCTCCCTCTCTCTCTCTCTCTCTCTCTCTCTCTACGTACATGTTGGAGTGGATAAGAGAATGGAGGAGTCCCTGGCAACTTAGGCTAAGCAATGTAACAATTGCTAAAAAGTCCACTAGCTTTAAGTATTATGACATTAGTCCAATTCAGAATCTGATACTTTTTGTTTCAGACCTTCTGAATATTCGTTTGCGCCCAAATTTGACAGTCATGCTCGGTTTAAGTTAATAAGAAGAACTGATCATCACTATCCAGTTTCGGACCATTTTTTGGTCACCGAAAGCTTTACCGACTAAAACCTCTAGCAGATTGCTGTTATATTTTATTTTCACTTTCCGGGTGTCGGAACGACACGAAACTTTTAATCTAGCCTCAGAAAAATAATTCTGATATATCCTGAAATTTTCATAATTTTCTGACACTGTGAATTTTCTGCTAAAAAATCAGCCCCGTTCCTTACAGAAAATTCCAAATCTCCTGTTTTCATTCCAATTTCAGCACAATTCATTTCCAACTAATTTTTACTTCTCTAAGTCTAATAAAAATAGTATCTCACACTATTTTTCTTTTCACTTACTTTTATATTAAAAAAAATCCGGTACACTACATTCCTCCCTCCTTAAAAGGAGTTTCGTCCGCGAAACTAAGATCACACCTCAATCTATTTATCAAATAGATGAGAGTATCATTTCATCATTGCGTCCTCCCAATCCGGGCAGCTTCACTAAGCTTATCACATAGAGACACGCGAGTCCACGGCTTCTCTGCCCAAGCCGAGATGCGAACAGTGATTTTTCGCACGTCATATGTTCTCAAACGGCTTATCACGAACCACAATCCACGCGAAAGGACCAAAATGCCCTATTTCAGGCATTCTGCACAGCTCAGGTCTGGATCCCACTACCAGGTCCGGAATCCGAGAGCATTCCAGCTCCAGTGTGACATCTCCAAAAATTCCAAATTTTGGTTTTCGGGTCTTTAACTCACACCCACACATTCCGAAACTTTCGGAACTCAAATTCACACTAGCCATTATCGGCTCTCTCCGAACTTCATCCAATTTGGTAAAGTTCGGCATAGCACACCGAAGTTCAGCATACTACATTTTTTTTTTGTAGTCCATATCCACACTCTTGCACCTAGCAGGCTGGGTATCTTGGCCACTCGAGAGTCTATGCCACTACGAGCGACTCTCCTCCAAGTTCATAGTTCCATTGTGGAACTCATATTGGTCCGATCACCGATATCGCTTAAAAGTAATATCATCGATACATCGACTAATCACAAGTAGCCTTATCACTTGTGAATTCTTCGCCACAAATCAAGATGGTACATTTGGCACATCCTCAACTCCAGCTCACTTAGGAGCATAATCCTCAAATCCCTGCGTGGCTTCTACTTTTCCAACGCCTCACAAGAAGCATGTTGCTTCACTTTCATCTGCCACAGGTTAACATCACGGCGTCCTCATGACGAGCTCACACGAACACTTCGTTCGTGAACTAGACTCCCTCTCACCGATACTGCTAAACTCGGCAGTTAGTGACATAGCATCAAGACGAATGGTATGACCGAGTCTTCGCACCTTAAGTTACTACCCTCGATGCTCTAAGCACAAGTGATGCTCTCCTACTACTAGAGCTATCGACTAAACCGCTTATCTCGGTTTGTCGCAGATAGTCCACAGACCAAAATTCTCACATAGGCCTATCGCCTAAATTCACATCTTAACGTCGCGTAACGTCTCTCGCTCGCCAACGCATACTCAATCGTCACTCGGCGGAGTCCTCACTTAGGAACTCGTACAAATACTCCAACCAGGAGTAACCAAGATGCCAAACTACTGCAAGTCCTTGGGTTGGGTCATATCTACACCCTCGGTGTACTATCGATCACACAACCTCACACGTGGCCTTCCACATTTTCGGGTCATGCTCGGACTACCGCCCCAACCATAAGTCTCTGCCCCACCCGTAGGTCTCGGGCCGCTGTCAACACAGCTGACTGCGCCTGACCATATGGCTCCAGGCTCTACAGTCCACACATGGTCTAGGCACGGATCGTCCCCAAGCAACACCCGGCACCGTCGCCTCACACGACACGCTCTACCGAGCAATCGGCTCCTAAGCACCTAGTGCGAGCCACCAGCCCTGCGAACGGTCCATGGCCCGCTTCACACTTACCAACGCTCAAGTGCTACTGCCAACGAACCCTCTCGGCTGAACGAACCTGTACTCTACTAATACGATAACCAGAGCGTTCTACGCTTCTATACGTTTTCGTGCTAACTACAAGCACTAGGCTACCTTGTTTATGCTTACTCACTACGTGAGTACCACTACCCACCTCAGTTTGAGGTACTACAAGGCCTACTCGTCAGAATTTAGCGACAGTCTTACCAATTCTACGACAGTGATTTTCACTCAACTGTCGATCCGCCAGAGCAATGTTCGAACTCTCAGACTACAAAGATGTCTTTGAGCGTCATGACTCGGCTCTCGCAATTGATTATTCACATTGCCTTGAGAGTCGGTCCACCATTTCCATCCCTACCTCGAGCCCTATCCTCGGCTCATTACGAGCAACTCATTGGCACTATACCATCATCTACCCGCTTTGGTAGGCGATATATTTTTATGACACAAGCATGCCCCGGGTACTAAAAGCTACCCATACGTTTGGTCCCTATTATTTTTATCCTTGAATAGTAGCAAACGACCAGATGATAAATGCATGCTATGCTCTAGTGTCAAATCAACCTCTACATACGATTTCTTCAACTAAACCATACCTGCCTCGACCAGGGTCGCATACCATTGGCCACTTGGCGCTCGTCGCAAACCCCACGGCTACCCATAAGGCCTAGTCCATCACCTCAGCAAAAGCTTGCAACTTGAGTGAGTGAATTTTCTTGAAGCTTTCTAGCTGAAATCCTCACTTGAAGCAATTGGCCTCGTTCTTGTCATTCCGAACCATATACGGAATACAATTGACCATATAAGAGCATTCCCTCTCAAACTCTCTCACGGTGCGGTCTCCCTGCCGCAGCTCCCCGATGATACACGACGTGTTACTACAAGCACCCTTGCCGCAGCCACTCCACTCAGTCACATTAAGTGCACTGACTGGAGACACAAATGGCTCTTAACCAATTCAGGACACAGCCACTTGCCGCGCCAATATCTTATAGAGCTCTTTACTCCGCTTCCCCTACCGCTGCACTACTCCTATGAGTACAGCCAATAATCCACGAAGTTCTACATCTCCGCTCGCCCTGGATTGCTCGGGGTCACCGCCTACCTTTCTAGTCCAGGCCTCATTAGAGGTCGACCAAGCGATACCATGACCTAGGTCAAATCATCGACCTTGAGGGTCAAATACAAAACAGGGTTCCATACAATAGACCCAATTAGGCGAAAGTTACACAAAGGCGCCTATTCTCATCACTAGGTTTCATGTTGTGTGCACCCAACATGAACACACTCGGTTGAGAATAAACTACACTTTGAATCTACCTCTACATCCGTTTAGAGGCATCTAGAATACACGACCCAATCAATTCATCTTTCGCCAAATATCACAAGGTCTCGTCTCTCACGAGCCTAAATCCTTAAGGCCATTAATCCTAAGGTCTCCTAGGTCCTCCTAGACTCATTCTTGCTCTGATACCACCTCAATCTGTCACGCCCCGGCACCGCCACTTTGGTCGGTTCGGGTACGCGCACAGACCGCCGAACGGACAGAGTTTCCCTTGTCCGCCCAAGGCGTAAACAAAACAGGTACAATGAATTTCACCCAGGAAATACAACATAGCACAGTTTTGCACGAGGGCATATCACAAGAGCATTAATGTAAACTAACTATTACAACATTCCATTCATCCATATTTTACATACATTTTCCTCAATTTACATCTTTCGCTCTCGAATACATTACATTCAATAACAACTTTACATTCTTTTCTTTTACTTGTCATAACAAGGGTAATCTACACAGGGTAACCTTGCTATCTAGGGCGCGACGCCCAAGCCTCGGTCCGGTGCTGCTCCGCTAATGGATGGCTCTGCAAAATAGTGGGATGAGAACTAAAAGAAGTTCCCAGTGGGTTCGGCCGCCGACCTCGCCGACTTTCCCACTAGGTCTAAACAAGGCATAAGTAGATACAATAGCTAAGCAGTAGTAAACAACTACACTATGCATAAGTAGAAATGAATACAACACTACTATGCCTTTATAATAAGGAATGAATGTCATGGTCTAATATGTTCAATGGTGTCCCTCACACACTCTTGACCCATTCATTCTTGACCCAATCAGGGCTTCTCACAAGACCAAGCCCAACTAACAAAAATATCATGATCGACCCCACACACAACATGTAATCTCACTATGCTCACTCTCTACATAAGATGCAACACATGCATAGGGTACAAAACACAATATGGTCAATCAACTTGTCTATTTCATCTTGGACCCGATCGCACCGGCTCACCCGTAGGTCGAGCCACAACTCACCACACCAAGTCACGTGGGGGAGAGGTCTTTCACTCCTAGCCAGCCACCATGACCGTCTGCCGGGGAGGGCTCCCGGGGCCCTTCACACCCGTGTTCGCGTGACACTCCGGAGCTCACGGCTTGGGAGTCGCGACCTCCACAAGCCAACAACAGACTATGCGAGTATGATCTGCCCTCCAAACTCGAGGACCTTCCACCTACCGGTGGGGAATAACCAATGTAATGTCATGCAATGCTCAACAATGGCAAGACACAATGTGCCATACTACAAATGCAATGACCCAATATCTCTTTGGCACTCAAGGTTCAAACAACACATGCCAGTAGATTCATGCCACTAACCACGGTGACAACCACAACATCACGGGATCTCTTTCAATCCCTCGCATGCTCTATAATATCAAAGCACTAGTTGTCACGCTACACATGCACCGACCCAATTTTCTCCACTCATACTAGAGATTCTACTCAAATATGTCGCGTGCATTAATCGAATGTACAAACATCATAACATATGGACATAAGCAAATATGCAATGCCCATAATACATGGAACTATAACAAATAACACATTAGGCTTATGCAATGACCTAATCCACGTTCCATCACTAGGTTCACATTCACTATCACAATGACACTAGTGTTTCGCTTTGTTTCAATGTCCACACTTTATTTTCTATGTCCAATACACTAGTTTCTCTACTAGTTCAATACTTCACTAGGGTTCACATAGCACTAGGTTTATGCGTCCTAAATTCCAAGTTTTCAATCATGATTATTCACAACTAATTTAGGAGGCATGCCAGTTTCTGGAATAAGAAATAATTGAACCCTATTACATGCAATTTCATACATATATACATATATGCTCAAAAAATAGGATTTAGACATAGGAAGAAATTCAACCATTTCGGATAGCACCCCCCACCTCGTATCGACGTTTAGGGCCGGGAAACCAAGTTTCGCAATTTATCTCCGCCGAAAAGTCTCGACCCAAGCCTAACGAATCATATTCCGCAAAATCTCTCAATCGGACGCCAAACCTCGTCGTAGTCCAAAACGAAGTTGTCCACCGCGTCGAATTAACCTTCAATTAAGATTTTACAAGATCAATTTAGATCAAAACCTCTTAGAGACAAAATTTCATTTTCTAAGCCTAGGGTTCAAGTTCTACATGAATACTCCAAATTTCATGATTAATCTTTCGATTAATTGGTTTAGAATACTACCTCTCTTAACATCCATCCAATATTAAAAATCCACCAAAAAATTCTATTCGAAATTATAATAATAAAATACTACCTCGCAATCGAAGTGCCGGAAAAATTCAACGCGCGCGGGGGCTCGATTAAACGACCCAAGAAATCTTTCTATTTTTCTTCTTCTTCTCTTTCTCTTCTTTTCCCTTCCTTTTCCTCTCCCTCTCTCTCTCTCTCTCTACGTACATGTTGGAGTGGATAAGAGAATGGAGGAGTCCCTGGCAACTTAGGCTAAGCAATGTAACAATTGCTAAAAAGTCCACTAGCTTTAAGTATTATGACATTAGTCCAATTCAGAATCTGATACTTTTTGTTTCAGACCTTCTGAATATTCGTTTGCGCCCAAATTTGACAGTCATGCTCGGTTTAAGTTAATAAGAAGAACTGATCATCACTATCCAGTTTCGGACCATTTTTTGGTCACCGAAAGCTCTACCGACTAAAACCTCTAGCAGATTGCTGTTATATTTTATTTTCACTTTCCGGGTGTCGGAACGACACGAAACTTTTAATCTAGCCTCAGAAAAGTAATTCTGATATATCCTGAAATTTTCATAATTTTCTGACACTGTGAATTTTCTGCTAAAAAATCAGCCCCGTTCCTTACAGAAAATTTCAAATCTCCTGTTTTCATTCCAATTTCAGCACAATTCATTTCCAACTAATTTTTACTTCTCTAAGTCTAATAAAAATAGTATCTCACACTATTTTTCTTTTCACTTACTTTTATATTAAAAAAAATCCGGTACACTACACCCATGGTTGATCAAAAGTCAAAACAAACCGTGCCTAACGTCAACAAATCGAGACAACCAACAATCCGACAAGTTTGGGTTCGGAAAGGTGATATCTTTCCTTGTCTTAAACCTTAATTTGTTTTTGACTTAGTGTAGTGCTTTGATCGGTTTCTATTGCATATCTTTTGTTTATTGCATTACATATTTTGGTGCTTTCATTGTTACGATTTTTAGATTCTTTGAATGATTAGAACATTAAATAGTGCTTTGAACATCAATAGGTTCACTTTCATTCACTCCTAATTAATCTCATATTAATTATCGGTTTTACTTTATTTTCATTATATTTGAAGATAATTTATTATGAGAATTCTTAATACTTATATTCATCAAATTTAGGCAATCATGTGTAATCTCTAGGAGCTTAACCTATCTCGGTTGTGTGTGTTGAATTTGATGAATAGTCATTCTCTTATGGACTAAAATTTGTCACATATTCTTTCAACTAAGAGATTGCATAAGCGAGGGGGAGTTATTATTATAAAATGAAATGCTCGTATGCTTTGAAAGATGTGGAAAGAGTTACATCCTTAAAATGAATTATCATTGGTCCTTTCGAGATTTTGGAGCGAGTTGGACCTATACATACAGGATTGCACTACCACCGCGACTTTCCGGGATTCATGATGTGTTTCATGTCTCGACTTTGAGGAGATATATTTTTGACCCCTCACATGTGATTGACTTCACTTCGCTTGAGTTGGGCGAGGATCTAAGATACGAGAAGCGACCGGTGCAGATTCTTACTTGTGAGACGAAAGAATTGCGCAACCGAGTCATACCGTACGTGAAAGTGCGGTGGAGCAATCATGAGGAGCATGAGGCGACTTGGGAGACGGAGACTGAGATGCGGGAGTCCTACCCCTACCTATGTGGGACACCGAATTGAGGTATGAGTTTAAGTTTTAAGGACGAAACTTTTTATAGAGGGGAGGATGTAGTGCCCCTAAGGGTTAACTAGCGGAATGACTACAGTATTAGTGACTGGTCAACACATCTGTAGAGAGTGTCGGGACGAGTCAGAGTCGTTTTAGCGTGGAATGGACGCGAAAAGGGACTCGGAACACTCAAATAAGCGAAAACTGAAGTTCTGCCATTTTAGGGCGCCCGGAAGTTGAGTTTAGGGCGCCCAGATTCTGAGTGCTGTTTTATATATATATACTGAGTCATTTCGGATCCAGTTTCGGGTGCCCAGAAGTGGGCCCGAAAGTTCACCTCGTGAGTATCGAACGTGCTGACCAGTGATAGCAGAGACAGTAGCCTAGGTGTTGCCGTCACACCTGCGGGAGTGTGTCCACGCACTAGGCGGACGCAGGCTTGACCGGACCTACGAGTCGGTCATTGCGATTTGGTGCTATTGCTATATTTATTTGTTAGTATTAGCATTGATGAATACTTTAGTTATTTTCTTTCTTATTTTTTACATGCATAGAAGAATGATAGATAGTAGAGATTTACTTATTCATATTATGATCAATTACTCGTTCTACAGTATGTTTTACTATTTTTTGTTATTCTTGCCTCCAGTAGACCTAGTGGGAAGGTCGTGGTTGTCGCCGACCATATCCACTGGGAACTGTTGTTTAGTAGTTCTCACGCCCTCTTGTGGTTTACTTTTCTGAGACGGCTACTCCTTCTATTGATCGAGGTAAGAATCGCGCCATAGATAGTATCTCCTACCAGTGTACCTGAGCTATAGAGGACCACCAGCTAGATAGTTGGGATTGTATACTGTACATTAGGACTGGCGAGACCAAGGCCTTTTCTTGTATATTTATATTTTGAGGAGTTATAATTTTACGTACAGTGGTGTATAGTGGATAGTTTAGTTTTATATACATTGCTCTGATACATGATTTCATGATAGTTGTGGACTCTAGAAATTGCTAGTTGTAGACTCTAGGGTTGCTTTGTTTCTATTTCTATTTTGTTAGACGCTTCGTGAGGATGAGGGATACTCTGTCCGTTCTGCGGGCCTATGCACGTGCCTAGGAGGCTTCCGCTGCAGCCCGGGGGTGTGACAGGATATTTCGTTGGGTGGGTGTTCTTACTTTGTTTCCTTTATTGATGATTATTTTCGGAAGGCTTGGGTGTAATCCTAAAGCTGAAGTCCGACGTGTTTGAAACTTTTAAGAAGTTCAAAGCTCTTGTGGAAAATAAAAAGGATTTAAAAATTAAGTGCCTACGTTTTGATAATAGAGGGGAGTATTGTTCAAGAGAATTTGATAAGTTTTGTAGTGAAAATAGAATTAAGCGGCATCTCACGATACCCGGTACACTGCAACAAAATAGTGTAGTGGAGAGGTTAAATAGAACACTCATGGAGAGGGCCTGGAGCATGTTGTGTACTTCAAAACTTGACAAGAGATTTTCAGCGGAAGCCGTAATCATGACTTGTTACTTGATCAATCGAGTGCCGACAAAATCAGTCTTGAAATTTCTGAAGAAGTCTGAGGCGGCAAGCCCTTTGACTACTCCTATCTTCGTGTCTTTGGATATGATGCTTATACGTAGATATCGAAGGAAAAAAGGTCAAAATTGGATAAGAACTCTCGGAGATGCATATTTCTTGGCTACACAAAAGGTGTTAAGGGGTATCGATTGTAGGACCCTACTACCTACAAGATTGTTGTTACGGATTTTATATTGGCATATTTCGTGAAGTGAGTCGGAGTCTTGAAGGTTCAAAGAAGAAAAGACGAAGATTGAAGACTCGAAGACTCACCGTTTGAATTCACGATGCTTGGTAAGTTTAAATAATCTTGATGATGATTTATAAACATTTACAAGTATTTGGAAGACTTTAGAATGGATTAAAATTGATTTAAAATATAAAAAATGAGTTTTCCAACTTCCGAGGTCCGGACCCTGATGGCTGAGGTCCGGACAATGAAACGCCTGGAGTGTGTCAAGGTCCGGACCCCATACCCGCGGTCCGGACCCCGACCCGTTGCGAAGTTTTGGAAAGTTATTTTTTATATCCTACTTTGATTCTAATGTCTCCCAAACATGTAAATAAGATGGTATATTCCTTAAAATATCTTAGCAATCCTAATTTGGTTCCAAACCTTTCTAAAATCAGTTTTGCAATCCTAGTCGAAATCGGTTTGCTTCCAAACCTTTCTAAAAACTGTTTTTTAATCCTAATCAATTTCGGATTGCTTCTAACCTGTAAATAAGATGTGGGGGAGTCTCTAAAACGTGGTGAATCACAGATTATCTTTTAGAAACCCTAGAAGCTTGTAGGTAACCGTTTTCCTCATCTTCTACATCAAGCTTCTCTCAAATTGATTCATGGTTTTCTAATTTCTAATATTCTTTTAGAATCAATTTGAGAATTGCTTAGAGATTATTCTCACAGATTTTCAATGTTATTCTAAGCAATAAACCATCACCAACGTTACATCATCAACGTTATTTGTTCTTGCTCGTGGATTCGAGTGGCGTCGTGGATTCGGCGTGATCAAGACTTCGTGGATTCGAAGTTGGACGGTTCGTGGATTCGGATCGTTGGTGCTCGTGGATTCGAGTGGGCGTCGTGGATTCGACGTGTTGTTGACTTCGTGGATTCGAAGTTGGGCGTCTCGTGGATTCGGGACGTGGCGTTCGTGGACTCGGACGTGGGGCGTGGACAACCCGTTGGTGCGCGTGATCCGCTGAAGAGAAGGGAGAGGTTAAGTCCGTGGAGTCGGTAATCACCTTGTAACTCTATTACTCTTAGTGGATTGTTTTTTCGCGTGTTGGTCCCGTGGGTTTTTCTCCAAAGTGGAGTTTCCCACGTAAATCTCGGTGTGCTGATTTTATTTTCCGCATTACTTTATCGCATTGAGATTTGTATTTTTTGTTTATACACCTATTCACCCCCCTCTAGGTGATTGATATACTCTAGATAGATCCTAGGGCACCCCCTATCTTACAATTGTCGTAAGCCGTGATGTTGTCTTCAACGAAGGGTCCTTTCAAAGCACCAAGGAAAAGCAAGATGATAATGCTATGGTTCCAATTGAGTTTTTTGAACCATGCGATGATGTGCAAGTTGAACAAGCACAATAGGACGACGAGGTGGTTGATAGTGAACCAGACTTGGAGTCTTCGCAATCATCCGAAGATACAAATTCACCGGTGGAGCCACCAGTGAATTTCGGGCGTCCTAGGAGAGTCATTAGACCTCCTGCGAGGTATAATGACTATATCACTTCATTTACTTCTTCTTCTAATTATGTTGGTGCATATGTTGTTTTGGCGGAGGAAGATGAGCCGACTTCATATAAGGAGGCTTGTGAGTCGACCGGTACTGGGAAGTAGCAATGCGCGATAGAGGAGGAGATGGAGTCCCTTCGGAAGAACAGGACTTGAGAACTGGTTGAATTGTTGAAGAGAAGGAACACGATTAGATGTCGGTAGGTGTTTATGGTGAAAAGGATGCGGATCGAAATGTGGAGAGGTTCAAGGCGATGTTAGTGGTGAAGGGTTATGCTTAGTAGCCGGGGATCGACTTCGATGAGATCTTCTCACCGATGGAACGTCTTACCACTATTCAGGTTATTTTGGCGATCGCGGCGGTCATGAATTTAGAGCTTGAGGAGATGGATGTAAAAATAGCTTTCTTACATGGTGACCAGGAGGAAGAGATATATATGTCGCAACCGGAAGGCTTTGTTGAAAAAGACAAGGAGCATTTGGTTTGTCAGTTGAACAAATCGTTGTATGGCTTGAAACAGGCACCAAAGTGTTGGTACAAGTTCATTGTGAGTTTGGGTTTTGATAGGCTTAAGACAGATCATTGTGTATATTTCTGCGGATACGATGACGGGAGCTTCCGTATTTTGCTATAGTATGTCGTCGACATGGTGGTTGCGAGAAATAGCAAGGGCCGGATATCCACCCTGAAGATTCAGTTAGCCGGTGAGTTCGATATGAAGGACTTAGGAGCCATGAATCAAATACGCGGGATGAAGGTACTGCAGGAGAGAAAGAATAGGAAGGTTTGGCTTTCACAAAAGGGTTATGTGGAGAAGGTCCTGCAGCGCTTCAATATGCAGAACGCTAAGCCAGCTTCTACCCTATTTCCTATTTATTTAAAATTGTTGGCCGAACAATCACAGGATATAGAAGCGGAAAAGGCCGACATGGCTTGGGTACTATATTCATCGGCAGTAGGAAGCCTTATGTTTACCATGGTGTGCGCGAGACCTGACATTGCTCAAGCAGTGGGAGCATTAAGTCGGTGTATGGTGAATCCATGTTGTGAACGTTAGAATGCAGTGAAATGGATCCTGAGGTGTTTGAGGGACACTGTGGATTTCTCACTCTGTTATGATTTTGTGGGTTTGGAGTGCGTTGGATTTGTAGATTCAGATTTTGCAGGAGATAGAGATAGGAGAAAGTCTAACACATATTATATTCTCTATGGGCGTTGGTGCTATTAGTTGGGAGTTGAAGCTTCAGTCGGTGGTCACTTTATCAATGACGGAGGCGGAGTACATAGTGGTGGCACATGCTTATAAGGAGGCTATTTGGTTGAAAAGGCTTCTAAGAGAATTGAAGGTGAAGCAAGATGTGGTGGGAGTGAATTGTAATAGTCAAAGTGCATACACTTAGCAAAGAATCCGACGTTTCTTTCTTGGACGAAGCACATTGATATTCACTATCACTTTATAAAAGACGTGGTGGATAAGGATCTTATCTCACCGTTAAAAATTCACACCGATGCAAATCCAGCGGATATTTTGACGAAGCCGGTGACTCGAGAGAAGTTCAATTGGAGCATGATTTCTCTTGGTCTTGGAGCTATGTGAGGAGAGTGGGAGTTTTGCAAGACTTTCAATTTATTGTTTTATGGTGTTCGGCACATATCTTTAAGTGAAGAATTGATGGATTATGTAAAGCCATGTTCCGAGTCGATATCACGGTAAAAACATCGAAGATTTGAGGTTTCTAGATGTTGGGTACCAGAACTTGAAGTTTGAGTACCGGTACTATTGAGTACCTCAACAGTTCATCAAAATACGAAGGCTAAAACTATTTTTTGTACTGTGTACTGGTACGCGACTTCAATACCGGAACAGCCAGTATGCGTACATGAATTGAGTTCAGGTACTGATTTTCTATTTTTGTATTGTGTATCGATACGCGAATTGAGTACCAGTACACAATTCTGCGACGGGTTGGATATGCTGAATTTGACTCCCATTGGATCTAATCTTGTTCCGAAAGATTAGGGATGATCTAAGATCACTTTAAAGATGATTCCTAAGAGAATATCGATGGCTAGATGTGAATCAGAGACTCGGATGAATGGCGGAGATCGTTTACCACTTGATTTGGGGGTTTAGGGTTATATTCGCTCTTGTAATTAATCTTTTAGATGAGAGATTCATTGTATACATCCTAATTGAGAGGAAAAATGTGAAACTCCTGAGAGAGAGTTTCTTGTAATCCAATCTTACTCCTTATATTTTTGTACCATGAATTAATTGAGGAACGCATTGAGGTGGTCTTGCCCATGGACGTTGGTCTACTCATCGTTGGCCGAATCACGTAAATCTTATGTTCTTGTATTCTCTTATTCTTTTTATTGCTTTGTTACTCTCTTGCTTGTTTTCTACAATCGTTCTCGTCAATTTCATCTATGAAAAATTCTGCTTTCACTGCACTCGTGTGCTTTGTGGGTTTGAGGTGTGCTCGGTAACCCCATGGCCGGTCCACTTCACGGGTCATACTAAGAGCAAATATCCAAGACTTAGCACCAGGAATGATGATATAAAGCATAGCGCTGCACCTGTTGTTGATGATACCCTTGGCACATCATCAGTCTAACCTAATTCCACACAATCCACTTTGACTTTTACAGCTATTGAGGACGAGGACATTTTAGCTAGAGCCCTAGCTCGTAAGGAGAAATTCTTTTGTTACTGCTTTATTTGCTAACTCAGGTAAAAGATCAACTTGGTATTTTGATTTTGGTGCATCCAACCATAAGACTAGTAATGTCTTTTGTTTCATTAGTCGATATCCCACTTCTTTTTTTCTTAGCATTTTAACTGTATGTGGAAATAATCTTAATATTAGTCATATCGTTAATGCACATATTCCAAACCAATTGTCATTAACTGATGTCTATCATGTTCCCAAAACTTGTTGAATTTGGTTTTAAATGTACCTTCACAAATTCTGGTTGTAAGGTGAAGGATCAGCACACCAAGAGGGTCGTTGGGATCAGGTGTAAGGTAGGGAGACTATTTGAAGCCACTTGGTTACATGCGACACCACCACAATATTCATTGGCTGCTTCAGAGTCATCTTCTTTTTATTTTATGGCATTCTCATTTAGGTCATATTTCTGAATCTTATTTGGCAGAAATAATTTTTACCGGTCATTTGGATCATGTTAGTTTGCAAAATTTAGAATGTTTTTATTGCAAATTCGGAAAACTTTCAGCTTTACCCTTTAACAAAAGTAATTCGATCAACTCTGAGCCTTTTGATTTGGTAGATTCATATGCGTGGGGTCCTGCTCCTATTACTACAATTGGTGGTTCTCGATATTATGTTATATTTATTGACGATTATTCTAGGTACACTTGAATTTATCTTTTAAAGTCTCGCTAGAAGTTTTGTCCACTTATAAATCTTTTGTTCAAATGGAGTACATTCAATTTTCTAAGTCCATTAAAACTTTTAGATCTAATTCGAGGGGGGGGGGGGGGGGGGGGGGGGGGGGGGGGGGGGGGGGGGGGGGGGGGGCATTTGTCTCCCACAAGATGAAGAAACTTTGCTCCAGTTATCTTGTCCTTACACACCACAACGAAATGGGATAGGAGAATGAAAGCATAGGAACATTACTGAAACATTACTACCCTTTTGATTGCTTCTGATAAGCCAAAATGCTTTTTGGGAGAAGGCGCATTAACGTATGTTTATCTTATAAATCTCATGCCTTCAGCTGTTCTTAAAAAAAACTCTCCTTTTGAACGTCTCTTTAGTAGTTACCCCAACTACTCCGTATTGCTAGTGTTTGGATGTGCTTGTTTTGTCTTACTTCCTCCAAATAAATGAAATAAGCTTTCTTCACGCTCTTCCTTGTGCATATTTTTAGGATGCAGTATTGAGCAACGGGTTATCGTTGTTATGATCCTATTGCTCGTCTCTTACTCATTTCTCGCAATGTCATATTTTGGACGACATTCCTTTTTCTAAAATTTTCTCCTTTGATTCAACTATTTTTGCTAAGACTTCTGTCTCTCTTGATATTACTAATAGCTTGTTTTTAGAGATGGATGTCAACCATGTAACAAGTGAACAATCTCCTCTACACCTACCAATTCAAATGAAACCTCTGAGGAAGCTGTTCTTGAGCTTGTTCAAGTTGAGCCCCGATATCCCAAAGGGTACGCAAACCTAGTGTTCATCTACGAGTATGATACTTCCTTTTTTTTCTACCTTACTCTTTTATCATGAACCTTGTTCATACCAAGAAATATTATCTAATCCTGTTTGGTGGAAAGCAATGGCATAATAGCTATATGCACTTGAGAAAAATCATACATGGGATCTAGTTGGCCTTCCATCTGATAAGATAGCTATTGGCTGCAAATGGGTTTATAAGGTAAGACACGCCCTGATGGAACAGTTAAAGGATATAAAGCTCAATTAGTAGCAAAAGATTATTCACAAGAGTATGGCATTGACAACAAAGAAACATTTGCTCCAGTTGCTCGTTTGACATCAGTGCGAGCACTTTTGGCAGTCGCCTCTGCCCGTCAATAGAGAATGCATCAGATGGATGTTAAAAATGCATTTCTTAATAGAGAACTTGAGGAAGAGTGTATATAAAAACTCTATCTGGAACTGCCCATCAGCCTCATCAAGTCTGTCGTTTGCGTCAAGCGCTGTATGGACTTAAGCAAGCACCACAAGCTTGGTTTGGCGAATTTAGCTCCACGATTGCTACACTTGGTTTTACACAAAGTGCACATGACTCTGCACATTTTATTCAGCGTTCTCAAAGAGGTATCATTTTGCTTTTGTTATATGTTGATGATATGATCATTACTGGAGATGATTTTGCTGGCATTTCAGTCTTAAAACTTTCTCTTAATAAAAGCTTCGAAATGAAAGGCTCTCTCCGATATTTTCTTGGTATTGAAGTAACTCCTAGCTCTTATGGTTATATCCTTTCTCAAGTCAAGTATGCATCAGAATTGATTTCTCAAGCAGGTATTATTGATGATAATACTGTTGCTATTCCTCTTGAGATTAATGCAAAGATTAGATCTAGAGATGGAAAGCCTCTCAAGGATGTAACACTTTACCATAAACTTGTTAGCAGCCTTATTTATCTGACAGTAACTCGTCCAGATATAACTCATGTTTTATATGTTGTCAGCCAATTTATGGCAAATTCTCGAACCATTCATTTTGCAGCAATCCTTCGCATTATTCGTTACCTCAAAGGATCTTGTTTTTCAAGGGTTATTTCTTCCTACAAAATCTTCACTCGAAATACGAGCCTTTTTAGATGCTGATTGGGCCGGGGATGTTAATGATCGTAACTCTAGAACTAGATATTGTTTGTTTCTTGGGGATTCGTTAATCACATGGTGTAGTAAGAAATAACCTGTTGTTGTTCGTTCAAGTACAGAAGCTGAATATAGGGCTTTGGCTGATACAACTGCTGAAATTATTTGGTTACACTGGCTACTTGCTGATATGGGTGTACATCTTTTCATGCCAACACTACTCCATTGCGACAACAAATGTGCAATTCAAATTGCTCACAATGATGTGTTTCACCAAAGAACAAAGCACATTGAGATAGACTATCATTTTATTTGTGATCAGTTTGTCGTGGGACAATTAACTTGCAACAAATGGCATCAGTACATCAACTTGCGGATCTTTTATCAAGTCTCAATCATCTTCTTGTCTTCATATTTTGTTATCCAAACTCAAGATGATACCTTAACCACCATCTTGAGTTTGAGGGGGAGTGTTAATGTACATATTTATATGTATAGTAATATTAAGGATTAATTACACCATTGGTCCCCAACCTTTGCACTATTTTTTAATTGGGTCCCCAACCTTTTTTTTTTTTGGCAATCAAGTCTCCAACCTTTTGATTTTATTTCAATTAAGTCTCGGCTGTTAAAAAAGAGATTAAAATTAACGGAATCACCATGTCAGCGCCTACGTGGCTTCCTTTTGCATATCAATCTTGGTCCCTAAATTTTGCACATTTTTCACTTTAGTCCCCAAAAATGAAAATTCAAAATTTTGAATTTAAATTCAAAATTAATAAAACTAAAATTTTAAACTAACCAGAAATTAAAATTTTGAATTTGAATTTAAAGCTACAGTTTTGATTTAAAGCTGAATTAAAATTTTAAATTGAAATTCAAATTTTAAATTTGAATTTTAAATTAAATCTGAATTTTGAATTCAAACTTAAATTTTTTATTTTTATTTTGATATTTTAATTTGCATTTAAAATCAAAATTTTCAAACTGAAATTTCAATGTAAAAATCTAAATTTGAATTTAAAATCAAATTCAAAAATTTTAAATTTTCAGTTTGAATTCAAAAGTTAAATTTGAATTTGAGATTTGATTTCAATTCTAAATTTCAATTTAAACTTCAAATTCAAATTCACATTTTGAATTTGAAATTTCAAATCAAAGTTTGAAATTAAATTAGAATAAGAATTCAAAATGTGAATTTGAATTTAAAATTAAATACAAAATCGGAATTTGAATTCAAATTTAAATATGAATCCAAAATCAAAATTTAAATGTAAAATTTAAATCTTAAATTAAAAAATTTTGCATTGAATTTATAATTTAATTAAAAATATAATTTAAATTTTAAATTTAAATTTATAATATAAAATTTAAATTTAAATTGTATAATTAGTTGGCACTGACACAGCTCCTCCGTGGTGCTGACATGGTGCCTCCATGGCACTGACAATGTCCTGACGTAGCATTTTTCGTCAATTCTAACACCCTTCTAACGATTGGGACTTAATTGAAACAAAATCAAAAGTTTGGGGACTTGATTGCCAAAACAAAGGTTGGGGACCAAAGTAAAAAATGGTGCAAAGGTTGGGGACCAATGGTGTAATTAACCCTAATATTAATGTACCCAATATATTTGCATATATAAAAGGAATATCAACTAATTAAGCCATATTGTACTTCTTGGCTTAGAGTTTTTTTTTCATTATTCGTGTTAATCTAGAGCTAACAGATAAAATGGAGATGAAAAAAAAAATATAGGGATATGTCCCGGTGTTTTCCAGTGGGACCGCAGAAAATATATCATAGCTGACTTATTGTGATATAAGGAACACAATATTATGTACGGAAAGAAAATAAGATATTTTCTCATGATACCTTCTCACCTTACATAATACAAACTCCGCTATAATTCCAAATGAAGTCTAAACCATATTAGATTTGAGTTTTACGGAAACTCTTGTAACAAAATTTTCCTTTAATCAAACACAAAGTGTTGGCGTAAAGCTTCTTAATTTCCTTTCCAAGATAAAAAAAGCATTGTTTCTAATCCTAAACAATTTAGAGTCATAGTAGGATCGTAATTCTAGTAATTTGCGCTGAATATATAATTCCGCAGCTCAAATTTTATAGGTTGATTTAGAGTTGTTACGTGGAAAATTTTAATTAATTAAATAAAAGTTTCCATCCACAAATAATTTCTAATTATTTGTGAAGAAGGGACTTACCACGCTTAAATTACTGTTCCAAGATGCTTAAAGCTTAACTTCCATGGATGTGTGACTATGGGGAGCTGAACTTCTCTTATTAGGTTCCGCTACTGAAGAAGCCTCGCAAATTAAGTGAAAGGCCACAAAATCTCTCTTCAACAAAGGGTCAAAAGTAGGGCTCCTTTACTCCTCTCAATATTCTATCCAACCCACAAACTCCCTTTCACTCGAGAAATCTCCTCTCTGCTGCAGCTTCTGACTACACATCTTTACGCTGTTGCTTCACAAACTCTTCTATCCCCTTCTCCTTCTATGCGCGTCTACATGGCTCTTAAACATTTGTGGTTGGAAAATATGGAATCCAGCCACCTCCTCTATCTAAGTTCTAGCTCTAGCAGCCATCATATGCAAACAGCTAATTCTGGACCAACTTCAATGGATGGGTTCATTAACATCAAGTCTCCTATTATCGACCTTATTCGCAAGGATCAAATGACGAAGGGATGCTCATCAGCTCCTCTAGAGGCGAAGAAGAAGAGGACGCTGAAGCACGTCGCCTGGGCGGACGAGGTAGGTAGAGAGTTATTGGAGGTCTGCATGTACTATGATGAAGACGAAGGGACGTTAGCTGCTTTCAGCAAAACCCAAACCCGAGACTCTAGGACTGGCTTAAATGCTGGTCATCATGGAGGAAAGCTTGCGATCCCATCCAGAGGAATTACGAGGGGGGTGAAGCAGAGTAGGCTGGAAGGTGTTGGCCTTAACTCTGCATTTACTGGTAGTGGATCTTATAAGGAGGCGTTGCTGAAGAAACCAAACACACAACCTACTGCTTCCCCTCTTAATTCCTACAGTATCCACGCCACCCAACGACCCAAGGGTCCACCGACCCACAAGCTAGCGACGAGGTGCTTCAGGTGCCTTGCTAGCGACCACAAAGTCGCAGCGTTCTGAGACCCCGTAAGGTGCTTTAGGTGCCGTAAAACCGGGCATCGAGCTATCCACTGCAAAGGAAAGTCTGCCGAGCTCTTCACCGAAATGAACAGGGCTATCCGACCTCGAGGGCGCTTATCAATTTCGAAGGTCTATGTACCTTATACTGAGGAGTACCTGCGGAGAAGGGATCTGCGCCGGAATGCTGTCCTCGCGGATGTGATCCAACCCGCCAACCTCGGACCAGATCCTATCTACACCATTGCTAATGCACTGGCCAATCGCTTCTGGGGGTACACCGAAGATTTCACCGTCGCGCGCTACAGGGACAGAGACTACGCAATATTCCTGCCTGAATGGGTATCGGCTGAGACCTTGATTAGAAGGGAAGTCCTCACCCTCAACGATTTCTGGATCAGGTGCTACCCATGGGGCCGCTACAGAAATGCCCAGCCCCACAGATTACAGTTCAAAGCTTGGGTTCGCCTAATCAATTTACCATTCGAGTGTTGGACGGTGGCACGAGTGGCGGCAATGGTGAGCGGCTTCGGACGTTTCATCAAGGCGGACGACTTGTCTAAGGAGATGACGGATCTCCGAGCCTTTCGCTGCCAGATCGCTCTTGACTCGCTTACCAGCATTCCACAAAATCTGTCCATTGTGCTTGGCGAGGAGAGCTTCTCCGTCATGATTCAATTGGAGAGCTGGGAGAGAGTAGAGGAGGCCGAGGGAGGCGGACCCCCTGCGCCGCCACAAAATGGACCGGATGACGTGGCGCGAGCAGACGGTCGAGATCAAAGGATGCATCCAATTGGTGGCCCGGCAAACGCGGTGGTACCGATGGACGACGAGGCCGGGGAACTGGATGAAACCGGATCTGATCAGGTGATCCACCTGACCCCGAGAGCTGCATCGGCACAACAAGTGCCCGCGGCGGCTCAGCGAGCTCCCACGGTGACCCAGTGAGTTGCGCTGGCGATGGGGGACGGAGCGGCGTTCAACACACGGACCAGCGGTGCGACATTTCGAAGCGGCACGGAGTACGAGACCATGCGCGCACAAGGCTCGAAGTTGGCGGAGCGGATGGGGAAATTTGCGAGTTGCACGAAGATGGAAACTTGTAGGAGAGGGCTTCAGGGGAGCTCTTTATTCTACTATTCGTCAAAAAGGCAGTACATTAATTTTGTGTCAGCGGGTATGCTGAGGTGGAAGGAAAAGCCTGCAAAGGAGGGTATGGGACCCGAGGCCATCAATGCCCTAAGACAAACCACGGCACCAAACCCGAAACCGAAAGCCAAGCTCACTTGGACTCATCTGAAGAGCGTATTGGGCCAGGGGCCGCTTGATGCGGAGGGATGCGGACGGCCCATTGCGATTTTGGTCGGGCCATCCTTGATTTACTGGGCCGGCAGCTGTCCCCCTTCCTCTAGTATTAGACTTAGGAGGATACTCTTTGACCCAATGGGCTGTGGACAGATGGTCCACCTTTCTTCCTGTGGGCCGGCTAGCATGCCCCTGACCACCAGAGGGGAGGGCACGGGTTCTCTTGGCAACGCCCTGACCCTCCCCGCAGTTGCAGCCGAGGTGGTTGGCGTGGGGTCTGATGCCACCGACGCACTACCTCTTCTCATATCTCCCTGCGAGCTATCCCCCGAGCCCTTCTCGGATTCAGACAGCGACCAAGGGGGACGGATCAGTAGTCGGGACTCGCTGTCCCTGGATTTGGTGCCAATGGAACAATGGGATGCCGTCGCGAGCCCTTCGATACCACGCAGTAGCAAACGCCTTGCCAATTCTGTTAAGTCTTCTATCATGTACAAGGCTATGTCAAGGAAGGATGGTTTACGCGAAGGCGAGATAGGAGTGTGCGGAACATTGGCGACGAAGGTTATCAACAAGAGCCGGCTTTGTGGGGTGCTACTGGGAGAGGACGAGGCGAAGAATTTTGCCGGGTTCTCAAACAATTGTGCGTAGGCCGGGAGTGAGTGCGGGTTTGTAGACATGTTTTTGGGTGTTTTTATGGTGGGTGTCTACTTGTTTTGTTATGATTAGTGTTTGTAGCTGGAACGTTAGAGGGATCAATGATCCATCTAAACGTTGTGCCGTTAGGGCCGTTATCTCGAAACTCAGAAATGTGGTGGTCTGTATCCAAGAGTCCAAAGTCAATCATGTATCAGGATCCTTTCTGTGTAGTTTTGTCAGCACACCGAGATTTACGTGGGAAACTCCACCTTGGAGAAAAACCCACGGGACCAACACGCGATAACAATCCACTAAGAATAAAAGATTACAAGGTGATTACCGACTCCACGGACTTAACCTCTCTTTTCTCTTCAGCGGATCACGCGCACCAACGGGTTGTCCACGCCCCACGTTCGAATCCACGAACGCCACGTCTCGAATCCACAAGACGCCCAACTTCGAATCCACGAAGCCTTCAACACGCCGAATCCACGACGCTCACTCGAATCCACGAGTGCCAACGATTCGAATCCACGAACCGTCTAACTTCGAATCCACGAAGTCTTGATCACGCCAAATCCACGACGCCACTCGAATCCACGAGCAAGAACAAATAACGTTGATGATGTAACGTTGGTGATGGTTTATTGCTTAGAATAACATTGAAAATCTGTGGGAATAATCTCTAAGCAATTCTCAAATTGATTCTAAAAGAATATTAGAAATTAGGAAACTATGAATCAATTTGAGAGAAGCTTGATGTAGAAGATGAGGAAAACGGTTACCTACAAGCTTCTAGGGTTTCTAAAAGATAATCTGTGATTCACCACTTTTTAGAGACACCCCCACATCTTATTTATATATTTAGAAGCAATCCGAAATAGATTAGGATTAAAAACAGTTTTTAGAAAGGTTTGGAAGCAAACCGATTTCGACTAGGATTGAAAAACTGATTTTAGAAAGGTTTGGAACCAAATTAGGATTGCTAAGATATTTTAAGAAATCTCCTATCTTATTTATAGGTTTGGGAGACATTAGAATCAAAGTAGGATTGAAAAAATAACTTTCCAAAACATCGCGACGGGTCGGGGTCCGGACCGCGGGTATGGGGTCCGGACCTTGACACTCTCCAGGCGTTTCATTGTCCGGACCTCAGCCATCAGGGTCCAGACCCGGTCTGCGAAACAGTCTGGGGTCCGGACCTCACCCCTCAGGGTCCGGACCTCCGCCCTCAGGGTCCGGACCTCATCCTCAGGGTCCGGACCCTCCCTGCGTGACAGCTAGGGAGGCGTACGGGTTCCGGACCTCAGCTTTCAGGGTCCGGACCGGGTCTGCGAACCAGCATAACCTGCTTACGGGTTCCGGACCTCGTAGTTGGAAAACTCATTTTTTACAATTTAAAACACTTTGAATCCATTCTAAAGTCTTCCAAACACTTGTAAATGTTTATAAATCATCATCAAGATTATTTAAACTTACCAAGCATCGTGAATTCAAACGGTGAGTCTTCGAGTCTTCAATCTTCGTCTTTTCTTCTTTGAACCTTCAAGACTCTGACTCACTTCACGAAATATGCCAACATAAAATCCGTAACAATCTCCCCCTTTGGCAATTTCGTGACAAAACACAAAAATACATAAAACACTCACGATGCTCATCTCTCTAAAAATGAAATTCATTGCCATCACCAAAACAATGAACTTCTCGCGTGAAAGATCCAAAAGAAAAATAAAATTACAATTTAGTAACTCCTAAAACAAACTCTATAACTTAGACAAACATGGAGTCTTGAAGTCTTGAGAGACCTGCAAAATATTTTCATTCTCCACGAACAAAGTTAGTAGAAAAAGTATCAAAATCGCTCCCCCTTTGTTCATGCAATCTCTACCCCTATGTTTATGCGTCTAAGTTATCATTACCTCTCTCCCCCTTTTTGTCAAAAATTGCCAAAAGAAAAACACCAAGAAGTTCGAGAGAAATTAATCAAAATACAAGTTGAAAGCTTTTCAATTTTGAAACCACTTGTTATAAAAACGTCAAACATTGTTAGTGCATGAGGAGTATAAGGTCACATTGACTTCTTTCAATCCCTATTAATTTCATAAGAATTAAGAACTTTACTACACAATCACCATAATGTTGATAAAATATTACATGATTTCTTAATTCATATAAACTTCAAAATCAAGTCATCAAAAATAATCTAAAGGCTCAAAAGCTATCAAGATGTAAACGGATTATGAAGATGACTTAAGGGATTCATCAAAGAGACAGAAATTGTCGCATAAACGTTCAAAATTGAGATAAAACAAATATCGCACAGGGGGTGGCTCTTTGAGCATCTTTCATGTATGTGGACCACCTTATAACACCGAAAAATAAAATTTTGTGACAATTTTTTTCTTTTTGCATCCATTTGCACTTGTATATTTTTTTTCCGGATATGCAATTCAATTCTCATGTGGTAGCTGCACACACTAACCGGACGACCGGGGTGGTAGCTCTTTCCTCCATGTGGTGGTAGTTTTCACACTCCTTTAAGAATGTAACTCTTTCCACATCTTTCAAAGCATATGAGCATTTCATTTTATATAATAAAAACTCCCCCTCGCTTATGCAATCTCTTAGTTGAAAGAACATGTGACAAATTTTAGTCCATAAGAGAATGACTATCCATCAAATTCAACACACACAACCGAGATAGGTTAAGCTCCTAGAGATTACACATGATTGCCTAAATTTGATGAATATAAGTATTAAGAATTCTCATAATAAATTATCTTCAAATATAATAAAAATAAAGTAAAACCGATAATTAATATGAGATTAATTAAGAGTGAATGAAAGTGAACATATTGATATTCAATGCACTATTTAATGTTCTAATCGTTCAAAAAAAAATCTAAAAATCGTAACAATGAAAGCACCAAAACGTGTAATGCAATAAAAGATATGCAATAGAAACCGATCAAAGCACTACACTAAGTCAAAAACAAATTAAGGTTTAAGACAAGGAAAGATATCACCTTTCCGAACCCAAACTTGTCGGATTGTTGGTTGTCTTGGTTTGTTGACGTTAGGCACCGATTGTTGTGACTTTTGATCAACCTTTGGTCTCACCATCGCATTCCGCTTCGGAGTATTTAATTGTTGTGGCTTTGACTTTCGGTTGACCTCGGGTACTCGACCTTTTGGATGTTGCTTTTGAAACCGAGAAGAAGGATGTCGAGTGTTGGAAAATGCCGATAGATGCTTAGAAGATGCCACTTGAGTTTTCTTTTTATGGCATGTCTTCTTGATATGTCCTTTCTTTCCGCATCTATGACATACTTTATCCTTCAATTTTGTTGAGACTATATGTGCTGAATTGTTAACCTTCTCAACATGTTTTCGCTCATATCCAAGTCCAAGTTTACTTGTTTGACCCAATCCGAGCATACTATCGAGCTTTTTCGATCCGGAGGAGAATTTTAGTATGTCGGACTTGAGTTCATGGACTTGTTTAGTCAAAACTTGATTAGAAACATGAATTTCCTTGTATTGTAGTTCTAGAAAGCCAACCTTTTCTTGATGCGATTTGATCAATATCTCCGATTGGTTGAGCTTTTCTTGGAGGATTTTGTTGTTCTTCAATATGTTTTTCTTTTCCTCCGCAAGAGCTTTAGATGACTCCTTCAAGTTATTGTTTTCACTTTCAAGCTCTAACATTTGCCTCCTTAGCTTCTTGTTAAGCTTAGCCATCTTTTTCGATTCAATAAGTAGTTGATTGTATGCTTCGGCTAAACTTTCATCATCCGACTCCCCCTCACTTGTGCCATTGTCGCTCGAGGTATCATGCACAGAGAAAGAATCAAAGGGGTTAGAAATAACAGATGATAAACAAAAAGTAGAAGGAGAAGGAGAAACATGTGAGGAAAAGGCAATTGCATCATTTGTTTCTTCTTCACTAGAACTTGAATCATTGGAAGTAGAATCATCCCAAGTTCTAGCTTGTAGGGCCTTCTTATTATAGGATTTCTTAGAGGGACAATCCGTGGCGATATGGCCATAGCCTCGGCATTTGTAACACCGGATTTCCCCCACAAACTCATCATCTTCCTTAGACGATTTTCCAAGCTTCTTCTCTTTAGAGGATTTAGAATGTGAAGATCCGTTAGAAGAAGGCTTTCGATTGGAGGATGAAGCTTGAATATTGTGGTTCTTCCTAAACTTCCGACGAAACTTCTTAGTAAGAAGTGCCATTTGACGTTCAAAATTTTCAAGAGAAACTTCATCGTCGGATTCGGTATCCTCGTCTTCCTCCTTTGTTGAGTTAAGTGCAACACCTGTACTTTTAGAGAAAGACTTGGAAGAAGATTGATTAGTAGGAAAAGTCATTTCATAAGTTTGTAAAGCGCCTACCAATTCATCAACTTTCATATCATCCGGATGATTGATCGTTTCAATAGCCGCGACTTTCGCCCTAAAGCGCTCTGGAAGTGTTCGAAGGATTTTTCTAACGACTTTAGATTCCGGGATCTTCTCTCCCAAGTTAGCACATGTATTAATGACATCTTGGAGTCTAGTAAAATAATCAATAAACGATTCATGCTCCTCCATACAAATAGAATCAAATTGACTCGTAAGCATTTGAAGCTTTTGTATTTTAACTAGACTTGTACCCTCATGTGTAACTTGTAGAGTATCCCAAATCTCTTTAGCCGTTTCACATGCCGAGACACGTGTAAACTCGGTTTGAGATAAGGCATTAAATAACGCATTAATACCCTTACCATTAAAAGAAGATAAATCAATTTCATCCTTCGACCACTTAGTCCGAGATTTAGGAACGGCCAAATCATTAACCACTTCGGTTGGATGTTTCCATCCAAGTTCAATGGTTTGCCATACTCGCTCATCAATTGCGATGAGGAAGGCTCTCATCCGGACTTTCCAATAGGCGTAGTTGGTTCCATCAAATAACGGTGGCCTAAATATATTACCTCCTTCACCCATTGTGAAAGATAAAGCCTAGATCCCGCTCTGATACCAATTGTAAAATAGGGGGTGCCCAAGGATCTATCTAGAGTATATCAATCACCTAGAGGGGGGGTGAATAGGTGTATAAACAAAAATCACAAATCTCAATGCGATAAAGTAATGCGGAAAATAAAATCAGCACACCGAGATTTACGTAGGAAACTCCACCTTGGAGAAAAACCCACGGGACCAACACGCGATAACAATCCACTAAGAATAAAAGATTACAAGGTGATTACCGACTCCACGGACTTAACCTCTCTTTTCTCTTCAGCGGATCACGCGCACCAACGGGTTGTCCACGCCCCACGTTCGAATCCACGAACGCCACGTCTCGAATCCACAAGACGCCCAACTTCGAATCCACGAAGCCTTCAACACGCCGAATCCACGACGCTCACTCGAATCCACGAGTGCCAACGATTCGAATCCACGAACCGTCTAACTTCGAATCCACAAAGTCTTGATCACGCCGAATCCACGACGCCACTCGAATCCACGAGCAAGAACAAATAACGTTGATGATGTAACGTTGGTGATGGTTTATTGCTTAGAATAACATTGAAAATCTGTGGGAATAATCTCTAAGCAATTCTCAAATTGATTCTAAAAGAATATTAGAAATTAGGAAACTATGAATCAATTTGAGAGAAGCTTGATGTAGAAGATGAGGAAAACGGTTACCTACAAGCTTCTAGGGTTTCTAAAAGATAATCTGTGATTCACCACTTTTTAGAGACACCCCCACATCTTATTTATATGTTTAGAAGCAATCCGAAATAGATTAGGATTAAAAACAGTTTTTAGAAAGGTTTGGAAGCAAACCGATTTCGACTAGGATTGAAAAACTGATTTTAGAAAGGTTTGGAACCAAATTAGGATTGCTAAGATATTTTAAGAAATCTCCTATCTTATTTACAGGTTTGGGAGACATTAGAATCAAAGTAGGATTGAAAAAATAACTTTCCAAAACATCGCGACGGGTCGGGGTCCGGACCGCGGGTATGGGGTCCGGACCTTGACACTCTCCAGGCGTTTCATTGTCCGGACCTCAGCCATCAGGGTCCAGACCCGGTCTGCGAAACAGTCTGGGGTCCGGACCTCACCCCTCAGGGTCCGGACCTCCGCCCTCAGGGTCCGGACCTCATCCTCAGGGTCCGGACCCTCCCTGCGTGACAGCTAGGGAGTCGTACGGGTTCCGGACCTCAGCTTCCAGGGTCCGGACCGGGTCTGCGAACCAGCATAACCTGCTTACGGGTTCCGGACCTCATGTTCCAGGGTCCGGACCTCGTAGTTGGAAAACTCATTTTTTACAATTTAAAACACTTTGAATCCATTCTAAAGTCTTCCAAACACTTGTAAATGTTTATAAATCATCATCAAGATTATTTAAACTTACCAAGCATCGTGAATTCAAACGGTGAGTCTTCGAGTCTTCAATCTTCGTCTTTTCTTCTTTGAACCTTCAAGACTCCGACTCACTTCACGAAATATGCCAACATAAAATCCATAACAGTTTTGGTGGTTCATTCCTTAACAAATGCGTCTTCCTTGAATCTAACGGTGCCTCCGGAGATGTTATCACGGGATGGAGCTCCCGCTTTTTTGCCTGCCAAGAAGTACTTGTGAGAAAGTACTCTATTACTGTACTCCTCTCCTCCGCCGTGTGTGGGACAAACTTCTTCGTCACGAATGTATACGGGCCAGCTTCTTGGGATGGCAAGGAGGAGTTCTTCTCGGAACTAACACAACTAAAAGATCACTACGAGGGTAAGTGGATCATCTGTGGCGACTTTAACTGTACCAGAGGGCAAGAGGAGAGGAGGGGGAGGACCTGGAGCTCCAAGGCTACTGCTTTATTTAACAATCTAATTAAAGAGCTAGCTATAATTGATCCACCCATGACTAACCAATCATTCACGTGGTCTAACTTGCAAAAAAACCCAACTCTGGCAAGACTCGATCGCTTCTTAGTCTTGACGGAGTGGGACCAGGCATTCCCCCTTTCTAACGTTGTAGCCCTCCCTAGAGTAATTTCTGACCACTGCCCCATCCTTCTTTCGGCGGAGAGAATCTCAAAGAGGAAATATAAAACCTTTTGTTTCGAGGAAGCATGGTTCAACCACGAGGGTTTTATTTCCAAAGTGCTGGAATGGTGGAAGGAAGGCAATCAGGTCATCCAGGATACTTCGGCTGTGTTAGCTTTCACAGCAAAGCTGAGAAACTGTCACCAAAGGATCAAAGAGTGGTGCGCCAATGAGTTCTATAGCATTAAAGGCTTAAAAAACCATCTTATGGAAGAAATACAGAGTATCGACAAAGCTGAAGAACATGGTGTCCTCACACCGGAACTCCTATCGAAAAGAGAGGGACTTAAGGCTAATCTACGAGGAGTTTTAGATGATGAAAATTCGGTATGGAGATCCCGGGCCAAACAACATTGGCTGCGTGAAGGAGATGGCAACACTAAGTTCTTCCATTCCATTGCTAACGAAAGACGAAGAGCCAACAGGATCGGCACGGCGGTCGAGAACGGCGTCGAATACCACTCCGAAGAAGACAAAAAGAACTACTTCTATCGATCGTTCAAGACTCTCTTTACGCCGGCCACTTCGGCCCCAACCTCCTTTGGGGATTGGAGCAGCTTATTTCAGGCTGATCGCATATCAATCCTTAATTTATCGAGGATAACTGAACCATTCACCATCGAAGAAATTAAGCAAGCGGTCTTCCAACTGGGGAGCGATAAGGCGCCGGGGCCCGACGGATTCCCGCTTAGATTCTATCAAACTTTCTGGGACACAGTAAAGGAGGACCTCCTTAATCTTTTCCAGGAGATGTATGAGGGTAGACTCTCCACTGCCCCCATCGACTACAAATTTATTTGTCTAATTCCTAAGAAGGAGGGGGCAGAACGGGCGAAAGACTATCGTCCTATAAGTTTAATAAACGGGGTTCAAAAAATCTTATCTAAGGTATTGGCCAATCGTCTAGAATTGGTCATGACTGACCTGATTTCACCGACGCAATCAGCTTTTTTGAAGGGGAGGAACATCACCGACGCGTTTGTTACCGTATCCGAACTCGTTGGATGGGGTAGCAAAAAGGGTATTGAGGGGGTCGCGGTAAAAGTAGATTTTGAAAAGGCCTACAATAGAATCTATTGGCCATTCCTATTCCACATCCTTCAATGGTGGGGCTTCGACGAGAAGTGGTGTGGCTGGATTGAATCATGCGTGTGCTATGCGAAAGTGGCTATTTTAACCAATGGTGAGGCGACCAAATGGATCAAGACAAAGAGAGGAGTACGGCAGGGGGATCCATTGTCCCCTTTCCTTTTCCTGTTAGTGGCGGAGTGCCTGACCCGTATGACTAACGAGGCCAAATGTAATAATCTTATCAAAGGGCTTGGTCCGTCAGATACGAGTACCGTTTCCCTCATCCAATTTGCGGACGATACCTTTTTCTTCTGCGAGGCTAGAAGAAGATACCTAAGGAATCTTCGATTTGTGTGGCAGCTCTTTGAATGGGCGTCCGGCCTGAAAATCAACAGAGAGAAGTCGGAATTATTCTATCTGGGCCAGGCGGATGGAAAAGCTTCGAGGTTAGCGGACTTACTCGGGTGCAGAGTAGGCACCTTCCCGACTAATTACCTGGGCCTACCTCTCTCCCCTAGACGCCCCCCCCCCCCCCTCTAAGGACGTATGGAGGGGGCTCATCCAAAAAGTCCAACGTAAAATTGATGGATGGCAGGCAAAACTCCTATCTAGGGGGGGCAGACTTATTCTGGTAAACGCGGTTCTATCTAATCTCCCCCTATATTTCCTAACAGTGTTCAAGGCACCCAAATGGGTGATCAAGCGCATTGAAGCTCTACGCAGAGACTTCTTCTGGAATGGGGGACGCAACCCCCCAGGCAAGGGCTGTTTGGTGGCATGGAAGAACGTATGCAAGAGCAAGAACGAAGGTGGGCTGGGTTTTTTGGATGTTACAACTATGAACCGAGCCCTGCTGACTAAATGGTGGTGGAAATTTCACACGGCGCCACAACTGCAGTGGAATATGATTATCAGAGCTTTATACTACAAAAGAAGAAAATCATTGATGGAAGGAAAATCTTTTAGACCTTTTTCATTATGGTGGAAGGGAGTCCTTAGTCTCAATGTCATCTTCAAATGGGGAACCGTTTTCAAACTAGGCAGCGGGAGTACTATCGACTTCTGGTTCGATAGGTGGTGTGGGGAGACCGCTCTACATATGTCGTTCCCAGAGCTCTATCATTTGGCAGACCAAAAAAAAATAAAAGTTAGTGAATGCTTTGCGAGCGACAGTTGGAACTGGATTAAGATACTGGGAGCCTACCCTGGTTCTATACAAGGGATGAGTGCCAGCCTCTCGGAGTTCAAGGAAAGGCTAACTTCTCACACAGTCGAACAGAGACCGGACGAGATACGTTGGCGATGGAGCCCTGACGAATGTTTCTTGGTAAGATCGACCTACTTAGCATTGACTGACGGGGGTACGAGGGACGCTAGGGCATGTAAGATCTGGAACCTCCGAATTCCCCTAAAAGTAAAAGTGTTCTGTTGGCTGGTCCTTAAGAAAAGACCTCTTACAACCGATAACCTCACAAAGAGAGGGTGGTCAGGAGACACAACCTGTGTGTTTTGCGGATCGGCAGTGGAGACTGTGGACTATCTGTTCACCCAGTGCGTTTTTAGTAGATACATTATAGTGATGGGCGTGGATGGAGTGCAGCCTCGGGATCTGGGGGACGACGTAAACTTAGTCTGGGATAGGTGGACGGGCAGGACAGGGAAGCACATGACAAGAACTGGCTTAACTGAATTAGCAGGCAGTTGGTGGACCATTTGGAAGGTCAGAAATGATACGATTTTTGGGAAGACCCAGCCGAACCCGGTGCGAGTAGTCCACAAGCTCCAGCAACTGCTATCGGAGTGGGACCTCCTTACCCCAGCAAAGCTGAACCTCAACCATTTTACTGGATAGATAGTTTTTTTTTTTTTTTTTTGCTTGCATTTTTCGTTTTCTCTCGAGGCCCATTCTGCCTCACTTCTGTAGCCTAGTTCATCTTTCTAATGAATGAAGTGGGTAGCGTGCTACCTTTCTCTCAAAAAAAAAAAATTTATTTGTGAAGAAGCGCCGTCCATATTATTTGAATTTCAGTGAAAGGACACTTCTCTTTATATCGGAAAAGCACCACTCACGTCCATTCACTCTTCATAAGTAGGGCTGATAATCTAATTTGTGGTTCGCAAGCTAGCTCGTGTTTGGTTTGGAAACGAGCATCAGATCGATTACTCGTTTTAATAAACAATCTGAGTACAAGTTGAATTTTTCAGCTCGAAATCTTAATAAACCGAATACGAGCTGGGTCAGCTCGCTATTGTTCAGCTATATATATATATATATATATATATATATATATATATATATATATATAGGGCTTGAATGCTTCTAAAAGCACAAATAATTTCTTAGTTCTTGGGTCTACCTTTTTACCTATTATATCAAAAGTGAACGATGATAGTTGCTTATGGGATCCACCATTATACATGATCCTAGAATCACCAGAATTGATTCAATGGCCAAAATTGTTATAGCATCAAAACCTTATACCTCCAAAAGCACCCAAGCCGAACTTTACATTTATATTTGTATAATTTTTTACTCTTTGGATTTTTAGGCTAACCCAAACATAAAGAGAGCTATATTTTGTGAATTTTAATTATTACATTAAGATTTTATTTTCTAATTTTCTTCCAACGTTTCACCTAATAGTATGGGTACAATTTAACTTACTGTTCGCGATCATGTTCGGCTTATTAATAAACGAGCCGAACATGAGCTGAATTTTTCAGCTCGATATTTTAACAAACCAGCTCTTATATATTCAACTCGTTTATTAAAAGAGCCAAACACGAGCCCGCCCTAGCTCGCTCGGCTCGTTGACAGCCCTATTCATAAGTAGGCTTTTGGATTACGCCGCATGTGAGTGGAAATATTTATAATTAGTATTACCATGCTTATAAGAGAGTTGTTCTATGTTTAATTTTTTTTAATATATTTGAGTAAGACTTGTGCCAATAGAGTCTATCAGTTCGAATTTTTGTAATAAAGCTGTGAAATAATCGTCGAGTTAATTAGGACAGATGTTTTATATTTCAAGGGTCGCAGATGGTGAAAACATTGTGCATGGGAGCGTTCCAAATCACTACTAGCGAGAAAAAAAACGTCTCAGACATGCCTTCATAAATCCTAGTCCTTTATGTGTCAAGCTATCTCTGATCTCTACTTCTATTTATTACTCTTGCATGATTAATTAATTATGATATTGTAATTCATTTATAAATTAGGGTTAATTTCATACAAGTTCCTGCAAACATAGTGAATTGCAAATATATCCCAACAAAGTTCAACTTTCATATGTTGTCCCTGCAAAAGTCCTAATATTTTCAAATATGTCTCTGCCGTTAGAATCCATTAGAAAAATTTAATTAACCATAGGTTAAATACTTAACCATGGTTACTTAATGAGATAATTTGACATTTTTACCCTTCTTATATATATTAGCTGTTGTAGCTTTTGGAGGTACATATTTGTGATGGCAAAAAGGTCATTTTACTTATCTACTGTTAGAAAATAAATAGTGGTTTAACGGTAACAAACCAGAGGAATATATTTGAAAATATTAAGACTTTTGCAGGGACAACATATGAAAGTTGAACTTTGTAGGGATATATTTGTAATTCACTATGTTTGCAAGAACCTGTATGAAATTAACCCTATAAATTATATAAACTAGTGTAGTAATCCGCACGTTGCCGCGGGTAGATATTATTGAAAAAATTACAATGAATAAAATATTATTAAAATACAGAAATTGTCACGCCCCGGGCTGGTTTTAGAAACGGAAATACGTGCCAATTTTTTTTTTTGAAAGCCTAGCCCGCGCCATGTACAGACCCGCCACAAATACAGGGGCCCATTGTCCGCACGGACAGAGCCTCCCCTATATTTGCACGGCGTACACAACATACAACAGGATCACAACCACCATTCATTCATCACACAAACCACAACATCACACAATAAGGTTCATACAGCTAACAGTCCTCAAACCTGTATGAATCTAAGCAAGTCCTTAGGCGAAGGATGATACGATGCACAAACAACAGATCGTTCTAGAAAACTGCTCCTTACCCAGAAGCTTTCTTTGAAACCCTAATTTCAATCAATTAAAATTCTTTGGAAACCGTTCTCCACACGAGAACTTTCTTTTGAAATCTCAAAAGTCGATCGATCGAAAATCCATTTGAAAACCGTTTCCCACACGAAAATCTTTATTTGAAAACGCTACCACGAGGGGTAGAAATCCAAGATATGCGATACAAAGCCATAATGAAAGATCTAAAAGTGTTGATATCCAAAAGGTCTAAGCATGCAATCCACATATAAAAGCTAAACCAAATCCACGAGATCAAAGCATGCAAGACAGAACATTCAAAATGTAACTGAACCACATCCACAACTAGCTGATAAAAGGATAAGGGTGATAACCAAATCTGGAGAGAGAAACCTCACAGGTCGGGACCTCTAGTACCACTAACTAGGCGTGCCTCGCTGCGTCCCGACTCCCACCACCCTGCTCACCTGAAAACAACAACGATGGCGGGGGGTGAGAGCATGTAAACATGTCTCCCCTCCCAGTGGGTACCGCAAGCCGACGAAGGCGAGGTGTATACACCGGCACGAGGATCAACAAAGAGATAGATAAGGTAAACAGTAGCACAAATAAATATGAGGCTGACATACAACTGAATAACTATGCTACTGTAAGCAAATAGTATATGCATCAACGGAGATAGCCACAAAGTATACCCAATCCATAGCCACCGGGACGGATCACTGGCACTGTCACAACCTGCTCAACTCTCGGCACAAAAATCTACCGGACGCACTGCGTCGAGGCTCACGGGTCGGTCACACACACGACCCTTTTCCGGAAAAGAACGCCCCCAGGCGGTGGATCAGACCGCTGGCGTACGTGAAGTGCTAGAAGAGCTGTGACGATCGATGCGAATGATCAATCCACAGAACGACAACGAGCCGTGAAGCAACTGATAAGCCAATATACGAGGATCGCTCGGAACAACAGGCGATCAATACCGACCAACGAGGTCGTCTCAATAACCATGCAACCAACAACTACTCTACTAAGGTAAGCACACATAAGTAGAGTCAACAGGAGTCAAGTGAACTAATAATGAAATGCAAGAGAAGGGATAGAAATGTATCACCGTAGTCCACCGAACCGACTCCGGATCGAAGTACCCACCTGTCGAAACGATATAGCCTAACACCGACGGCTCTCGGGAACCACGACAGGACCTATGAAAGACTCACAAGGTCAAGGTCCACCAAGGCGACACTAAACACATAGCGCTCACATCCCGAAACCGACGGATCGTCCGGAAAACCCACCGGGACGATCCCGAAACCACACTAAGCTCCACAGGGGTACCAACAACCAAACCAGGTCCTCCACTGTCCCCAAACACACCAAAACAAGGTGATAGGACAGCGAGAACAAGCTCGGGGTGCCACGAACACAAACGCACCCGAAACGGCTTCCCGGGTTCTCGAAAAATGCCGATTTGGCACCGGAACTTTTCGTCACTCATCCGCTGTCCTCGAAACTTTGGGATAGCGATGAGGAACAGCCGACGAGGCTAAACGACGAAGCCAAGTCACTCACGAAACCAGCAAGTGAGTCGCACAACTAAAAACACGCGTTTCGCCGACTATTTCATCGGAAAACGCATCGAAAATAAATCCGGATCTCCGCGAAGGGCGAAGAGGTTGGACAACCAGTCCATAGGGCCTCAAGGATCATGCCCTTGCTGCCCGCAGCGTCGTAACGCTGCCACAATCAACAAAGTCCTCAAACAAGCAACATAACATACATAAACAAGCATAAAGAATGCCGTTAGAGCACTCTGTTCGTCCGCACGACCTTCCGCTAGCACCAGCGGATAGGTAACGATGTAACGGAGGCCTTGCTCATAGCCCCACTGCGACAGGGATAGTCGCAAGCATAGAAAATCCATAAAAATAGCCTCTACATGCGATAATATTGCTCGACAAAGGCCGAACAGCGAAACGGCTCACCAAAATAGAAAACCTAAGGTGAGCATGGTGATCAGTGCGTCGCCACGATCATCGTGCTCACCTTCCCGAGGTTCGGGAGGCAATAGGGAGGCCAGAACCATGCATGCGGTCCAAAACAGCCAAAACTTCATCCTGGCCGGAGCAACTAGCTCCGGCCGGCTGCCGGCCGACATGCAAGCCGCGCGGCGACCAGGGTTGGATGCGGGGGAGGTGAGGAAGGGGATGCTCACCTCAACCGGCGGCAGGAAGAAGCGGCGGCGGCGCGGGGAGAGAGTGGACTCTCGGGTTGCTAGGGCACGGCGGCGCCGGCAACGAACGGCGACGCCGGCGGTCGGGACGGCGTGCACCGGCAAGAGGGGCCCGTCGGATGTCGGATGGCCGGTGACCGCGACAATAAAAATCGGCGGCGGCGGCGGCGGAGGGTGCTCGGCCGCGGCTGCCCTAGCGGCCCAGGCTGAGCCCGCGGCGGCTGCGGCGGCGCACCGGCGGCACGGGGGCGGCCGGGGAGGAAGGCGACGGTTCCGGAGGTCCTCCCGGAGCTGGCCGGAGGGTGCTGCGCCGGCGGGAGGCGGCGGTGGCTCGGGGCCAACTCCCTCGGCCCGCAGCTGCCCTAGCAGCAGCCTGCAGCAGCTCGGCGGCGGCTCCCGGCGGCAGGGCTGGTCGCCGGCAGTGGTGCCACCTCAGGGGGACCCGAGGCGTGGGTTTACCCTGGGTGCACACTGCAGAGAAGAAGAAGAAGGAAGAAGGAGAAGAAAAAAGGAAGAAAAGAGAGGAGAAGAGGTTGCCGGAGCTCCCCGCCGGCCAGGGGAGGTCGGCAGCGGTCGGCGGCGCTCAGGGGGAAGGCAGGGGAGCTGAGGAAGAGGTTGGCTCCTGCTGGGAGCTGAGGGAGAAGAGATGGGAACAAAAATCTCTCTCTCTCTCTCTCCACTCTCACACACACACAAGCATATACCCACTTGCACAATTGCAAATAAACCCTTGCAAGATGGGAAAAATAGTCCCAAGTCCCTCTCAGCAAGCACAAAATACCCAGACACCCCTCCACATTCGATCTCACGCAAAACAGTGCGTGAAATAGGGTCCAGATCGCGAAACAATAAAATGTACATTACGACCTCTCAGCGAAGAAAACGCGATATCTCATGATCCGACCGTCGCATGTCGGAACGGATCACGCCATTGCCTTCAGTACTGCCGAGACATCGAATCTACCATTTTGGATCGTCAGAAACGGACTCTGAATAGCATCACAATCCATCCTCTCTCCGCCAACAAAATATAAAAACTATAAAAAAACATAAAATACAACACATATACATATATATATACACCTATACATATATATATACGTATACAGATACAAAAACACAATAAAGGGAGAGGAACACAGAATTCAAATTTCAAATAAAATTTTTAAAAATTCGAATTCTCACAGAAATAGCATACAAAGATTATATTATAAATAAAAAATTTTAAATAAAAAAAAACTAAATTATGATAAAAAAAATTAATCATTCAAAAGTAATCAACCACCGTGTTCAAGAAAAATTGCATATCATGCAAAATTTTGCTTTTCTAATAGCTTTCACAACGAAATCATTAAATAGAAATGGTATAACAATTATTGCATATGTCAAAAGTGCATCAAACTATAATAATCAATCAAAAATCTGCCACCACCACCGTGACCGCTACTATATGTCATTTCTAGATCATGAAGGAGATGGACTCCAAGATAGAGAAACCTATTGAGGAAGGGCATTTAGAAATAGAGTTGGAGGTTTAGATTATCGAGACGTCGGGAGATGTAGAGGCAGAAAAGTGATGAAGGAGAGGTTAAGAAAGTGTTACAGATGACGGCTTTGGATTATTAAGACAGAATGGAATATAAAAAGATGGGATGATAAAAAAAAAGAAGAAGGATGGAATGCAAAGAGAGGATAGGAAGGAGGTAAAAAACTGATAGTGGGGCCCTCCTTTCCCCCAAATTAAGGGGTTAGGGCCACGTCAAATTTTAACCATAGGAATTCATATATGTTAATATATTCTATTTGTGCCTATTTTGGAGAATTATTTCAAACTAGGTAACTACCCGCGCTTCGCTGCGGCAAAATAGTTTGTGACTAATTTATATAAAAATTTTAAATAATAATTTTAAAAAAATATAAAAAAATATTTTTAGACAATTAAAATATATATTAATAAAACTTTAAGATAAAAACTTTAATTAAAAATTATAAAAAATAATAAAGTTCTCTTATAGTATATTATAAAATTAAATTTTTTATCAATATTTTCTTAACTTCATTTGCAATATTAAATTATATTAATAATTTTATTAAAAAATTTAATTTAATTTTTAATTTTTTGAAGCTCTCTGCTTACAGTGCTATTTGTTCTACTTCATTTTTTTTTGTTCTCTTTTTTTTCTTTTTCCTTTTTTTTTTTTTACTTCTCTCTCTCGTGGAGACGGACGGGCGGCGTCAGCAGCGGCGATCGCGACGGACGCGGACGCGAACGCGGCTGTGGCTGTGGCAGTATTGCAGCTTCCCCGGCCTCTCCCTGTCAACTATATATATATATATATATATATATATATATATATATATATATATATATATATATATATATATAAAACTTCTTCTTCTTCTTTCTCTGCACTTCTGCACTCTCTTCTTCTGCACTCTCTTCAACCTTGACTTCAGCGACGACAGAGGTTTGGGCGGCAACCACGGCGGACGCGACAGCGACGGTGGATGGGGCCGCGGCGGCAGCGATGGACGGGCGGCGTCGATGGTGCACGCGGCGGCGGCTCGGGTGGCGTTTGGCTCGGGCTTAGCAGTTCGGCTAGCGGCAACAATGGCTTTAGAGACGACGGCGGCGGCTTTGGGCAGCGTGGACGCAGCTGCGGCGACGGCGTTGAGCGGCGTCAGGCGGCGTCAATGGTGCACGCGACGGCAGTCAGAAAAGAGAGGAAGATCACAGCTCTTTTTTTTACTTTTTTTTTAATATATATATATATATATATATATTATATTTTATTTACTCCCCCTTTCTCTTATGCTCTCCTCTTCTTTCTTCTACCTTCTTCTACCTCCTCTACACCCTTTATTTATTTATTTATTTATTTTTTTTTTTTACTTTTTTTTTGTGTGTGTAACCAGAGGACTTGGGTATGCAACGAATGTGGACGACGACCCCTCCCCTCACAGCTTCCTCCTTGAGCTATTTATAGAGCTCCAAGCTCATATCCTCCTCCCTAAATCAATATCTCCTCAAATCTTAAAGAGATCCTAAGAAATCCCAATCCCGATTTTTTCGGGATCCTGTTGGGGTGGGATGGGTAGATCCTGTAGAGAGAAAGAGAGAGTAGGGGAGACAAAGAGAGAAGAAGAGAGAGAAAGAGAGATAGAGAGAGAAAGAGAGAGAAAGATTTTCTCTCTTTTAATTTTTTTTTGTTTGGGTAGTTTGGATTTAAGTCAAAATTAACTTAAGTTGGGTCTCCTTTTAATGTTATTTTAAGAGACCCAACAAACTGGATCTCTGCAGAGAGAGAAAGAGAGAGAAAACAAAAGAGAGAGAAAGAGAGGAAGAGAGAGAAAGAGAGAGAAAGAGAGATGTTGGGTTGGGATGCTTAGGCTCTGCAAAAAAAAAAAAAAAACAGTGGAGAAAGAGAGGTATTGGAGAAGGTTAGAAAGAGGAGAGAGAGATATTGGAGGAGGTTAGAGAGAGGAGAGAGAGTAAATGAGGGTTGGGGGGTGGGCTTCGAGAGAAACATAAAATTTAAAATTTAAAGTTTGAAGTTTGACACATAAGATTTACAGTATAAAATTTAAAATTTAAAATTTAAAAATTTGAAGTAGTAAAATTTTGAAGTAAATTATAAAATTTAAAATTTAAAATTTTAATATTATAAAATTTTAAAAATATATATATGTACATATATGGGTGTGTGTATATATATATATATTTTTAAATTCAAAATTTTAAAATTTGAAGGTATCAAAATTTGAGAGATTTAAAATTTTAAATTTTGAAGTAAATTATAAAATTATAAAATTTAGAATTTAAAATTTTAATATTATAAAATTTTAAAACTATATATATGTACATATATGTGTGTGTATATATATATTTGTATAGAGGGAGAGAGAGTAAATGAGGGTTGGGGGGACACGTGTCATACCAAGGTCCCCCAAAACCCTCTTTAATGTGGAAAAAAAATTTCTTGCACTCGGTGTACAATAATACTTCGTACACCATAAGATATATTAAAATTTTAAATTCTATTTTATAATTTAATTTTAAGATCTCTATTATATATATAATATAAAATATTTAAATTATTAATTATATTATAAAAGTTTATTATTGACGTATATTTTAAAATTGGTTTACCGTGCACTTGGTGCACCGAATTTTTTTTCAAACACTTGGCATTTTCCTATTGGTTGAGCCTTAAAAGAGGACGTGGCTCCTTCCGGTTTCGTTTCCATGATTTGACAGAACTGCCAAATTAAGTTTACTATAGAAGATGGTTTATTGATCAGAGTTGGGGACTTCTACAATATTAATTCTCTTCCTTACCAAGAAGGTGGACCCACAATTGGTTGCATTTAATGAGTCCAGATCTATCTTCCTAGATATCTGCACACATGGAGGATCTTCTCTCATCTTGCAGTAGTTGAAGGCAAGCCACTTGAAAATTTTCGGATTAGTTACATTTTTTTCATATTCCATCACATAATAGACGGAAATTGAATGATAATAGCAAAAAGCATTTTTCTGTGGGCTATAGTGAAAGAAATAAAGCCTACCGATTTTACAATCCTATTAATAACTACTGTTGTGTTTGATGGACAAAAGCATAGGGATTGGAAATGCAAAAGTGCAGGATAATTCACTTTCAGTTCTCAAGAATGAAATTACAACAACAAACGAAAATAAAGGTGGAAATGCATCAAGTGCAAACACACACCACAAATTTCAGTACAAAGTTCACCTGAAACTTCTTTAGAGACTACACCAAGAAAAGTAAAATCAGTTATACAAAATACGAACAACACATGTACACAAAATTTGGTGACCCACAAATTTTCGAGAAGGTGGTGAAGTCTGATGATTGGTGTAAGGCTACAGACAAAGAAATTGCAGCACTAGAGAAAAATAATACTTTGGAAGTAGTTAAACCACCGGCAGAAAAAGAAATTTTTAAACTGAAGTAGATATATGAGGCAAAATTTAATCCAGATCATGTCGATTTAGAAACTAAAAGTGCGAATTGTTGCAAAATGTTATTTATAGCAGGCAGGCAATTGATTTTAATGAAACTTTTGCTCCCATAGCTAAATTTGATACCATTCAAACTGTTTTGACTTTGACATTACAAAATAAGTAGAAAATTTTTCATTTTTATGTTAAATCGACTTCTTTTTTAATAGGTTTTTTTGGATGAGTAAGTTTTTGTTGAGTAGCTGCAGGGGTAAAAATTAAAGACAAGAAGATAAGATCTACAGGCCATGGAAATCATTGTATAGATTGAAACAGGCTTCAAGAGCTTGGTGATGAGATCAATTTGCTTTTGCTCAAGACTAATTTTCTAGAAGCAACAGTGAGTCAGCACTTTATATTAAACCTCGAGATGTCAAGATCTTAGTTGTCTATCTTTATATTGATGGCTTAGGTTATATCAGAAATAACAACAAATAGGTCGATGAATTTTAAAAAATTATGGTAACTGAGTTTGTGATGACTAATCTTGATCTCATGAGTTATTTTCTAGGCTAATAGTATTCGAGTTTTCCTTGGATGATAGAGAAGAAAAGATTGATGCCAGCTTACACAGAAGTTTGATTGATAGTTTGTTTTTCATGTGCAACTTATGCCAAATATCGTGTATGCAACTTCTTTATTATCAACATTTATGTAGAGCTTGAGTAAAATTCGCTAGGCTACAGCGAAAAGGATTTTTAAGATACATGAAAGGAAAAAGTGACCACGAACTATGGTATTTTAACTCTAATAATTTTTATTCCTCTGGTTGTTCTGATAATGATTGGGCAGATATAATAATTGATCGAAGAAGCATTAGCCGATTCGTCTTCAACTTCGGTGCAGGAATAATTTCTTGGTGTTCAAAAAAGCAGCAGTCGACGGCTTTATTATCTTCAGAAACCGAATACACAGTGATTATGGCCGCTACATGTCAAGCTATTTAGATGCAGTGAATTTTAGCAATCTTAAAGTATAATAAAAAAGACTTAATCGTGATTTACTACGACAATAAGTTTACCATCGCGATGGCAAAGAATTTGGGTCATCATAGCCAGACCAAACATACCAAACTGCAACATCACTTTATTCGAGAACAGATTGCTAATAGTCGAGTTGATACATTACACTATTTAGAAGCAAATGGCCGGTGTTTTCACAAAAGCCACTATCATTGGAGAAATTTGTATTTTTCTGAGAAAAGATCGGTATAAGAACATTAGTATTATGGAGAAGTGTTAGAGATAATGCTCATAAGATTTAGGTTAAATTAGAATAGCTAGTTATTTTATCTCTAATTATTTTCTTAATTTAAATAAAACATACCAGTATAATTAATTTTTCTTCTTTCTCTCTCTCTCTCTTTTTCTATTTTATTTTATATGACATCTCTATACACCATAAAAAATGAGAAGTTTAGAGGGCCCTTTCAAAATGGCTGGTAGTTGAAGATCGAACAGGTATCGATCGTGGCAGTACATTTTGCCTGTTCAAGTTAATTTATTTCACATAGTCAATAACATACGACATATCTTTATACGTATACAGTTCCAATTATAATGTAATGTAAGCATGTATATTAATTATTTCTAATGAGTCACATATATAAATATCAAGTACACGTATATAGCGCATATACAGCAAGCAAGAGAATTCACAAGAACACGTAGAGTGTGGTGTTCATAAGATAGTCAGAAATGACATGGTTCATCCTCTCCGTTGGGTGGATCGCATCCCAGAACACAAACCGGTTTGCATCATCACATGTAATGGGGGTCTTCTTGTTGCAGATGTAGCTCACCTCGAACAGCCCCGTGCCGCAGCACCCGCTCACTGCGTTCTCAAAACCTGCCGTTTCCACATCTCAACACAATTTAGTACATTAATTATTATCAAGCTCTTGAAATCCTTTCGGGAAGCAGGAGTACGTTTGTATCCCTTCGTGAAACCTTAACAGTTGATTTGGGCCAGATTCAGTGCGTGCATGCAAATTGTTTTCTTGTTCAGCACATTATAATAACAGTCAGCTTCCTCTAACTAATTGTATGCTGCCACTTCGTTCTTTTTTTAAAGAAGTGAATATAGCTAGAAATATTGTGAAGCAACTAGGCTTTGAACTTGGAACCTTTTGGTTACCAACTATCAAGTTGTTTGCCATTTGAGCGAGAGACGGTCGGTGATATATGCAATAATTGATTCTTAATTAAATTGTTATTACTAGAGTGTTTCCCGCCAATACCCACGTAAGTTGTAGATGAGACATATTTGTTAGACCTCTGTCGGAGGAATCCCGAAGCTTAAATATTTAGGTTTGTGGTCAGCAAATGCAGTAATCTTTTGCTTTGGTTAAACATTTAGGTTTGTGTTATATCATGAAATTCTTTGTATATGTAAATGTCTAATATTAGATAGATGTTGTAAATTATCAAGATTTTCACCTTTATAACAATTCTAACGTAAAGCTAGAAATTTAGTATTTGTTACAAACTGTGAAAACCACTAGTATTCCAATGGAAAGACATGAAGTTGAATTTAAGGGGCGAGTGTTGGGCTCAGGTCCTAGTTGACAGGATTCTTGTGATGCCCCGGACTTCCCAGGGGGTCACCCATCCAGCTAGGGCTATTCCCGCCCTAGCACGCTCAACTCCCTCAATCTCTTGGGCCTAGCCACCACCCAAAATACTTAAGCCGTGTTGAGAGGTTAGCCCTATTATATCTTTTTATATAGGACTATCTGGGGTGTCACAATTCTAGATTAAGAATTAATTAGGAGTGTCGCTAGGAGGTCAAGCTAGCAATACAAATAATAAAACAATAGGAAAAAGAAAATTGTAAGCTTAAAACACCAACGAAAATCACAAAATGAGTAATAAAAGAAAAGGAAACAATTAATATATGCTGCGACTTACCATACGAAGCAGGATTCCGAACCACATCATCCAAAAGATCGTACACATTGCCATACACAATCTCCATACCGTCCAACTCTTCGTTTAGCTTACGCACCAACCCCAGCAACTTCACGTTGAACTCCCGCGCCGCTTCGTTGTACTCCTCGTTGCAAGCTCCGACCGCGGCCCGGTTCGTGACCCGCTCCAGCGGCAAGCAGCCCATCGGCGGGAGCCCCGTGAGGTCCAGCTTGCGGGCGCCGAGCTCGTGGATGTCGCGGACGAACCCTTCGGATATCGCGAGGAGGAAGTCCTCGTACTCCGGCACGGTGAACTGCGACGACCGGCCGTCCGGAAACGTGAAGTAGTTCTCGATGAAGTCGTTGGTCCCCAGGCTCATGACGTAGAGGGCGTTGATCAGTGTTTCTTGAGCTTTAGCTTCTCCTTGAAAGCTCTTCAGTTTCCCTACGTATTCTTTGAAGTACTCCAGCTGCTTCCATAGAGGTATCACCGACTAAACGACAAAAAAAAGAGAAGCAAATTTAGCTAGTGTTAAATTAATGACCGATGTACGCCAATTAACGAAGGGTGGTTGGATCAAAAAGCTCTGATGCATGTTAATAATCATAGATCACATATTTAAATTTGTTGACTGTATATATATACTTATTCAAGCTGGGTATTCAATTTTTTAAAATTTTATTTTTTATTATTAAATCTTTCAATTTGTTTGATTTAGGTCAGCTAATGGCACTTTGACTTGAAAATTTAATCTAATTAAATTAAATACTGAAAATATATTTACGATAATTGTATAAAATATACTAACTAAATCTGTAAAGATAATTATTGCATTTCAAGTTTAAAATTAAATTATCGTTCATCAGACAAATTAAAAAATTGGATAGTAAAATTAAAATTTTAAAAGTTTGAATAGTCGATTCAAAATAGTCCATAATTCAGATAAATTCTATACATTTTTACCTAATTAAATTAAATATTATTTTTTCAACAGAGAAGTTATTTTAGAAGTTTGAGGAGGAGAAAGACACTCAGGTTTAGATTGATGATGACTCCTTGACTTACCAGAACCTGGGATGTGGCATTATCGTAGCCGGTTGCAGCAGAAGCGAAGCAGACGCCGGAGGCAAACTGCTGAATATTGTAGGCCGGGTCGAGGTAGGCGGGGACGAGCGGCGGGAGCCCGAAGGCCTCGGAGATGAAGTCGGTGGCGAGGCGGCCGTTGCAGAACCGTCCCGTGGGCTCTCCGCCATCTAAGTCGCGACCGTAAGGCTTGAAGTTGCTCTTCGCGATGGTCAGAATGTAGTCGTTGTTGCCGGCGTCGACGGTGGAGTCGCCGAAGACGATGATCGCCGGAACTTTCCCAGCTTTTGATACTGCACAGTATAGCAGCAGCTGTAGATAAAGAAGCCATTGCAGGTATTGCACAGGCATCTTTGTTTAATTAGACATGCGGTGGGGGTTGGATGAGCTGAGTCTATTAATAGTATGCTATATGGTGAGGTTGGATAGATCGGGCCATTAATGGTTGCTTTATTATTTTGATCTAGGCTACTGTGCTGTACATGTACTAATACCATTCATGCTATTAATTCTTTTTCTATATATCAGATATTTGATTACGCAATTAATTAATACACTGATTTTTTCACACCATCTACCTAATCAAATACTAGAAATACTAAAATTTGATAATTTTAATAGCAAATATATATATATATATATAGAGTTTTGCTAGAATACTATCAGCAGTAAACCGAGCGGTTTACTATCGATTTGTTTTCGATGCTGGAGCTTCCAAATCGACAATCGGCACCGTTGAACATGATCTAGACCATTCAAACTATCTGAAAATCAAATTTCACGCTTTTTCGATATTATTCTCTTGTCCATCAAGTGAACAGAAAATGAATGGCTGAAAATGAATATCTTATAAAAAGTGATGATAGAAGTCTTGTAATCAAGATCAAGAGTACAGATCTTATTTTAAATAGTTCAAAGAATTTTCTAACAAAAATTTAGTTGATTTGGATTCTTCTATACCGTTAAACGAGCAAACACACCATATCGGCCATTAAAATTACAGATTTTGTAACCCTTTGATCGTTCGGTTAATGATATCAAAAAAGCATAAAATTTGATTTCTAGATAGTTTAAATGGTCTAGATCATGTTCAACGGTGCCGATCGTCAATTTGGAAGCTCCAGCATCGAAAACAAATCGGTAGTAAACATGGCGGTTTACTACCGATAGTAGCCCAGTCAAGCTCTATATATATATATATATATATATATATATAGAGAGAGAGAGAGAGAGAGAGAGAGAGAGAGTTGGGTTGCAATGCTCTCCGTAGCAAATAGGCTCAGTTGCCACCCATTTGTTTTCGATGATGGAGCCTCCAAATCGACGATCGGTATCGTTGAACATGATCTTGACCACTTAAAATATTTAGAAATAAAATTTCAAATCTTTTCGACATCATTGACCTAATAATCAAAGGGTTTCAAATTTTATAATTTTAATGGTCGATATGAGACGTTTTCTCGTTTAACGGTGTAAAGATATCCAAATCAATTAAATTTTTGTTAGAAAATTCTTTAAACTATTTAAAACAAGATCTATACTCTTGATCTTGATTATGAAACTCCTATCATTATTTTTTAAAAGATATTTATTTTGAGCCGTTCATTTTTGTATTTACTTGATGGACAAGAGAACAATATCGGAATAGCATGAAATTTGGTTTCTAGATACTTCAACTGGTCTAGATCATGTTTAACGGTGCCGATCATCGATTTGGAAGCTCCATCATCGAAAACAAATGGGTGGCAACGAAGTCCGTTTGCTACTGATAGCATTCCAGCTCTACAGATATATATTGAACTAGGCTGGAATACTATCAATAGCATCAGCTATTGGTGCTATTAGGTTTTCAGCCCTTGGATGAAAGAATATACAGTTAGGATGATGTGGGCCCTCTAGGGTTGAGTAAGTTGTTGGTTGAATAGTATAATCTAACATATGGAAATGATGAAAGGTTTAAATCTAACGGCAGAAAATTCGATAGCACCAAGCGCTTGGTGCTATCGATGGTATAACAGTCGGACTCTCTCTCTCTCTCTCTCTCTCTCTCTCTCTCTCTCTCTCTCTCTCTCTCTCTCTCTCTCTCTCTCTCTCTCTCTCTCTCTCTATCTATATATATATATAGTTGGGCTGGAATGCTCTCGGTAGCAAACGGGCTCCGTTGCCGCCCATTTGTTTTTGATGATGGAGCCTCCAAATCGACGATCGGCACCGTTGAACATGATCCAGACCACTTAAAGTATCTATGAATCAAAATTTAAAACTTTTCGACATCATTGGCCTAATAATCAATCTAATTTTGTAATTTTAATGGTCGATATGAGACATTTTCTCATTTAACGGTGTAAAGATATTCAAATCAATTAATTTTTTGTTAGAAAATTTTTTAAACTATTTAAAACAAGATCTATACTCTTGATCTTGATTACAAGACTCCTATCATCACTTTTTAAAGGATATTCATTTTCAACCATTTAGTTTTGTGTCTATTTGATGGACAAGAGAACAATATTGAAAAAGTATGAAATTTGGATTCTAGATGCTTCAGTCGGTCTAGATCATGTTCAACGGTGCCGATCGTCGATTTGGAGGCTCGATCATCGAAAACAAATGCGCAGCAACGGAGCCCGTTTGCTACCGATAGCATTCCAGCTCAACTCTGTGTGTGTGTATAGAGTTGAGCTGGAATGCTATCGGTAGCAAACGGGCTCCGTTGCCACCCATTTGTTAAATATATATATATATATATAGAGAGAGAGATAGAGAGAGAGTTGAGTTGGAATACTATCGGTAGCAAACGGGCTCCGTTGCCACGGTGCCGATCGTCGATTTGGAGGCTCGATCATCGAAAACAAATGGGTGGCAATGGAGCCCGTTTGCTACCGATAGCATTCCAGCTCAACTCTCTCTCTCTATCTCTCTCTCTCTCTCTATATATATATATATATATATATATATATATATATATATATATATAAGATATGTGTATGTACTTTTAACGTCATAGAAGGATACAAATTAGTTGAATTATTATTAAAATATCTTTTGACCATTTTTATCAAAATCGGCATAGGCATTTGCAAATATAAAACTTTCATTTTCATAAGGTTATTCAATTTGAAATTTTTATTCGCTGGTTGTTTGATACACTATAAAATAATTTTTAGAATTTGTAAAATTCAATCTTTAAATACTTTAAACATTTCATGTCACACCCCGCCGTCCCTTTTCCTATTTCAGAGGAAGGAGCCCGCACGGGCGCGTGCGCCAGACCAGCCGAACGGATAGAATTTTTTCTGTACGTTCAAGGCGTCACAATCAGTACAATTCAAGAGGTTCCAAATAGGAACATAATTCATATATAGATTGTATAAGAAAAGCATCATAAACATAAACCACTATGCTATTACAAGCATTCGTCACATTCACAATACATATTACATTTTCGTTCTTTCTTTCCAAATACAATCAACTTTAATACATTTTGTCTCATTCTTTTCTTTTCTATACCCTTAAGCTATGCTGACCCAGGGTATATCTATCTCTGGTCACAAAGTGGTAGGGCGCTATCTATCGAGCTACGCCCTTTCCTCGCGCCGTCGTGCCGCTCACGTGTGGACCTGAAAAATATGAGGGTGAGAACTATAAACATAGTTCCCAGTGGGTACGGCCACCCAAGAGAAGAGCTCGACCCACCAGATCCAAAGGAAGCAACATAAGCAGGTTAGTCCAATATATATAACGTATCTCAATGAAAGCATATAACTCTACAATATGCAATTAATAAAACATCCATGCTCATGCCTCACATAAATACAATAATGAAATCCATACAAGTAGGTATTTTCTTTCTACTTTCTATTTCATTATCCACAACATATCCAATCCGCTCCTAAGGTTCTTTTACCTTAGCCGAGCTAACCACCCGACTCATTCTCGAGTCAATCATTAGAGGATTACCGCTCATATCCAAGCCTGAGGAGAAGGACGTCTCACATGCACCTCAGCCTTAAATCCACTCGACTATAGGTCGTCCATCGGGCGAGGAAATACCAACATAACCTTGACCATAAGTCGCTTACCGGGCGAGGAGAACCACACATACCCGCAGCCACAATCACTTGCCATGCGAGGAGAACCACACATACCTGCAAGTATCAGTTTAGGGATTCTGGAATCCACTTCCCAAGTTTCAAGGGTTCATCACATACCCTATGTTGTCAACCTTTCTAGGTTCATAGTCACATGTCCAAGTGGTCATCCTACCACTATCTTTCATAACCTAGGTTCAACAACACTAGGTCCTATATTTTTCCCACCTAGGTTCACCCGACTCTAGGTTAATGATATTCCAATACAAGTGGTCTTCCTACCACTACATTTTCTAACCTATGTTCAATGACACTAGGTTCAATGTCCAATCATGTTATTTGTTATCCTAGTTGTCCACACCTAGGATTCATGACATCTAGTCTTTGTTTCTAATTTGTCGAATTCTCTAATCTTCCTAGAGTTCATCGACCTATGTTCACATCCACACCTAGGCATACACACACACATATATATATACTCATATGTCACCAATTGCCTAGTGTTATACGTCCAATGGTAGATAATTTACTCTAAGTAGCATACAATCTATGCCTACTCATTTAACCAATTAATCTACCATTACATGCATCAATAAAATAATATTAAACTTTACTCTTTGGCATGGAAGTGACCTAATCATTTCGGTAAGCACAACCCACCTCACAATACCTCCGATTGCTTGTAGACACTTGCAATCGGACTCTCGCAACCAAACGCTCGCTTTTGAGCTCGTATGACCAACGTCGCCCGGTTCGGTTTGTTATCCGAAATTGATCACCAAACGCCCATCAATTTTTAAATTAAAGTTGTCTTGGGCTCTCTTCTAACCTTCAATTAAAAATTTATATAGTCAATTTAGATTAAAAACCTCCAATTCCAAAACCCATAGTTCTAAACCTAGAAATCCATGTCTCCAAATACAAGCCAAATTTTCCCATTTTCATTTGATTATCTAGGTTAGAATCATCTTGGGTTCTCAAACAATCTCAATTTTCAAAAGATTTACCTAAATCTCTTAGGGACAAAACCACTTATCCCCTAGGGTTTTCAAGTTTTTACAAGAAAACCACATTAATCTTAATAATCCCTTAATCAAAGTAGTTTAGAATAATCTAGAGATCCTAATTACATCAATTTTAAATTAAAAATCCGGTTACTACATTCCACCCCCCTTAAAAAAGTATCGTCCGCGAAACTCAGATTCATGCCTCAACTCGACAGATCGAAGAGGTGAGGATATCACTCCTATATTGAGCTTTTGAGTTCCCATAAGGCTTCTCATTCCTCAGGGCTACTCCACTACACTTTAGCGTATGGAATTACACGATTCCGTAGTTTCTTCTCCTCGAAAGCTAGAATACACACTGGAAACTCCTTACATGGCCTACCCTCTTGTAGCTCACGTGGCCTATTCAAGAGTCTACATCACACAGTGCGACTCTTCTTTCCCTTTTAACGTTCCATTGTGGAACTCACCCTGATCCGATCACCGGCAATGCTTAAAAGCAATATCATTGGTGCATCGCTCGATCATGAGTGATTCTACAATACATGGACTTTCAGCTCTACAATGAGATGGCACATTTCAGCGCATCCACAAGTTCCAGTTCACTCAAGAGCATAGTCCTCAAACCTTATGTGCCTTTCACTAGTCCAATGTCTCATAAAGAGAATTTCATACTTTCATCTAACATGGTTAGAATCACGTTGTTCTCGTGATGAGTCCACACGAACACTCTATTGGTGAATCCAATTTCACCTCATCGATAATGCCAGATTCGGCGGTTCCAACTAGGCAAGTGGCATGACCGAGCCCATGCTCTTATGGTCAGTACCCTCGATCCTCCCGGATACGATCAACGCTCTCATACTAACAGAGCCATCGGCTAAACCGCTTATCTCGGTTTATCACGGATGGTCAACAAACCAGAATTCTCGCGTAGGCCTACCGCCTAAACCTGTCTCAACATCGCGCAATGTCTCTCGCTCGCAAGCGTAGACCCAATCATCACTTGGCGGAGTTCTCACTTGAGACTTCACACACATACTCCAACCAGGAGCAACCAAGACCCAAACCACTACAAGTCCTCGGGTTGGGTCATATCTACACCCTCGGCGTACTAATGATCACACAATCTCACACGTGGCATTCCACGTTCTCGGGTCATAGCTCGGACTACCACCCCGACCATAAATCTCTGCCCTACCCGTAGGTCTCGGGCCGCTGTCACACATAGCTGACTGCGCCTGTCCATATGGCCCCAGGCTCCACAGTCCACACATGGTCCAGGCACGGATCGTCCTCAAGCAATATCCGCCACCATCGTCGCACACGACACGCTCTACCGAGCAACACAAACCTCTATCGGCTCCTAAGCACCTAGTGCTAGCCACCAGCCCTGCGAGCGGTCCATAGCCCGCTTCACACTTAGCAATGCTCAAGTGCTACTGCCAACAAACCTTCTTGGCTGAACAAGATCCGCACTCCACGAGTACCTACACTTGAGCGTTCTACGTTACCACGCTTTTCCACGCTAAGACAAGTACTAGGCAATCTTGCCTATGCACACCAACTACGCAAGCATAATTTTCCTATCTTGAGCTTTACTCTCGGCTCATTACCAGTAATTCACTGGCACTGTCAAATCACCTATCCGCCTAGTAGGCGATGCACTATCATGACACGAGCATACATGGGTACCTACCCTTACCCGTACACCTAGTCCCTACTATATTTATACCTGAATAGTAGCAAATGACTACATGATAAATGTATGCAATGCTCCAATATCACATCATGCTCTACATATGATTTCTTCAATTAAATCATACCTGCCACGACGTCGTCGGTAGCAGTAGGCTCCTCAACTTGGGTCGCGTACCCATGGCTACCTGGTGTCCGTTGCGAACCCCTCGGTTGCCTTAACATCGATGCGTGCTCCCCAGACCTTGCCGCAGGTGGCGTACCCGCGAGCTGCCTCGGAGAGGAAAATGTCGTTGCGGTCGGTAGGGGCCTGCTATCACCCAGGGGACAGTCATACTTTGTGTGACCCGGTTGCCCACATCGAATGCATTTTCCTTCCCGCTGTACACAGCGTCGTGCCCAATGGGGACCACCACAAATAACGCATCCTGAGGAGGACCGAGTGGCGGAAGACTTCGAGGCTTGAGATTGCAATTGTGTATGCTTCGGGTGTTGCTTGGAACTCGACTGACCACCCAAACCGCGTGATGGTCGCTCTCTATCCTCTACTCCGCCATAAGCCTCGCGCTCCTCCCGCGCGATGACCATACCTTGTTCCACCTACAAGGCTCGATCCAACACCTCAGCAAAGGTCTGCAATTTGAAAGGATGCACAACCTCAAAAATTTCTGGCCGAAGTCTCCGCTCAAAACAATCGGCCTTTTCTTTATCATTCCGAACCACATACGAAATACAATTGACGATGTGAGAGAAAATTCCCTCTCGTACTCTCTCACCGAGCGGTCTCCTTGCCGCAGCTTCCTGAATCTTTCATGAAGCTTCCTCTTTTCACTGTCGGGGAAATAAGCGGAAAACACCAATCCTCGAAACTCCTCCCAAGTGACCGGAGGAAGACTGGGGGATCGGTTCCACTTGACCCCTTTCCACCACACCTTTGCCGACTTTTCCATACAATGTGCGGCTAGGTGCACCTTGTCCCGCTCCAGGGTGCATAGATCCTCAAAGAGAGTTTTCATGGAGTCGATCCACATTTCCACGACCCACGGATCCACGGTCTCTCCGTCGAAGGTAGGCGGATTAAATCTCTTGAAGATCATGAGGGCCGCCAGAGCTCGCTCCCTCTCCGCCTCCATCCCTGCATAGCTAGGGGCCGGATTGTCCGACCCAGTCGGAATGGTCTTCGCCGTAACTCTCGACTGCGCATGGCGAGCCATAACCGGTGCAGTTACCAATTGCTCCACAGTCTCTTGGAGTCTCTTGATCCGCTCCTCCTGGCACAGGGCAGCCTCCTGCTATCGCTGCACCGTCTCAGCTTGTTGCCCTACCACTCCAACGAGTGTGGCCAACTGTTCACGAAGCTCCACATCTCCGCATGCCCCAGCTTGCTCAGGGACCTCACTAGGTCCATTCCGCGTCGATCTTGTTGGAGATCGCCTACGCGGCGCCATCGATTCCTGAAACACGACAACCTTGATCAAATCCTCGACCTTCTAGGCCAAGTACAAACAAAGTTCAAATAACGGACACAATTCAGGTGAAACATAAGGGTGCCTATTCTTATCATTCGGTTTCACGTTGTCGCGCGCCAACATGAACACACTTGGCTGAGAATAAACCACGCCTTGAATCTACCTCTAACATCCTATTAGAGGCATAACAACACACGACCCAATCAATTCACTTTTCGCCGCAAGTCACAAGCTCTCGTCTCTCACGAGCTTAGGTCTTTATGGTTCACTATCCTAGGGTCTCCTAGGTCTATCTAGATTATTTCTACACTCTGATACCACCTTAGTCTGTCACGCCCCGCCGTCCCTTCTCTTATTTTAGAGGAAGGAGCCCGCACGGGCGCGTGCGCCAGACCCGCCGAACGGACAGAGTTTTTCCTGTACGTCCAAGGCGTCACAATCAGTACAATTCAAGAGGTTCCAAACATGAATATAATTCATATATATATATATATATATATATATATATTGTATAAGAAAAACATCATAAACATAAACCATTACGCTATTACAAGCATTCGTCATATTCACAATATAAATTACATTTTTCGTTCTTTCTTTCCAAATACAATCAACTTTAATACATTTTGTCTTATTCTTTTCTTTTCTATACCCTTAAGCTATGCTGACCCAAGGTACATCTATCTCTGGTCACAAAGTGGTAGGGCGCTATCTATCGAGCTACGCCCTTTCCTCGCGCCGCCGCGCCGCTCACGTGTGGACCTGAAAAATATGGGGGTGAGAACTATAAACATAGTTCCCAGTGGGTACGGCCACCCAAGGGAAGAACTCGACCCACCAGGTCCAACGGAGGCAACATAAGCAGGTTAGTCCATTATATATAACGTATCTCAATGAAAGCATATAACTCTACAATATGCAATTAATAAACCATCCATACTTATGCCTCAACTAAATGCAATAATAAAATCCATGCAAGTAGGTATTCCCTTTCTACTTTCTATTTCATTATCCACAACATATCCAATCCGCTCCTAAGGTTCGTTTACCTTAGCCGAGCTAACCACCCGACTCATTCTCGAGTCAATCATTAGCGGATTACTGCTCATATCCAGGCCTGAGGAGAAGGACGTCTCACATGCACCTCAGCCTTAAATCCACTCGACTATAGGTCGTCCATCGGGCGAGGAAATACCAACATACCCTTGACCATAAGTCGCTTACCGGGCGAGGAGAACCACACATACCCGTTGAATCACTGCCGGGCGAGGAGAACCATCGCAGCCACAATCACTTGCCAAGCGAGGAGAACCACACATACCTGCAAGTATCAGTTTAGGGATTCCGGAATCCACTTCCCAAGTCTCAAGGGTTCATCACATACCCTATGTTGTCAACCTTTCTAGGTTCATAGTCACATGTCCAAGTGGTCATCTTACCACTATGTTTCATAACCTAGGTTCAACAACACTAGGTTCTATGTTTTTCCCACCCAGGTTCACCCGACTCTAGGTTAATGATATTCCAATACAAGTGGTCTTCCTACCACTATATTTTCTAATCTATGTTCAATGACACTAGGTTCAATGTCCAATCATGTTATTTGTTATCCTAGTTGTCCACACCTAGGATGCATGACATCTAGTCTTTGTTTCCAATTTGTCGAATTCTCTAATCTTCCTAGAGTTCATCGACCTATGTTCACATCCACACCTAGGCATACACACACACACATATATATATACTCATATGTCACCAATTGCCTAGTGTTATACATCCAATGGTAGATAATTTATCCTAAGTAGCATACAATCTATGCCTACTCATTTAACCAATTAATCTACCATTACATGCATCAATAAAATAACATTAAACTTTACTCTTTGGCATGGAAGTGACCTAATCACTTCGGTAAGCACAACCCACCTTACATTACCTCCGATTGCTTGTAGACACTTGCAATCGGACTCTCGCAACCGAACGCTCCCTTTTGAGCTCGTACGACCAACGTCGCCCGGTTCGGTTTGTTATCCGAAATTGATCACCAAACGCCCATCAATTTTTAAATTAAAGTTGTCTTGGACTCTCTTCTAACCTTCAATTAAAAATTTATATAGTCAATTTAGATTAAAAACCTCCAATTCCAAAACCCATAGTTCTAAACCTAGAAATCCATGTCTCCAAATACAAGCCAAATTTTCCCATTTTCATTTAATTATCTAGGTTAGAATCATCTTGGGTTCTCAAACAATCTCAATTTTCAAAAGATTTACCTAAATCTCTTAGGGACAAAACCACTTATCCCCTAGGGTTTTCAAGTTTTTACAAGAAAACCACATTAATCTTAATAATCCCTTAATCAAAGTAGTTTAGAATAATATAGAGATCCTAATTACATCAATTTTATTTTAAAAATCCGGTGTACTACATTTCAGAACATGTTTAATTAGGTGCATGTGGATCATGCGAACTCTGTATGGAGTTGAAAATAATTTCGTAATATTAATGATCTTAGTGTTGTTAATAGAACCCTAACGCAACTCTTTTCTTTTTCTTTTTCTTTTTTTTTTCCTTCTCTTTCAATGCAGTTCTAGGTGATATCGTTCAGTATTACTATTAGTTAGCCTCTAATTCACCATGGCGAGATGACCAGCGCACCTTTTTCCATAACAGGTCTGTTTGTCTCGACGTAATTAGACTTTGGATTGAAGAGTACTAATGAATGCCCGCGATGCTACCGATATAAAATATTTTAATAATAAATTTTAATTAAAATATTTATATTATTTTATTCTCTCAATTATTAATTAAAATTTTTAAAAATAATTTAAATAAAAATAATGTAAATTGGTTATATGCCGCATAAGTTTTTCTAAGCACTTGTTAGTAACTAAATTATTTTATAAAGACATATGTGAAAAAAAAAAGAAAAAATTAAAACTTTTATAAATGGAAAATATAATAAATTTAATAGATATATTAAATGTTAGTTAATAAAAATATCACATACACCAAACCTATTTTTAATAACAATACCTACTCAATGTAGAAATTGTAAAACCACTCTGATCATCTCAGCTGTTGAAAGAAGCTGTTTATTAGTAAATTTTAATTAATATATTTATGTTTTTACATTAATTAATTATTCCAATTATTAAATAAATAAATTTAAATAAAAGTAATTTAATAATTGAATTAATTTAAATAAAAATAATGTAAATTGGTACATAAAATTTTATAAGAGCTTATTAGTAATTAAATTATTCTATAAAGGCGTATGTGAAAAAAAAATAGAAAAAAAAATAAAATATTTTAAAAATATTTATATAAATTAAAATTTTAGTAAATTTAATAGGTACAATAACTATTAGTTATTAGTTATTTAATTTTTTTGATAAAAAAATTATAATTATTCAATTTGGTCAATTTTTTTATAAAATTTAATATACATTTTGATTCGATTAACTAAATTTAATCATTAAAAATAAAAAATTATAAAATATTAGTTAAAAGCTAGTTAAAAATATAAACTGGAAGGATGTATTTAAAGCATCCTTATAGTTGAGGGGTCGTCACACATTTCTTACCAAAAGGATTTCACGTAAAAATGTATGGAGATATCCTAAATTTAAGTTTTTGGACTGAAGTAATTTTACTCAAAAATTTTATAAATTTTATCAAATGTAGTACTCTGAATTTCGGTGCGCTATACCGAACTTTACCGAATTGGATGAAGTTCGGAGAAAACCGGTAATGGCTAATGTGAAATTGAGTTTCGAGGGTTTCGGAATGATCGGGAGTGAGTTAGAGTCCCGATAACCAAAAATTAGAATTTTTTGAAAAACCAAACTAGAGCTAAGTTGCTCTCGTGGTCCGGATCCGAGACTTGGGGTCCGGACAATGAAATTCTGTGGAACAGCTAGAGTCCGGACCCAGACACCCAGATCCAGACCCGACCTGTTTTCTGAGCTGAGTTGCTCACGGGTTCCGGACCCGGCTGTGGCGGACCCGGCTTGCGTAGTCTGCAGGGTGGAAGCTGGCTCCGGATCCGGACCCTGCTCGTGGGATCCGGACCCGGCTGAAGCAGAATGCCCAGTAAGGGCAGTTTGGTAATTTTGCATGGTGGGGAGTTATGTAATGAGGGTTGAAGCTCTCTCCCTCATTTCTCTTCATCTTTCTCACTTTCCCTCCCCCTCTCCCTCACTTTCTCTCTCTAGAGATCTCTCCAAAGCTTGGAGAAGTGAAGGATTTGACCTTGGAAAAAGCTTCTAAGCTGAATTTGGAGCTTCTTGGTGCAAGAAGAAACTAGGGAGCTTGGGTGTTGAGGTGAGTTCTTGTAATTTAGGGTTTAAATCTTGGATTTAATCCTTTGTTATGAGGTTTTGGAAACCCTAGGCAATCTTGACCACAAATGGTGGAAGATTGGCCATTAAATCTAGGGTTTGGCTTGCATGCATGCAAATCCTAAGTAGATTTGGGGCTTTTGCCATGGGAGGTTCTAAAAATACTTAGACCTTCGGGATTTGCAATTGAGGCCTTGGAAATAATGTGGAAACACTTGATTTCATGAAACAGAATGATAATAGGGTTCGTAATGAGTAACGAACCTTTTTTTTTTGTAGAAGCTTGGCTTGAAGCAAGAACTCAAGACTTGGTGACCTAGGAGCTCAAAGAACACAAGGATTAGGAAGCTCTTGAGGTGGGTTTGTGTTGCACCGAAGTGATTAGGTCACTTCCATGTCTAGGGTAAAATAACCATTATGGTGAATGACATAGTTGTATGAAACCCTAGAATTGTATGGTGCATGTTAGCAAGAATGCTTATTTGAATGAATTGAGCCTTGGGCTTATCATGCAAGTAGGTGATTTCAATTCATTTATGATCCTATATACCTTGAATTGTGAAAACACGTAATGTAGAACCTAGTGTTGTTTTACATAGGTTGGAAATGACAATGTGGAACCTAGTGTTGTTGAACATAGGCTGGAAATGATAATGTGGAATCTAGTGTTGTTGAACATAGGTAGAAAATGTCAATGTGAACCTAGTGTCATTGAACATAGGTTGGGCTTGGCAATATGAACCTAGTGTTGTTGAACATAGGTTGACAATTGTGACATGATCAAGAAACCATAACGTGACAAGTGCAATGATAGTAAATACTCCATGAAGTTGGAATATTGGGACCAAGATGGGGATAGCGATTCTATTGCCCGGTGCCCAGCATTATGCGAAAATTCCGCAAGCCTCGAAAAATGGGTTGGTGGTCAGCGATTCTGACACCAATGCCAAGTGTTCGAGATATGGGTTGGTGGTAAGCGATTCTGACACCAATGCCAAGTGTTCGAGATATGGGTTGGTGGACAACGATTCTGACACCAATGCCAATGGTTCGAGAAATGGGTTGGTGGACAGCGATTCTGACACCAATGCCAATGGTTCGAGAAATGGGTTGGTGGACAGCGATTCTGACACCAATGCCAATGGTTCGAGAAATGGGTTGGTGGACAGCGATTCTTACACCAATGCCAATGGTTCGAGAAATGGGTTGGTTGTCAGCGATTCTGACACCAATACCAATGGTTCGAGAAATGGATTGGTGGTCAGCGTTTTTGACACCAATGCCAATGGCTCGAGAATAGGTTGGTGGACAGCGATTCTGACACCAATGCCAATTATTCGAGATATGGGTTGGTGGTGCAGGGAGTCTGACCCCAAAGCCAAACTAATGATTTAAATGAAAAGGAACTTGTGTGATGAACCTAGGAGGAAATAAAATAGATCATTTATATAGGTTGCTTGTGAACTAACCTTTGCTTGAGTTGCTTTCTTTAGACCTGGTGGGTAGAGCTTCTCTCTTGGGTGGCCTTACCCACTGGGAACTATATTATAGTTCTCACCCCACGTTTTCAGGTCCTTCTGCTAGCGGCGCGGCGGAGAGAGGCAAGGGCGTAGTTTGAATAGTTAGCGGCCTCCCATTTTGGTTCATGTATAGATGTACCCCAAGTCTTGGACAGAAATAGTATGGGAGTTGAAAATCAAATGTAAATTCTATAGTTTTGGACTTTGTTGAATGGAATTGATGTAATAAAAGAATAGTGAAAAATTTGGCATGCAAATGTTCAAATGTGATGTAATAGAAGTAGTTACTTCTTATTGTGATGCTTCCCTTGTGCAACTCATGTACTCGGTTCCTAGTTGGAACATCGTATTGATGCTTGTGTTGTGACGCCTTGGGCGGATAGGGGAGACTCTGTCCGTTCGGCGGGTTTGGCGCACACGCCCGTGCGGGTTGTCCTCTCATCTAGTTGGTGTTAAGGCACGGCGGGGCGTGACAGACTAAGGTTGTATCAGAGCATAAAAACGGTCTAGGTTGACCTATGAGAACCCTAGGATGGAAAAGATCCTAGGAGTGTAGGCTCGTGAGTGACGAGACCTTCGTTGGTGGCGAAAGATGAATCGATTGGGTCAAGTTGTATGTGCCTCTAATTGAGTGCTAGAGGTCAATTCAAGGTGTGTCTTATTCTTCACCGAGGGTGTTCATGTTGGCGGCCGACAACATGAAACCAAGTGAGGGGAATAGGAGCCCTTGCGTAACTTTCGCCTAGATTGAATTCACGTTGCTTTTCGTGAAATGCTATGTTATGAATGACCTTGAATGTCATGTATTGATCAAGGTCGTTATGCTTTCAGGAAGTAATGGTGCGTGAAAAGCCTCCGACTAGGGCTAGGCTCGAGGAGTCGAGCACGGCCCCCGAGCAACTCGGGGAAGGCGAGGATGTGAGTCTTCGCGAGCAATTGACTGAATTGATGGGTGTGGTTTAGCGGCTGGCCGAAACCATGCAACGTCAAGAGGAGCAGATCAAGAAGCTCCAGGAATCGATGGCGCAGCAAGCGGCTGCGGCTAGTGAGGAACAACAGCGGGCACCCCCGGCTTCCGTTTCGGGTGCGGCGGAGGGGGTGGCAGCGGCACCGCTATGGTGCAGCCCGCACCACCAACTGTGGCTGCGGAGTTGGGTGCTGTTATGCCCAATCCCGCTGCGGTGGATGCGGAGACGGAGCGCGCACTCGCGGCCCTCATGACGTTCAAGAAGTTCAACCCGCCTATCTTCGACGGGGAGAACGTGAATCCATGGGTCGTGGAGACATGGATCGATTCAATGGAGACACTCTTCGAGGACCTATATACCTTGGAGAGGGACAAAGTCCACCTTGCCGCTCATTGTTTGGAGCGATCAGCGAAGGTGTGGTGGAAGGGGATCAGGCGGGACCGACCCTCTAGCCTTCTACCACCGACGTGGGACGAGTTTCGAGGTTTGGTGTTCTCCGCCTACTTCCCCGATAGTGAGAAGAGAAAACTTCAGGAAAGGTTCTGAAAACTGAAGCAAGGAAGCCGCACCGTGCGGGAATACGAGAGGGAATTCTCGTATATTATCAACTGTGTTCCACACGTTGTTCGCGGGGAGTTGGATAAGGTCAATTGTTTCATTCGAGGTCTTCGATCGGAGATCTTTAGGGCGGTCCACGCCTTTAAGTTACAAACCTTTGCGGAGGTTTTGGACTGGGCCTTATGGGTGGAACACGGTAATGCAGTGGCTCACGAGGAGCGCGAGTTGTTTGAAAAAGAAAAGGACAAGGGAAAGAAGCATCCTTCGGGTGGCTCGGGCGGTCAGTCGAGTTCTAAACGACCCCCGAAGCACCCGCAGTCGCAAGCCCGATCTCGAGGGTCTCAGCCGAACCGACCCTTGGGCCGGTGCCCGATTTGTAGCGCCCCCCACAGGCCGAATCAATGTGAGTACCGTGAGGGTCGGTGCTTCAAGTGCGGGCAACCGAGGCACATGCGAGTGGATTGTCCACAGGGGGATGATTGGGCGCCGTCGATGGCGTCGACATTTTCATCGCCGAGACAGCTTGCGGGCATCCCACCCGCGGCGATGTCTGCTGGCCGTGCGCAACCGCCGAGACCAGTTGAGGGACAGCGTCCAGCGCCAAGCGGCCGTGTGTTTGCCTCACAAGTGGAGGAGCCTACTGCCTCGAAGGACGTCGTGGCAGGTATTGTACTAGTAAATGGTATTCGATGTAGAGCCTTATTTGATACTGGAGCATCACATTCATTCATTAGTAGATCATTTACTGCTACGCATGGAATAAAAATTATAGAAGCCAGGCATGTAAAGACTGTGCAAGTGCCAGAACATACCTTTTGTGTGCACCTGGCATGTTTAAATTGTCCAGTGAAGATTGGAAACTAGATTATGCCAGCTGATTTGCTGGTGTTGAATCGAATGAATGAGTATGACTTAATCCTAGGAATGGATTGACTCTCTAAGTATTATGCTACTATTGATTGTGAGAGCCGTGTGGTGATGTTTCGAGAACCGGGTCATGAGGAACTTGTGTACCGTGGGTGTAAGAGTTCGCTCTTCGCCACTATGGTGTCCACGTCGCAAGCAAGAAAGTTAATTGCTAGTAGTTGTGTAGCTTACTTGGCGACGGTGATAGATGACCAAAGGGAAGTTTCGGGACTCGAGGACATCCCCGTGGTCCAAGAGTTTCCGGATGTATTTCCGGCGGAGTTATCCGGAATACCACCGGATCGGGAGGTTGAGTTTGTGATAGACCTACTCCCGGGGACGGCACCGGTTTCTAAGGATCCGTATAGAATGGCACCGGCGGAGCTAAAGGATTTGTTGGACAAGAATTTCATAAAGCCGAGTGTGTCACCTTGGGGAGCCCCTGTCCTATTTGTGCGTAAAAAGAACGGTTAGCTACGGTTATGTGTAGATTACCGTGAGCTGAATAAAGTGACCGTCAAGAATAAATACCCGTTACCCCATATCGATGACTTGTTTGATCAGTTGCAAAAGTCTCGGGTGTACTCGAAGATAGATTTGCAATCCGGATATTATCAATTGAAGATCAAATCGGAGGATGTGCATAAGACCGCGTTTAGGACGCGGTATGGACACTATGAATTTACGGTTATGCCTTTTGGGCTTACGAATGCCCCGGCAGCGTTTATGGATTTGATGAACCATGTGTTTAAGCCACTATTGGATCAATTTGTGGTAGTGTTCATCGATGACATACTTGTGTATTCTTGGAGCGATGAGGAACATAAAGAGCATCTAAGGATTGTGCTTCAAATTCTTCGGTAGAGCAAGTTATTCGCGAAATTGAAGAAATGTGAATTTTAGATTCGCGAAGTCACTTTCTTGGGTCATGTTATTTTCGAGAGTGGAGTATCGGTGGACCCTAAGAAAGTGGAGGTGATTCAATATTGGCCTCGACCGACTAATGTCACCGAGGTGCGAAGCTTCCTTGGTCTTGAGGGGTACTATCGACGGTTTGTGGAAAGATTTTTGAAAATCTCCGGTCCACTAACCCGTCTTACCCGTAAGGGAGCCAAGTACATTTGGAGCGAGGAATGCGACCAAAGCTTCAAGGAGCTAAAGAAAAGGTTGACTTCGGCTCCGGTTCTCGCCTTGCCGATTGCGGGGGAGAACTATGTGGTGTATAGTGATGCGTCACGGCATGGTCTTAGGTGTGTGCTTATGCAAAAAGGGCAAGATATAACTTATGCCTCTCGTCAGCTGAAGAGTTATGAGCAGAATTATCCCACCCATGATTTAGAGCTTGCCGCGGTGGTCTTCGCGCTAAAGTTGTAGAGACACTACTTGTATGGAGAGTATTGTGAGGTGTACACGGATCACAAAAGTTTAAAGTACTTATTCACTCAGAAGGAGTTGAATTAGAGGCAGCGCAGATGGTTGAAATTGTTAAAGGATTACGATCTCACCATCTTGTACCACCCGGGTAAAGCCAATGTGGTGGCCGATGCGCTCAGTCGGAAGTCCGTGGAGAACCTCGCAATGGCAATGACGGTACAACCACAACTAATTAAGGAAATATGGCGGTTTGACCTGGAGGTCGTGGCTCCAGACGTCCCTACTACACTTATGAGGCTCGAGATTCGGCCGACCTTGTTGGAGCGAATAAAGGGAAAGCAATCCTCAGATTCGGAACTCCAAAGGGTGCGGAGTAATATCGAGGGCGGGCGTGCCGATGACTTCCATTTGGACTCGGAGGGCACAATTCAATTTCAGAATCGTTTGTGTGTACCTAAGGACGAGGACATTCGTTGGGAGATTTTGAAAGAAGCTCACACTTCTCCCTATGCGATTCATCCGGGCGGCACCAAAATGTATAAAGATCTCAAAATGCATTATTGGTGGCCAGGGATGAAGCTTGATGTTGGGCGCTTCGTGGCACGATGTTTAGTATGCCAACAGGTGAAGGCCGAACGTCGCTTTCCAGCGAAAAAATTACAGAGTTTGCCCATTCCGGTTTGGAAGTGGGAAGACATAGCGATGGATTTTGTTGTGGGCTTACCTCGGTCGCAGGGTGGCCATGATGCAATTTGGGTGGTGGTGGAACGTTTGACTAAGTCGGCTCACTTTTTGCCGATCCACACCACTTGGTCGGGGGACAAGCTTGCACAAGTCTACTTGGATGAGATTGCGCATTTGCACGGGGTCCCGACATCAATAATCTCGGATCGAGATCCCCGTTTCACATAGTATTTTTGGAAAAGCTTGCAAGAAGTTTTGGGTACACGACTCGATTTTAGCACGGCATTTCATCCAAAGACTGATGGTCAATTGGAAAGGACAATTCAGATTTTGGAGTATATGCTTCGAGCGTGCGTGTTGGACTTCAAGGGTGCGTGGCCTACGTTTGTGTCAATGGCTGAGTTTGCCTATAATAATAGTTATCAATCTAGCCTCGGCATGGCACCCTTTGAAGCGTTGTATGGAAGGAAATGCCGATCTCCAATACATTGGGGTGAAGTCGGCGAGAGACGAGTCTTAGGCCCAGATGTGTTACGTGAAGCAGAGAAAAAAGTCCGCTTAGTACGTGAACGCGTGAAGGCGGCGCAATCGAGACAAAAGAGCTATGCCGACAAGCGCCGGTGAGAATTGGAATTCGCGGTAGGGGACCGCGTTTTTTTTTAAGGTTTCACCTACGAGAGGGGTGAAACGCTTCGGTGTTCGGGGTAAATTAAGTCCCCGGTATATTGTACCTTATGAAGTTTTGGAGCGTGTGGGGACTTTGGCATATCGACTAGCCTTGCTGCCGAAGCTTGCGGGAGTACACAATGTGTTTCATGTATCGACACTCCGTAAGTATGTGCATGACCCAGCGCATGTTCTCGAGTATGTGCCAATGGAACTTCAAGAGGATATGACCTACGAGGAGTTCCCCTTGTGCATCTTGGATCACGAGGAGAAAAGGCTACGAATCGTTCCATTCCGTATGTAAAAGTACATTGGACGAATCACGAGGAGCGTGAAGCCTCTTGGGAATTGGAGAGCTCGATGAGGGAGCGTTTTTTCTTACCTCTTCGTTGAGTTCAGCAGAGGTATGATTTTAGTTTCGCGGCCGAAACTCTTTTAAGGGGGAAGGAATGTAGTACTCTGAATTTCGGTGCGCTATACCAAACTTTACCGAATTTGATGAACTTCGGAGAAAGCTGGTAATGGCTAATATGAAATTGAGTTCCGAGGGTTTCGAAATGATCGGGAGTGAGTTAGAGTCCCGAGAACCAAAAATTAGATTTTTTGGAAAAACCAAACTGAAGCTAAGTTGCTCTCGGGGTCCGGACCCGAGACTTGGGGTCCGGACAATGAAATCCTGTGGAACAGCTAGAGTCCGGACCCGGACACCTAGGTCCGGACCCCACCTATTTTCTGAGCGGAGTTGCTCACGGGTTCCGGACCCGGCTGTGGGGTCCGGACCCGGCCTGCGTAGTCTGCAGGGTGGAAGCTGGCTCCGGATCCGGACCCTGCTCGTGGGATCCGGACCCGGCTGAAGCAGAATTCCCAGTAAGGGCAGTTTGGTAATTTTGCGTGGTGGGGAGTTATGTAATGAGGGATGAAGCCCTCTCCCTCATTTCTCTTCATCTTCCTCACTTCCCCTCCCCCTCTCCCTCACTTTCTCTCTCTAGAAATCTCTCCAAAGCTTGGAGAAGTGAATGATTTGACCTTGGAAAAAGCTTCTAAGGTGGATTTGGAGCTTCTTGGTGCAAGAAGAAGCTAGGGAGCTTGGGTGTTGAGGTGAGTTCTTGTGATTTAGGGTTTAAACCTTGAATTTAATCTTTTGTTATGAGGTTTTGGAAACCCTAGGCAATCTTGACCACAAATGGTGGAAGATTGGCCATGAAATCTAGTGTTTGGCTTGCATGCATGCAAATCCAAGGTAGATTTGGGGCTTTTGCCATGGGAGGTTCTAAAAATATTTAGATCTTCGGAATTTGCAATTGAGGCCTTGGAAATAATGTGGGAACACTTGATTTCATGAAACAGAATGATAATAGGGTTCGAATGAGTAACGAACCATTTTTTTTGTAGAAGCTTGGTTTGAAGCAAGAACTCAAGACTTGGTGACCTAGGAGCTCAAAGAACACAAGGATTAGGAAGCTCTTGAGGTGGGTTTGTGTTGCACCGAAGTGATTAGGTCACTTCCATGTCTAGGGTAAAATAACCATTATGGTGAATGACATAGTTGTATGAAACCCTAGAATTGTATGGTGCATGTTAGCAAGAATGCTTATTTGAATGAATTGAGCCTTGGGCTTATCATGCAAGTAGGTGATTTCAATTCATTTATGATCCTATATACCTTGAATTGTGAAAACACGTAATGTAGAACCTAGTGTTGTTTTACATAGGTTGGAAATGACAATGTGGAACCTAGTGTTGTTGAACATAGGTTGGAAATGAAAATGTAGAACATAGGTTGGAAATGACAATATGGAACCTAGTGTTGTTGAACATAGGTTGGAAATGACAATATTGAACCTAGTGTTGTTGAACATAGGTTGGAAATGACAATATGAACCTTGTGTCATTGAACATAGGTAGGGCTTGGCAATATGAACCTAGTGTTGTTGAACATAGGTTGACAATTGTGACATGATCAAGAAACCATAACGTGACAAGTGCAATGATAGTAAATACTCCATGAAGTTGGAATATTGGGACCAAAATGGGGATAGCGATTCTATTGCCCGGTGCCCAGCATATGTGGAAATTCCGCAAGCCTCGAAAAATAGGTTGGTGGTCAGCGATTCTGACACCAATGCCAAGTGTTCGAGATATGGGTTGGTGGTAAGCGATTCTGACACCAATGCCAAGTGTTCGATATATGGGTTGGTGGACAGCGATTCTGACACCAATGCCAATGGTTCGAGAAATGGGTTGCTGGACAGCAATTCTGATACCAATACCAATGGTTCGAGAAATGGGTTGGTGGACAACGATTCTGACACCAATGCCAATGGTTCGAGAAATGGGTTGGTGGTCAGCGATTCTGACACCAATGCCAATGGCTCGAGAATGGATTGGTGGACAGCGATTCTGACACCAATGCCAATTGTTCGAGATATGGGTTGGTGGTGCAGGGAGTCTGATCCCAATGCCAAACTAATGATTTAAATGAAAAGGAACTTGTGTGATGAACCTAGGAGGAAATTAAATAGATCATTTATATAGGTTGCCTGTGAACTAACCTTTGCTTGAGTTATTTTCTTTAGACCTGGTGGGTAGAGCTTCTCTCTTGGGTGGCCTTACCCACTGGGAACTATGTTATAGTTCTCACCCCACGATTATAGGTCCTTCCGCTAGCGGCGCGGCGGAGAGAGGCAAGGGCGTAGCTTGAATAGTTAGCGGCCTCCCATTTTGGTTCATGTATAGATGTACCCCAAGTCTTGGACAGAAATAGTATAGGGGTTGAAAATCAAATATAAATTCCATAGTTTTGGACTTTGTTGAATAGAATTGATGTAATGAAAGAATAGTAAAAAATTTGGCATGCAAATGTGCAAATGTGATGTAATAGAAGTAGTTACTTCTTATTGTGATGCTTCCCTTGTGCAACTCATGTACTCATTTCCTAGTTGGAACATCATATTGATGCTTGTGTTGTGACGCCTTGGGCGGATAGGGGAGACTTTGTCCGTTCGGTGGGTCTGGCGCACGCGCCCGTGCGGGTTGTCCTCTCACCTAGTTGGTGTTAAGGCACGGCAGGGCGTGACATCAAATTTATTAGTTATTTCACCAAATTTTATAATTTTAATTATCTTTGGTCATTTTATTTAACTAAGTACAAAAATTAAAATAAAAAGAGAAATTAGAATTTGAGTGGGTCTCAAGTCAAAAAAAATTATATTTGAGGGATATCTATCTATTTTTAGCCACATTTAAAGAGAGGATACTATTTCATGCACCTGGTATATAAGTAAGTCTTGTCCACTTCATTTTTAAAATTCCCAATATAAAAAACCAAATGATAATCTCTTTTGTTGAAATTTAAAGTTTGTAATATTTTGTATACAAGATTTTTATATTGTGTAGATTACATCTATTAAATTATATTTTTATTTTTATATTTCAATAATTAAAACAATGTTTAATGGATGTTATATTTTAATAAACCGGGTGCATGCAATTCCTAAAGTTGAAGTGGAAGAAATGGAAGAGCTGAAGGGGGACACATGTGGCTTCCTGATCCTTTGACATGACCGAACTCTCCTTTAGTATATAAGTATATATAAGTATATATAAGTATAGAGTAGAGCTACTATGCTATCGAAAGTATAAAGAAGTTGGTGCTTCCGATTTTTTGGCCCTTAGATCAACCTCTTCGATCATTACCATTGGATTAATATTATTATCCAATAGGGTAGGAGGACCACTCAACCCTAAGGGGTCCACTATCATCGTAACTGTACAATTCTTGATCCAAGGGCCAAAAAGTCGGAAGCACTAACTATCTTATACTTTCGATAGCATAGTAGCTTTACACTATATATATATATATATATATATATATAGTTGGGCTAGAATACTCTTAAGAGTACGGAGTCCTCCGTACTCCCACGTCGTTTTCGATGTTTGGACTTCCGAATTGATGATCGGCTCCGTTAGACTTGATCTAGAGTATTTGAAGTACCTAGAAAATAAGTTTCGTAATTTTTCGATATCATTTGCCTGGTGATCGAAAGGGCTCAAAATTAATGGCTGAAAATAAAAATCTCACAAAATGTGATAATATGACTCTAAAATTTTGGATCAAAGATATTGATCTTGTTTTATGTAGTATAAAAAATTTTCTATCAAATTTTCATGTGATTTGGATATTTCTACACCGTTAAACTTGCAAACGGCTCACCACGACTATTTAAATTATTGATTTTGAGCCCTTTCGATCACCGGGCAAATGATATCGAAAAATCGCGAAACTTATTTTCTAGGTGCTTCAAATACTCTAGATCAAGTCTAACGGAGCAGATCGTCAATTTGGAAGTCCCAACATCGAAAACGACGTGGGAGTACGGAGGGCTCCGTACTCTTAAGAGTATTCTAGCCCAACTCTCTCTCTCTCTCTCTCTCTATATATATATATATATATAGAGAGAGAGAGAGAGAGAACAAGGCTACTATAGTTTTTATAGTACGAAGCTCTGGTACTATAGTCTCGTTTTCGATCTTAGAGTATTCAAATCAACAATCCACACCATTAAATATGATTTAGGGTATATGAAGTTTTTAGGAATAAAATTTTAATTTTTTTCGACATCGTTTACTTAGTAAGTAAATCATGCCAAAATGAACGGTGGAAATTGAACCATCTTTAAAATTTGAGGATAGGACTTTTGAATTTAAGATCAAAGATTCTGACCTTGATCTAAATAGTTAAAGTATTTTCTATCAAAATTTGAATAAATTTAGATTCTTCTACATCGTTAAACTATAAACTCGCCATAGTAGATATTAAAAATTGATAATTTTGAAATGATTTGATCATAAAGTAAACTATGTCGAAAAAATATAAAATTTTATTTCTAAAAACTTTAAATACCCTAGATTAGTTTTAACGGTGTGGATCGTTGATTTGAATATCCTAAGATCGAAAATGAGACTATAGTACCGGAGTTCCGGTACTATATAATATATATATATATATATATAGACTTGAGCTGGAATAGTATTAACAGTATTTGGGCTCTTTTGCTATCATATTTTTTAGCCGTTAGATCTACATTTTAATCAATTACACCCTTTAGATCATACTATTCAACCAACCACCCACTCAACCCTATGGGGACCACCACTAAACCCTAGGGGACCACTATCATCCTAACCGTACAATTTATATATATATATATATATATATATATATATATACACACACACACACACACACATAAAATTCGGCCGGAATACTATTGATAGTATTTGGCCTCTTTTGCTATCGAGTTTTTAACCCTTGGATAAAAATTTGTACGGTTAGGATGATAGTGGTCCCATAGGGTTGAGTGGGTGGTTGGTTGAATAGTATGATCTAAAGGTTGAAATTGATTAAAGTGTAGATCTAACTGCTAAAAAATTGATAACAAAAGAGCCCAAATACTATTAATAGTATTCCAGCTCAACTCTATATATAGATATAGATATGCAAATTTAAAGTAGCAAAAAAAAGCTACTAGTAAGGTTTTTTTTAAAATTATGTTTATTTGGTGGTAAACAATAGCCTGTACATATATACATTGCAAGTACTTGATCACCAAACCATCACATTGGAGTTGTATGCAAAAGAACGAAAAACAGTAGCACTATGATGAGGAGGCCTCGTTTGATGTCGCTAATGTTCTCCTTTGTTTACACCTAGGGTTACAACAGAAGACCCCTCTCTCTCCAGGTACGTTGACAGACCCACCGTATGCACGGAAATGCATTCCGTACACATGAAGCGTCAACAACACCTGTGGAATAAATAAGCCCTAGGAATCCGCAACTACACAGATACTAGAAGTCCACAACTAGCAGGTATCAGAGTATGAGAATACTAAAACACAAAGCAACGCTATACATATATATAAATCCACTGTACATCATACATCTCTCAAAATGAACAGTAAAGTAAATACATCCACTACTGGCCCCGTTAGTTCACATATGTACAGCCTCGACAATGGTGGGCGATGTTATCTAACCGGCAATCTCTTTACCTCGATCAGATGCAGCAAGAGCTGAGATCTTTGAAAAAAAAATCACAAGAGCATATGAGAACAACTGAACCGTAGTCACCAGTAGCTACCGTCACCGACGACAACAACGTACTCGCTAGGTCTACTAGAGGCAAAGATAGTAAAAAAAAACTGAATAGAAATAGGATATATATATATATCCTATTTCTATTCTAAATAGGAATAGAAATAGGTATAAGACTATTTTAAATTGAACTAGATGACAAGTAAACTAGGTTTCAGGTAAAAAAACAACCAACTCTCAAATAGGAATCATTAAACATCTATACACAGGCAACACTACCAGTGAAAACAACATTAATAGTGAAGTATTCAATCTGCTATTATGTCTTAATAGTAAAGTATCCAATCTGTTACTATGTCAACAGGATAATATACACCTGTTAGATTCAACATTCTAGACATAGTAGGAAATTCATTATTTTCCGTAAATTAAACCTATCGAGGAAAATGTTAATCCAACAGGGAAAAAGAATAGTGCCCAAACACCTTCTCTTCAATACCAAGAAATCCAAGAAAGAACTTCGAAAAAACCTACACCATCATACCACTAGTAACCCAATGCTAAAATCACACGATCAAAACTCAAGAAAAAAAACAATTACCAAAACCTCCAGATCAAACACTGGTACCTACTTCAGGATCCAGTGGAGGTAAGGTGCCCCATAGTCCTCTCCTCTGTCACGCATTTGTCCACAACACCATTTTAAAGGTAATCCAGCTCCAAGCTAATCCAGCGTTGTCTTTGCTTTAGCTCCAGCAGAGGTGGAAGAAGATAAAGAGAGGAAGAAGCTATGTTAATAGAGGTCTCAGATGGAAGAGAGTGGAAAAAGAAGTGAAGAAGAAGCCCAAGAAGAACCCCCCGGAACTATTTATAAATAACGTAGAATTGCAAACAAACCCTTAGAAAATCAGAAAATAACACACCTCTGCTCAAATACGAGTTTTCGGGCACCCAGAACCAACCTTCCGAGCATCTACACCTGTTGTAGCTTTGCCCACTTCGCACCTTCAGGTGCCCGGTGAGAAGCCTGAAGTCATCGTAGGTTCGCCTGAAACCTTTCGGGTGACCGGTGAGAAACCCGAATCTGTCGCAGCTGCGCCCGATCACTTTCGGGCACCCAGACCCTACGCCTGGAACTTCCATGAGTCACTGTGCACGTGTCGAAACATGGCCAGATCATTACCAACCCACATTCGAGTTGCTACAGTGCATCCTATGCCCGAAACTTTCGTAAGTCACTGTGCACGTGTCGAAACAACAGTCAGATCATCACCAACCCACATCCGAGTTGCTACAATGCATCTAATTGTCCAGAACTGGGATTCGAATCACAGTCAAAGCCTGCACAGGACTTTCGGGTGCCCTAAACACCTTCTGGGCATTCGAAACCTTTTAGAAACTTCAGTTTTAACAGGTTTTTCAATCCCGAGTCCATTTTCACATCTATTTTGCACCAAAACGGTTCAATCTGATCCTGTACTCTACTCTAAACATGCCGACCAGCTGCCCACACTACAACGTAACTTAGCTGCTGAGATCCAGAATATTACATCTTTTCAGTTTTAAATGCCAACATTATATGATTAGATATAGCTACTAATAGATTTTATGGATGTATAAATCATAGAGGTAATTGCATACAGTTTCTGCCAAAATGTTAAATAGCAAACATTTTTTTAGAAAACTTAAGTACTCTGATTTGTCCCTGCAAATATTCTTTCGTCTGGAAATATGTACTTCTCTTACAAAAATGTGCATAACCGTTAGTAAAAAAAAGTTAATCTTGGTTAAGTAAGAGATAAAATGACATTTTTATCTTATATATATAATTTGTATTACATTGTTGACTCTCGTCATCTTTCTTTCTCAATCCTCTTTGCCCATGGTAGCAGTGAGGCCTACGGCAATGATGGTGTCGAAGGCAAGGCCCTCGGCCGTGGGGAAGATGAGCTACGTCGCATGATCTGTGGATTGAGAGAGAGGAAGAAATATAGTTTTTTTTTATAGGAATAAATTTGTAATAGCAAAATAATCATTTCATGCACCCACCGTTAAAAAACCAACGGTGTATCAAACGGGAAGGGTAAATATGAACGCATCAGAACTTTTTTGAAGAATATATTTGCAAACAATAAAATTTTCAGACAGCATCAAAACTTTTTGGGGGATATATTTGCAAAACACAAAATTTTCGAAGGGAGAAATATAATGATTTAAACTTCGTAGAAATTAATATGCTATTTGGCAACTTTGCAGGCTTAGAAATTAACCCTAAATTATATAAGTGGCTACTGAAGTTTCGGTGAAATTTCGTACGGATTACTGAACTTTAAATTTCAATTAATTTATTGAATTTTAATTTAATATTTAATCAGATCATTTTATTTAATTTTCTATAGTTTTTAAAATGGAATAAGGAAGTAATAGTTAATTTAGTTACTACATATTGTAAGTACTACTTATTTAGTTGCTACTTAGAGATAATCTTAAGTTACCTTTTGAGATCATATAGCAATTCAGTAATAAATATGCGGAGATAATAGAATAGTTAATTAAGTTCACTATTAATCATTAACATCAAATCATATTCATATGTCTAAATTATTTGCCCCACCATAATTACGTCATCAAAAGAAAAATGCAGAAGTTAAAATCCGGTGACCCAATTGAAACAGAATTAAAATTTAATGTCTTGATTGAAAGAATGAAGGCTTGGCGACCAAAATGAAATTTCACCAGAAGTTCGGTTTCCAATGATCCTATTCACTCTAGATTTTTCTATTCGTGTCACAGTTTTCAATAATTAAGTGTGCATGGGATATCAACTTCTTCTCGCATAAAAAAGGAAGACGCCAAAAAGACAAAAAACAAAATACCAACACAAACACTATAGACGTATGGATTGCAAGACTATTTAAAAATAGGGATAATTTTCTATATATTTCTCAAAACTTCAGAAATATTTAATTTATTCTTTTTTTTTTTGTTTCCAATATTTCCCTCATATGTTCCAACGTTATTCAAAAATACATCCGCAGTTACCATCCGTTAAGTTATCTCGGGTTAAACGTGAGTTAAATGTCTACCAGAGTTAAAAAAAATTAAAATACCTCTTTTGTCCTTAACTTAAGGGCAAATAAAAAAAATTGGTGATGGTAGAAGGGTATATTTGGAAAGACCAAAAATAAAAATACTTCTTTTGCCTCTAACTTAAGGGCAAATATAATTGTAAGGACAGAGTTTATTTTTTTGCTTACTTAAAACTCTTGCTATCTATAACTTGATAGGATAGTATATTTTACCTACGAAGTAATTTGTCTTATTATGAGAAAACAATTTGATATCTGAATATGATTTCTCATTTTAAATATTCAATCACACTTTTTATTTATATGCTCCTCACGGTTGGTCCACAACACTTTGATGTATGGGATAGAACGTCTCTGAAACACCTTCTCTCGTTGGGCGAGGATGCTAAATGGATACTTGTCGTAGCTCAAATCCTACCGCAACTCAAAAAATGGGTAGCTAATAACATGCGTCAGATCGAGTACATACTTCCATAGTAGAGATACGTGGAACATGTCATGTACTGCCGCCAAGCTCGAGGTTAACGCAACTCGATATGCCAGGGGGCCGATCTGTTCCAATACCTTAAATGGTCAGATGTAAGCGAGGACTCAACTTCCCTCGCATACCTAAGCACTTTATTCCTTTCATTGGAGAGACCTTCAAGAACACATGATCTTTGACGCCAAACTTCAAATTGCTTTGGCATTTATCGGAGTAGCTCTTTTGGCGACTTTGCACTGTTAATAATCTTTGATGCGCAATACGAACTTTCTCCTTGACATCTCGCAATATATTCGGGCCTAAGGTAGATCTCTTGCCAACCTCACTCCAATGTAATGGAGATCGACACGTTCTGCCATACAATACTTCATAATGTCATCCCAATGTCCACTTAGAAACTATTATTGTAAGCGAATTCTACCATCGAAAAATACTGTTGCCAACTGGTTCCATAGTCAAGGATGTATAACCGCAACATATCCTCAAGAATTTGCTTAATTTTCTCCAATTGCCCATCGCTCTAAGGATGATTCATGCTAAAATCGAGGTGCGTCCCTAGAGCCTCATGAAGACTCTTCTAAAAGTGCGACATGAATCAGGGATCTTGATTCGAGACGATCAATACCACACTCCATGGAGGCGAGTAACCTCATCAATGTAGATTCCTGCCAATTTATCTCTCGACCGAGTAGTATGGATCGATAGAAAATAGGTCAATTTAGTCAACCGATCCACAATAATTCAAATCACATCGTGGCCCGCTTGCGACCAGGGGAAGCCTATGATGAAGTCCATAGTGATGTTCTCCCACTTCCAAATAGGTATATATATGCTTTGCAACTTGCTCGCCGAAAATCGATATTCTGTCTTGACTTGTTGACACACGAAGTTTTTAGCCACAATCCGCCGAACATCACCTTTCATTTCGGGCCATCAATAATGTATTATCAAATTCTTGTACATCTTGATGCTATTCGGCTGTATGGTATATGGGGATTGATGTGCTTCCCCAAAATTTTCTTCCAAATCTTTGGTCATTAAGTACAGACAACCTATCCTAAAACAACAAGACTCTATTAGAGTTTATGCTGAAGTCCTCCGCACGCTTGCCCTCTAATATCAGACCATACCTTTTGGAGTTTCATGTTTGATGTTTGCTTTTCTTTAATCCTCTACAACAAGGTCGGTTGCACTCTAAGTATCATAAGTTTCATTGGGACGCCGATGCAGTAACCTCTAAATCAAACCGCTGCATCTCTTTTTGTAGTGGCGCTCGGCTGGTGATCAACATTGCAAGGTTTTTCACAAATTTTCGACTTAGCTCTTTTGCCACCACATTTCCTTTTCTGGGATGCTACAAAATAGTGATGTCATAGTCCTTTAATATCTCTAACCATCGGTGCTGCCTTAGGTTCAATTCATTTTAAGTGAATACATACTTGAGTCTCTTGTGGTCTATATAAATCTTGCAATGCAAGCCTCAGAGATAATGCTGCCACAACTTCAAGGCGAAAATCACTGCGACCAACTCTAGATCATGAGTGGAATAGTTCTTTCCATAGCTCTTCAATTGCTTAGAGGCATAGGTTATCACCTTATCTCCCGACATTAAAACACACCCAAGACCATTTCGGGATGCATCACTCTACACCACGAATTCCTTTCCTGTCTTAGGCAAGGCGAGAGTTAGAGCCGATGTCAACGTGTTCTTGAACAACTGGGAACTTTTGTAGCATTCATTGCTCTAAATAAATCCCTTTGTAAGGAACGCAAATAACTAGATTGGTAATTTTCGAAAACCCTTCCACAAACCGCCAGTAGTAGCCCGCAATTACAATGAAGTTTCAGATTTCGGTAACATTTGTTGGCTGGGTCCAGTCCTTGATTGCCTCCACCTTCTTAGGGTCTACCAAAATTCTAACTTCGGAAATAAATGTCTTAAGAATGTAACTTTTCAGAGCCAAAATTTACACTTCTTCACTTTGGCGAATAGCTTATGCTCCCTAAGAACTTGCAAAACTTCTATAAGATGTTTTTCATGTTCTTCATCACTTCGGAGGAAGACAAATATGTCATTAATAAAAACCACGACAAATTATTTTAGGAAAGGCTTAAACCCGTGATTCATAAGATCCCTAAAAGCAGCCGGGGTGAGCCCAAATGATATTATGGTGAATTCATAATGCACATAACGTGTTCTAAAAGCCGTCTTGTATACATTTTCTGGCTTAATCTTCAGTTGATAGTATTATGACTGAAGATCAAACTTTTAATACACTTGAAACCCGTGTAGTTGATCAAATAGATCATCAATATGCGGTAGTGCATACTTCTTTTTGGTTGTAACCTTGCTGAGCTCTCTACAATATACACACAACTGCAAGGATCCCTCTTTTTTTCTTACAAAAAACATCGGAGCTCTCCACGAAAATACATTAGGCTTGATGAAGCCCTTCTCTAGAAGATCAATTGAGCCTTAAGCTCCACAACTCTGCTCATGCCATGCGATAAGTTACCTTGGAAGTCAATGCAATCCCGGAAACCAAGTCTATTGCAAAGTCGATCTCCTAGCCCGACGGCATTCCCAGTACTCCTTCGAGAACACATCTGAAAATTCTCGGCCTACGGGGATGCCCTCGAGTATCAAAGACTCAGTTCGATCCTTTGCCACAGTGGCCAAATAGGCCACACATCCACTATTGATTAACTTTGGCTCCGGACGTGGAGACTGTCATGGTAAACAGTGAGCTTCTACAATCCTGGTTGACAAACTCCTTTTTCCCTGACTCTTGAAAGGTGATGACTCGACTCTCGCAATCAATGGTAGCGTAGTACCTCAAGAGCCAGTCCATCCCTAGAACAATGTCGAAGCCCTCCATCTGCCTCAACACTAAAAAGTCCATGGACATAATCTAATCATTTATCCGCACCCGACAGGCGGGGCAATAATCGGTGACATAGAATGCTTGGTCCGAAACTTGAACCCACTTAGTATGGCCTTTAAAAAGATAATTCCATAGGTGTCATCCTTATGAATGAATGATATGCATCTGTGTCGAACAATGCCATATATCTTACATTATTTAATAAAACGATACTGACCATAATGTCATCGGCTGCCGGTCAGTCCTCCACCTGAATAACAAATACCTGTCCACTCGGCGCCTATCGCGTCCCCTCCAGTTGTTGTGACATGGAGGGACGCCCGGTCGAGGGAGCGACAGATGGTGCCCCTAAGAACTGTCTCGAGATGGATGGAACAGAAGCTATTTACAGGGCTGCTGATGCGCCTTTGTAATAGTCGGCGAACATATGGCCCGACTGGCCACACCTGAAGTATCTAACGCTACTCGCACTGCTGCGGCTGGTGAGTCCCGCCGCAATTCACTCATAGGGCTTGTAGTTGAGGAGCATAGGACCTGTGCGACTATGACTACAAGTGCGGGTGCTTAGGAGGCCGCTTTGAACTTGATTGGAATCACCCGAGGACTGCTTTTTCTCCTTGTCCTTGCCTTTTCGAAGGCCTCATACTCCCGGCGCACCATGGTCTCGCTCCTCTCAACTAATAGGGCGCAGTCCACAACCTCTTGGAAGGTCTACAAATTGAGCAGTTGGACCTTCGCATAGATCCCAAGTTGGAGGCCCCGCTCCAAGCATCGAGCCTTATTCGCCTCCTCCCGCACTACGAATGGGATGCAATTCATAATGCGAGAGAACTGTTTATACTCTTGCACTATGCGGTTTCGCCGAAGGAAGGTCTTGAAATCCTTCTCCATTTGTTGCTTCGCACTGTCAGGAAAGTAGGATTAAAAAAGGAGCCCTCGAATCTCCTCCAAGGTTGGAGGTGGCAAGTCGGCGGATCGCTTATTCATCCCACCATTTATGGGCCATCTTGTCCAAACAGTAGGCGGCCAAGTAGATCTTGTCCTGATCGAGAATAAGGAGATCCTCAAACAACTTTTTCATAGTGTCAACCCAAGACTAGACCACCTATGGATTAATACACTCTCCGTTGTAGATCGACGGGTTGAACTTCCAAAAGTTAGTGTTGCTCTCCCGAGCTAGCTCTTGCTTCGCTTGTTGAGCTATGTGTGCTGTTGTGGAGGTATCTGAATCTGTCCTGTGGAGCGCCTCCCTCATCGCTCCCAATGTTGTGGGGTGTATTTAGACGGGCGCGACTACAATCGTGATGCCATCCGTAGCAGTCTGCATAGGAGGCAAAGGGGTGGATTCCTGACTCCCCTGCATAGTCCTAGCTTGCTACATAAGAAACTCGTAAAGCTTCTTGATCTTCTTTTCCTGGCATCAGGAGTCCTTAGCTTGCCTCTTGAGCACCCAAATTAGCACGACAATTTGGTCATGCAACTCTCGCATCTTGCTCGACTCTGAGCGCTCAGGTGCCTCAGGTCGTGTTGACGCGGACTTGGTCCTAGGTCGTCCATGGGGTGCCATTGCTATCCTGCAACACCACAACATCAACAACAATTTAGTCCAAATCTTCCACGTAGACCCTATAGCATTATGCAAAAGAAAAATTGATCCAATTAAGCGAAATTTCTTGAGAGACACGCTCTCCATCACGTTGTCGGTCGCCAATATGATTATGCAAAGAATGAAAGAAACATCTCACTTGATCAGTCCCGAATATTCTATTTGGGAACACTATAAGACCCAATTATTTACTTTCATCGAAATTCACGCTCACTCATGTTCCTAAATTTTCAGAGTCATCCTAAGGCTTAAAGAACCACCTAGAAATATTTTTCTGGGCTCTGGTTCCACTCTTATCTATCACGCCCTAAGTCCTGCCAACTGGACCCGCTCGAGCACGTACAATAGACCGGCCGAATGGGCAAGACTTTTTTCTACCAACACGAAGCATAAATATATACTAACCTGTACAACACATACATGATATAGGTACATGAAGTATCAGAGTGTTTAGCTATCAAATTGAAAGCTATTACAAATAATTATTTTTAAAGTTTACAGTATTTGATCTTTGCAAAATATTCCAGTTTTTCTTGTCTATACAAAAAGGTATTCTCGAAACCAACTCACAATGATCTGACTAATCCTGACGCTCTAGCCGTAGTCCCGCGCCTCACCAATGGTAGAAGGCTCTGAAAAAGAGTAAACAACAAACAGTGAGAACTTGAAATAAGTTTCCAGTGGGTGCAACTATCGAGAGTGGTGCTTTACACTCACCCAGTCCGAAAGGGGCATTAGTAGAACAATAATAGTAAATGAAATATCTATTTTTACAATTAAAATACAAAGAGGATAAGTGCAGCTAAATATGCCTCAAATATAAAATATATGCCATAATGATGTTCTATGTCCTTTGTTTATATGTTTACTCCAAACTATCTCTCAACACTAACCAACTATTTGGTTTGGTATCACTTCTTACTATACACCTCATGAAGATTTGAAGGCTATCGGCTTCTTTCCAATCGGTAGGCACTTAGCGTTGAAGGAAATCGACATCACCAAGTAGGGTAGGGAGTCGAGGGGAATCGACATCTTCTAATGTAGAGTAGGATGTCAAGGGGAATCGACATCATCAAAAATAATACTTTTGGAAAGTCTAAACATATCTCACATTTACATCTTAAGTTCTCATGACTTCTAGGGTTACCCATAAGTTTATTTGCACATCTCTTATTCTCTAGTTCAAGTTTTCTATAGAGTTCATATATCATTATGTTCACACCTCAGGTTCCAATCTAGGTTAAATGTCGCTCTTATTTCACATATCTTTCTAAGCTTATATAGTACTCATACATGCATGTCACATATTTTCTTTTAACATACAAAGTGTTAGAAATCTTATTTTTCTAGGTCAATGCTGATAAACCATTTTGATCTATTAAATCTCCTAGCATGCAACTAAATACATTTTAGGTCACTCATTATTCATAATAAATGCATATAACCAAAGGAGACTTTAGACAAAGGGGAGATCAAACTCATTTTGGTGATGTTCCCTACCCTCTCTTGGATACTTCTTGGAGTTATCTCTTAATCTCTTTAGATCTCTAAGAAACTCTAAATAAGTTGTTCTAACCAATTTAGAATAACAAAAGATTTGGGAAAACACCCCAAAATAAACTCTAAACACACCAACTCACCTCTCCACCTCCTAGCAAGAGAAAAATGTGTTGAGATGGTTGTCTTCTCCCTCCTATAGCTTTCTCCAAGTGTTATTGCTCTTCTCCAAGCCTCTAAAGGGATGGATTCATAAGATCCAACAATGGGGAAACTAGAGCTCTGCTCGTTTGAGAGAGAATGGAGGAAGAGAGAGAGTGAAAGATAAAGTGGGGTAAGGTGTAGGATTTGGTTGTGAAAAGTATTTATGTAGAAGTGGTACATTTGTACTTAAATCCTCCCATCTTTTTTTTATTTGCAATCAAACAAAACACAGCCTTTGTGCCATGTTTAAGCGCCTGCCCAAACTTTCGGGCACTTGAAAGCTCGAAGCTTTGCCAACTTTACATAGCTGTGCCCGAAAGAGGTTCTGAGAACCTGCGTGATCCGTTCGTTTACCATTCCGGACGCCCACAGGAGAGACAGGTAGCCCGTCTACTTAACGAGCCGCTCAATCTTCACTCTTGGGTTATTTCAGTTTGGCTACGTCCGGAAGTCATTTGGATGCTCGCGGGGGACCATCCGAAAGGTATTTCACGCCCCTGTAGGAACATTTGGACTACCAAATGTTTAATTCTGCATGCACCTGAGCTTTCGGGTTGGGAGTCTGAAAGAGAGTTTCGACGCCCTCATTTGGCATCTGAAACATTTTGGGCGCCCGAAACATTAACATTATTCGGTCGCCTGTGTCACGCCCCGCCGGCCCTTTAACACCAACTAGGTGGAAATGATAACCGCACGGGCGCATGCCCCAGACCCGCCGAACGGATAGAGTCCTTTCTGCCCGCCCAAGGCGTCACAACACAAGCTTATCCACAATGTTCCAACTAGGAACGGAGTACAAGAGTTGCACAAGGAAAGCATCAACATAAAGAAGTTCTACTTCTATTACATCACAAGGCACTATATACATGTCCAAATTTTTTTCTTTTCTTTCACTTTCATTCCATACATCATGTTCCAAAACTATGGAATATACAACATTCATACAAGAATGAAAATCCCCTATGCTATCATAGTCAAAAATAGGGGTACAACTCTATGCATCACCAAAATGGAAGGGCCGCTATCTAAAGAGCCAAACCCTTGCCTCGCTCCGCCGCCTCACTCGCGGAAGGACCTGGAAAATGGGGGGTGAGAACTATAAACATAGTTCCCAGTGGGTAAGGCCACCCAAGAGAGAAGCTCGACCCACCAGGTCCAAAGAAACACCATATGCATAAGTTAGATCATATATAACTATGCAACAATTATTTACATGCTTAGTAAATAAACATAAAGGATGCAACCAAATGAAATATAATTTATCATTCTCTCCTAGGTTCATCATATGTTCCACATTGACTAAGTTCTTTTATTTGTCATTTACTTATGGTTTCGGAATCGCCGTCTCACCATATTTGTTCCAACATTCAAGGAGTGAGCTTGTCACCTCCTAGTTCGAGTAGCGAAATCGTCGCATACTTGGGATAGCGAAATCGTCGCATACCCCGTCTCAACACCGCCATCATATGGCATGGTAGCGAAATCGTCGCATACCCGGGATGGCAAAATCGTCGCACATCCCCCTCGACACCGCCAACACGTGGCGCGGTAGCGAAATCGTCGCCTACCCGGGATCGCGAAATCGTCGCCTATCCCATGTCGGCACCGCCAACTCGTGGCATGGTAGCGAAATCGTCGCATACCCGGGATAGCAAAATCGTCGCACATCCCATTCTTCACATTACTTGCCAACCTAAATCTCATGATCTTAGGTTCAAGTCACTAAGTCTCGCCTATGTTTGATAACACTAGGCTTACTTTCTCATTGCCAACCTAGGTTCCATGACTCTAGGTTCCAATCACATGTCCAACCTATGTTCAATGACACTAGGTTTCAATCTCACATGTTCCAACCTATGTTCGATGACACTAGGTTTAAATCTCACATGTTCCAACCTATGTTCGATGACACTAGGTTTAAATCTCACATGTTCCAACCTATGTTCGATGACACTAGGTTTAAATCTCACATGTTCCAACCTATGTTCGATGACACTAGGTTTAAATCTCACATGCAACCATGCAACAAGTATCAATAATTGAATTGTACTTGAAATATCCATCATGCAATAGGAGTTCATTGTTCTACCTATCATGATTTTACCTTTGCCAACATGCAAAATGCTAGGGTTCTCAACACATACCATTTTATTTTTAAATGGATAATTACCCTAGACATGGAAGTGACCTAATCACTTCGGTAAACACAAACCCACCTCAAGAGCTTTCAAATCTTGGTATTCTTCAAGCTCCTAAGTGTCCAAGCCTAGAGTTCTTGCTTCAACCCAAGCTTCTACAAGAAAACGGTTCGTTACTCGTTACGAACCCTAAAATCAACTCAATATATGAAATCAAGTGCTCCAACATGATTTCCTAAGCCTCAATTGCAATTATCAAAGGTCCAATATTTTTAGAACCTCACATTGCAAAAGCCCTCATTCTACCTAGGGTTTGCATGCATGCAAGCCAAACCCTAGATTTCATGGCCAAACACCCACCATTTGTGGTTTAGGTTGCCAAGGGTTCCCAAAAACCTCATTTCAAAGGATTAAATCCAAGGTTTGAACCCAAAACGTGAGGTACTAACCTTAATCACGAAATCCCCAAGCTCCTTCTTGCACCAAGAAGCTTCTTTTCTCCTTTGGAAGCTTTTTTCCAAGATCAATCCACCTTTTCTCCAAGTTTTTGGAGAGATCTCTAGAGAGAGAAAGTGGGAGAGATGGAGAGGAGAAGTGGAGAAGATGACAATGAGAAGGGAGAGGCCTCAGCCATTCATACACCCCTTCAATCAAGTGAAAAGACCATTTTGCCCCTCTCCACAAACAACACAATCAACCAGCCAAAATCTGGACATTGTATACCGGTATGTGCATTTGCATACCGGTATACGGGTGCTGATTCCGGTATACCTCAGGGATTCCGCAGAACCCGAGAGCTAGGTTTACTGTTTCGACCATCGTATACCGGTATACCGTTTCACATACCGGTATACCCCGAAAAATCCCGCAAACCCGAGAGCTGGGTTCCTCGGTTTTAACACAGCATTCCGGTATACCATTTCACATACCGGTATACCAAGCTCCAATTCCGGTATTGGTGTTCACATACCGGAATCCAGTGCAGACTTCCCAAGTTCGCAGTTTTTAACTTCTCGAAGTCCATTTTCGCGCCTCAATTGCGCCGAAAACACTTCGCACAGTCCCGAACTTGGCCAAAGCCTCACATATAGCCTCTTATGCCATTTTCTCACTAGAACTCTACAATTTTGTAGAAATTCAGTACGATGCACTGAAATTCAGTGTACTACATTCCACCCCCCTTAAAGAGAGTTTCGGCCGCGAAACTAAAATCATACCTCAGCTGGACTCAGCGAAGAGGTAAGGAAACCGCTCTTTCATCGAGCTTTCCAATTCCCATGTAGCCTCGCGCTCACCGTGATTCGTCCATTGTACCTTTACATAAGGAATTTCACGGTTCCTCAAACTTTTCACCTCGCGATCCATGATACACAAGGGAAACTCCTCATAAGTCATATCCTCATGAAGCTCCATAGGCACATACTCGAGGACGTGCGCCGGATCATACGCATACTTGCGGAGGGTCGATACATGAAACACATTGTGTATCCCCGCAAGTTTCGGCGGCAAGGCTAGCCGATATGCCACGGATCCCACACGTTCCAAAACCTCATAAGGTTCAATGTAACGGGGACTCAACTTACCCCGAACACCAAATTGCTTCACCCCTCTCATGGGTGATACTTTCAAGAAGACGCGGTCTCCTACCGCGAACTCCAAATCTCGTCGACGCCGATCCGCATAACTCTTTTGTCTAGATTGCGCCGTTGATAAGCGTTCGCGTGCCAAGCGGACCTTTTCCTCCGCTTCACGCAACACGTCCGGTCCTAAGACCCTTCTCTCGCCGACTTCACTCCAATGAATAGGAGAGCGGCATTTTCTTCCATACAAAACCTCAAAAGGTGCCATACCGATGCTAGCTTGATAGCTATTATTGTAAGCAAATTCAGCCATCGGCAAATGAGTAGGCCACGCACCTTTGAAGTCCAACACACACGCTCGTAGCATATCTTCCAAAATCTGAATTGTCCTTTCCGATTGACCGTCAGTTTGAGGATGAAATGCTGAACTGAAATCGAGTCGTGTACCCAAAGCTTCTTGCAAGCTTTTCCAAAAATGCGATGTGAAACGGGGATCTCGATCTGAAACTATTGAGGTCGGAACCCCGTGCAACCGCACAATCTCGTCCAGGTAGACTTGGGCTAACTTGTCTCCCGACCAAGTGGTGTGGATTGGTAAAAAGTGTGCCGACTTTGACAAACGATCCACCACCACCCATATCGCATCGTGGCCACCTAGCGATCGAGGTAAGCCCACGACAAAATCCATCGCGATATTCTCCCACTTCCAAACTGGAATGGGCAATCCTTGTAATTTTCCCGCCGAAAAGCGACGCTCGGCCTTTACTTGTTGGCATACTAAGCATTGTGCCACAAAGCGTCCCACATCAAGTTTCATCCCCGGCCACCAATAATGCACTTTGAGGTCCTTATACATTTTGGTGCCGCCCGGGTGAATCGCATAGGGAGAAGTGTGAGCTTCTTTCAAGATTTCCCTACGAATGTCCTCAACTTTCGGCACGCACAATCGATTTCGAAATCGAATTGCGCCCATCGAATCTACATGATAATCACCGGCGCGCCCGCTCTCCATAGTACCCCGCACCTTTTGGAGCTCCGGATCACCGGATTGCTTTTCCTTTATTTGCTCCAACAAGGTCGGCCACACCTCGAGACTCATAAGTTTAGCGGGGACGCCCGGGGCCACGATCTCCAAGTCAAATCGGCCCATTTCCTTGATTAACGGCATTTGTCCCGTCATCTCAATTGCGAAGTTCTCCACGGATTTTCTACTGAGCGCATCGGCCACCACATTGGCTCTACCGGGGTGGTACAAGATGGTCAAGTCGTAATCTTTTATCAACTCCAACCATCTCCGCTGCCTCAAGTTCAACTCCTTCTGAGTGAATAAATACTTTAAGCTTTTGTGATCCGTGTAAACCTCACAATGTTCCCCGTACAAGTAGTGTCTCCACAACTTAAGTGCGAAGACCACCGCCGCAAGTTCTAAGTCGTGGGTGGGGTAATTTTGCTTATAGCTCTTTAGCTGTCGAGAGGCATATGCTATTACTTGTCCTCTTTGCATAAGCACACACCCAAGACCACGACGTGATGCATCACTATACACCACATAACCCTCCCCCGCAATCGGCAAGGCGAGTACCGGAGCCGAAGTCAACCTTTCCTTTAGCTCTTTAAAGCTTTGGTCGCATTCCTCGCTCCAAATATATTTGGCTCCCTTGCGGGTAAGACGCGTTAGTGGACCGGAGATTTTTGAAAATCCCTCCACGAACCGCCGATAGTACCCCGCAAGACCCAAAAAGCTTCGTACTTCCGTGACATTGGTTGGGCGAGGCCAATCCTTGACTGCCTCTACTTTCATAGGGTCCACAGCTACTCCTCCTGCGGAAATTACGTGACCCAAGAAAGCGACCTCACGGATCCAGAATTCGCACTTTTTCAATTTGGCGAATAACTTGTTCTCTCGAAGAACTTGAAGCACAATCCTTAGGTGCTCCCTATGTTCCTCTTTACTCCGAGAGTAGACAAGAATATCATCTATGAACACAACCACAAATTGATCCAATAGTGGTTTGAACACACGGTTCATTAAATCCATAAACGCTGCCGGGGCATTGGTAAGCCCAAAAGGCATAACCGTGAATTCATAATGTCCATACCGCGTTCTAAACGCGGTCTTATGCACGTCCTCCGGTTTGATCTTCAATTGGTGATAACCAGATTGCAAATCAATCTTTGAGTACACCCGAGACCCTTGCAACTGATCGAACAAGTCATCAATTCGGGGTAACGGGTACTTATTCTTGACGGTCACTTTGTTCAACTCGCGGTAATCCACACACAACCGCAGCGAACCGTCCTTTTTCCTCACAAATAGAACAGGGGCTCCCCAAGGTGACACACTTGGCTTTACGAAACCCTTGTCCATTAAATCTTGCAATTGTGCTTTCAATTCCTTCAGTTCCGCGGGTGCCATCCTGTACGGGGCCTTAGAGATCGGCGCCGTACCCGGGAGCAAATCTACCACAAATTCTATTTCCCGATCCGGTGGCATTCCGGGCAACTCCGTCGGAAACACATCCGGGAACTCTTGGACTATAGGAATGTCCTCGAGCCCCAACACTTCCTTACGGTCATCCACTACCGTCGCCAAGTAGGCAATGCAACCACTAGCAATGAGCTTTCTTGCTTGCGACGTGGACACCATTGAAGCAAAGAGCGAACTCTTACACCCACGGTACACAAACTCTTTGTGCCCGGGTTCTTTAAACTTCACTATCCGGCTCTCACAATCGATAGTAGCATGATACTTAGAGAGCCAATCCATTCCTAGGATCAAATCATATTCACTCATTCGATTTAATACCAGCAAATCAGCTGGCATGATCCAATTTTCAACCCTCACGGGGCAATCTACACACGCGTGATGTACGCAAAAAGTGTGTTCAGGTACTTGCACCGTTCTTGCATGTGTGGCATCTATGATTTCTATTCCATGTGCAATAGCAAATGATCGAGCAATGAATGAATGCGATGCACCAGTATCAAACAAAGCTCTACATCGAATGCCTTTAATTAACACAATACCTGCCACGACGTCCTCCTGGGTAGCAGGCTCCTCCACCTGAGAGGCGAATACTCGTCCACTGGGTGCTGGCCGCTGGCCCTCCAATGGTCTCGGCGGCTGTGCACGGCCTGCCGACATCGCCGCGGGTGGAATGCCCGCAAGCTGCCTCGGTGGCGCAAACGCCGATGCCGACGACGGTGCTCGGCCATCATCCATCGGGCAGTTGTACCGCATATGCCCTTGCTGTCCGCATTTGTAGCACCGGCCCTCACGATAGTCACATTGCTGAGGGCCGTGGGGGCCGCTACAAATCGGGCATGGGGTTGAGGGTCGGTTCCGTCGGGACCCTCGGGATTGATTTTGCGGCTGCGAGTGCTTCGGGGGCCGCTTAGAGCTAGATTGCCCCCCCGAGCCACCCGCGCGGTCGCTTCTTTCCCTTCTCTTTATCTTTTTCTTTCTCCCACGATTCGCGCTCCTCGCGCGCACATGCATTCCCGTGCTCCACCCAAAGAGCACGGTCCAAGACCTCCGCAAAGGTCCGTAGCTTAAGGGCGTGCACCGCCCGAAAGATATCCGGTCGAAGTCCGCGCACGAAACAATCGACCTTGTCCAACTCTCCGCGGACAATGTGCGGCACGCAATTAATGATGTACGAGAACTCCCTCTCGTACTCGCGCACCGAGCGGTTCCCCTGCTTCAACTTGCGGAACCTTTCTTGAAGCTTCCTTTTTTCGCTATCGGGGAAATAGGTGGCGAACACCATACCCCGAAACTCTTCCCACGATGGTGGCGGAAGGCTAGAGAGTCGATCACGTCGGACCCCCTTCCACCACACCTTCGCCGACCGCTCTAGACAATGAACGGCGAGGTGCACCTTGTCCCTCTCCAAGGTATAAAGGTCCTCGAAGAGCGTCTCGATAGCGTCGATCCATGTCTCTACGTCCCACGGATCCACGTTCTCCCCGCTAAAGATAGGCGGGTTGAACTTTTTGAACTTCATTAGAGCCGCAAGCGCGCGCTCTCGCTCCGTATCCTCCATCTCGGAGTCGGGCATAGGGGCACCCGACCCCTCGGCCACAGCCGGTGGCGCGGGTGGCACCACGGCCGGTGCCGGTGTCGCCTCCTCGGCTGGTGCCGAAGCAGAGGCCGGAGGTACTCCTGACCTCACCTCCCTAGTCGCAGCCGCCTGCTGCGCCATCATATCCTGGAGCCTTTTAATTTGCTCCTCCTGTCGCTGCATGGCTTCGGCCTGTTGCCGAACCACGCCCATTAGCTCGGTCAACTCATTGCGAGGAGCCGAGTTCTCGCCCTCCCCGAGTTGTTCGGGAGCCGCACCCGATCCTCCGGGCCCGGTCTTCGCAGGAGGCCGACCACGTACCATTATCTCCTGAAAACACAATGACTTTGGTCATTTCATGACATTCAAAGTCATTTGCGACATAACATTTCACGAAAATAAACGTGAACCCAATCGAGGCGAAAGTCACACAAGGGTCCTTATTCCCCTCACTTGGTTTTCATGTTGTCGGCCGCCAACATGAACACACTTTGTGAAGAATAAGACACACCTCGAATCAACCTCTATTTCCGACTAGAGGCATAAGGACATAACCCAATCACTTATCTTTCGCCACATCAAAGATCTCGTCACTCACGAGCCTACACTCCTAGGGTCTTTTCCATCCTAGGGTTTCTTAGGTCAACCTAGACCGTTTCTACTCTCTGATACCACCTCAGTCTGTCACGCCCCGCCGGCCCTTTAACACCAACTAGGTGGAAATGATAACCGCACGGGCGCATGCCCCAGACCCGCCGAACGGATAGAGTCCTTTCTACCCGCCCAAGGCGTCACAACACAAGCTTATCCATAATGTTCCAACTAGGAACGGAGTACAAGAGTTGCACAAGGAAAGCATCAACATAAAGAAGTTCTACTTCTATTACATCACAAGGCACAATATACATGTCCAAATTTTTTTCTTTTCTTTCACTTTCATTCCATACATCATGTTCCAAAACTATGGAATATACAACATTCATACAAGAATAAAAATCCCCTTTGCTATCATAGTCCAAAATAGGGGTACAACTCTATGCATCACAAAAATGGAAGGGCCGCTATCTAAAGAGCCAAACCCTTGCCTCGCTCCGCCGCCTCACTTGCGGAAGGACCTGGAAAATGGGGGGTGAGAACTATAAACATAGTTCCCAGTGGGTAAGGCCACCCAAGAGAGAAGCTCGACCCACCAGGTCCAAAGAAACACCATATGCATAAGTTAGATCATATATAACTATGCAACAATTATTTACATGCTTAGTAAATAAACATAAAGGATGCAACCAAATGAAATATAATTTATCATTCTCTCCTAGGTTCATCCTATGTTCCACATTGACTAAGTTCTTTTACTTGTCATTTACTTATGGTTTCGGAATCGCCGTCTCACCATATTTGTTCCAACATTCAAGGAGTGAGCTTGTCACCTCCTAGTTCGAGTAGCGAAATCGTCGCATACTCGGGATAGCGAAATCGTCGCATACCCCGTCTCAACACCGCCATCATATGGCATGGTAGCGAAATCGTCGCATACCCGGGATGGCAAAATCGTCGCACATCCCCCTCGACACCGCCAACAAGTGGCGCGGTAGCGAAATCGTCGCCTACCCGGGATCGCGAAATCGTCGCCTATCCCATGTCGGCACCGCCAACTCGTGGCATGGTAGCGAAATCGTCGCATACCCGGGATAGCAAAATCGTCGCACATCCCATTCTTCACATTACTTGCCAACCTAAATCTCATGATCTTAGGTTCAAGTCACTAAGTCTCGCCTATGTTTGATAACACTAGGCTTACTTTCTCATTGCCAACCTAGGTTCCATGACTCTAGGTTCCAATCACATGTCCAACCTATGTTCAATGACACTAGGTTTCAATCTCACATGTTCCAACCTATGTTCGATGACACTAGGTTTAAATCTCACATGTTCCAACCTATGTTCGATGACACTAGGTTTAAATCTCACATGTTCCAACCTATGTTCGATGACACTAGGTTTAAATCTCACATGTTCCAACCTATGTTCAATAACACTAGGTTTAAATCTCACATGTTCCAACCTATGTTCAATAACACTAGGTTTCAATCTCACATGTTCAACCTATGTTCAACAACACTAGGTTTAAATCTCACATGCAACCATGCAACAAGTATCAATAATTGAATTGTACTTGAAATATCCATCATGCAATAGGAGTTCATTGTTCTACCTATCATGATTTTACCTTTGCCAACATGCAAAATGCTAGGGTTCTCAACACATACCATTTTATTTTTAAATGGATAATTACCCTAGACATGGAAGTGACCTAATCACTTCGGTAAACACAAACCCACCTCAAGAGCTTTCAAATCTTGGTATTCTTCAAGCTCCTAAGTGTCCAAGCCTAGAGTTCTTGCTTCAACCCAAGCTTCTACAAGAAAACGGTTCGTTACTCGTTACGAACCCTAAAATCAACTCAATATATGAAATCAAGTGCTCCAACATGATTTCCTAAGCCTCAATTGCAATTATCAAAGGTCCAATATTTTTAGAACCTCACATTGCAAAAGCCCTCATTCTACCTAGGGTTTGCATGCATGCAAGCCAAACCCTAGATTTCATGGCCAAACACCCACCATTTGTGGTTTAGGTTGCCAAGGGTTCCCAAAAACCTCATTTCAAAGGATTAAATCCAAGGTTTGAACCCAAAACGTGAGGTACTAACCTTAATCACGAAATCCCCAAGCTCCTTCTTGCACCAAGAAGCTTCTTTTCTCCTTTGGAAGCTTTTTCCAAGATCAATCCACCTTTTCTCCAAGTTTTTGGAGAGATCTCTAGAGAGAGAAAGTGGGAGAGATGGAGAGGAGAAGTGGAGAAGATGACAATGAGAAGGGAGAGGCCTCAGCCATTCATACACCCCTTCAATCAAGTGAAAAGACCATTTTGCCCCTCTCCACAAACAACACAATCAACCAGCCAAACTCTGGACATTGTATACCGGTATGTGCATTTGCATACCGGTATACGGGTGCTGATTCCGGTATACCTCAGGGATTCCGCAGAACCCGAGAGCTAGGTTTACTGTTTCGACCATCGTATACCGGTATACCATTTCACATACCGGTATACCCCGAAAAATCCCGCAAACCCGAGAGCTGGGTTCCTCGATTTTAACACAGCATTCCGGTATACCATTTCACATACCGGTATACCAAGCTCCAATTCCGGTATTGGTGTTCACATACCGGAATCCAGTGCAGACTTCCCAAGTTCGCAGTTTTTAACTTCTCGAAGTCCATTTTCGCGCCTCAATTGCGCCGAAAACACTTCGCACAGTCCCGAACTTGGTCAAAGCCTCATATATAGCCTCTTATGCCATTTTCTCACTAGAACTCTACAATTTTGTAGAAGTTCAGTACGATGCACTGAAATTCAGTGTACTACAGCCTGAAAGCTTATTCACTGGCAAATCATACTTAGAGCGTCCACATTTGGGCGCCCAAATCCCTGCTCTGGGCATTCGCAAAGTCTGGAACTCAGGTTCCACTTCTTTCGAAACTCAGTTTCGGTCCGAATTGAATTCAATTCGATCCAAGCTCAGTCTAAACTTTCCAAACCTATTTTACTAATGTCTAACGTAACTGTACTCAGCATTTTTTCTATTTGGCCAAAGTTCGGTACATTATGGAGGAGTTTATAGCTACTTTTTCTCCATTTTGTGAATAGTAAAGTGATGATAAAAGAATCAGCTAAAGCGGGTTAAAAAAGCAGAAAAATATATATATCAAAACCACTTTCTTTTCGTACAGCACTAACTGTTGTTGTTTGGAATTATAATTTAGTATTTTCTAATGTTTTATGAATGTTAAGATTATGGAAAGAAATTAATTAAGTGATGACAATGCAAAATTTGAGCAAAATTTAGTATACTTTTAATATGGTGGCCTGGTAGACTAAGCATCAATTAGGTCAGTTTGCCATTTGGGTTTTTTTTATCCAAAAACTGAACCAAACCTATTTAAAGACTAAGACCGAACTACCTGAACTAAAATAATTTGATCGGCTAGTTTTGTTTTGTTTTGTTTTGTTTTGTTTTTTTTTTTTTTTTGTTCAAATACAAAATCTATTTTCACTAAATCATGTTAAACAACAAAAAAAAAAAACATAATATGATTAGTGTTATCTGAAAATATTTAATCTGAAGATAAAAAATAAAAAAAAACTCTCAAATTGTTTAATTACAATTTATGATTAACGTGTATTAAATTATCAAAAATTGGTTAAATCGGTTTGTCTGATTATTTCAGTTTTTCCATTCAAGAAATTAACAGAACCAAACAAACCGAAATGAGTCTTTTTCGTTCAGTAATTTGCTTTCAACTAAATAGTGCTCACCTCTAATCAAAAGTAATAAAGGGTGCGGTGCGTTTGATTCGAAGTTAGAATCGGTATCGAAATCGAAATGAGAATAAGCTGGAAATAGAATCGGAATGATTCATTACCTCATGCTGTTTGGTTCGCCACCTGAATCGGAATCGGAATGAACTATTTTCATTATTAATATTTGGTTTAGATAGATATCAGAAACGTAATCAAATTAATATATCAATTTTATCTTTATGATATATTAGTTTAAATTCAAACTAAAAATTAAATATAAAAAAATTTAAGTCAAAATTTTAAAATGATGTCAAAATTTTAAATATATTTTTTGAAAAAAATTAAAATTTGAAATTGAACGGATAATTCAAAATATAAAACTAAATTTCGATTTATTCAAATTCAAACTTACTTAAAATAATAATATCAATTTCAATTTGAATCCATAAATTTAATTTAAATTTTAAATAAAATTTTAGATTTTAAATTAAATTTATATTCAAATTCAAATTTATAAATTAGATTCGAAATACTTAATTGAATTTTAATTTTTAATTTAAGTTCAAATTAAAATTAATATTAAAATTTATAAATATAATTTTTAAACTTAAACTTATGTTTTAATTAAAAAATAACCATAAAAAAATTAAATTTAATCCGAACAAATCCATTCTGCCCGAATTCAATTTTCAATCCGGCCTAAAAGACCGAATTAGAAAAAGGGGTAATTGGAAGTATTCTCATTCACCCGGAAATCGGATTCGGAATGGAAATTCCGCATACCAAACACCGACAAATGAATTCGCCCATTCCCATTCCGATTCCGATTTCATGGTGAAAAGGGGGTGAACCAAACATGCCCAAAGTGTGTGTATATATATATATATATATATAGAGAGAGAGAGAGAGTAGGTCTTGTGTGCTCTCAGGAGCACGAAGGCCTCCGTGCTCCTGAGCCGTTTTCGATGATGGGACTCCCGAATCGACGATCGGCTCTGTTAGACTTGATTTAGCATATTTGAAATATCTAAAAAATAAATTTTGTGATTTTTTGATGTCATTTATATAGCAATCTAAAGGGTTCAAAATCAACAACTTTTAATGGTTGATATCTGTCGTTTTAAGTTTAACGGTGTAGAAGTATCCAAATCATATAAAATTTTGATAGAAAATTTTTTATACTATCTATAGCAAGTTCAATATCTCTGATCGAAAATTTTAGTACTATATCACTAATTTTTATGAAATTTTTATTTTCAGCCATTGATTTTGAACCTTTTTTATCACTAAGTAAACGATATCGAAAAATCACAAAATTTATTTTCTAGATACTTCAAATATGCTAGATCAAGTCTAACGGAGCAGATCGTCGATTCGGGAGTTCCATCATCGAAAACGGCTCAGGAGCACAGAGGGCTCCGTGCTCCTGAGAGCACAACAGCCCTGCTCTATATTTATATAGAATTGAGCTCCTATGCTATATAAAGCGGTTATCAACTAGCTATTTAGCAATTTTAAGTGAGCAATATTACTGGTACATCACAAAGTGGGCTGTATATCTTACACCCACTTCATTCAAGTACCATCAATTATCTACTTATCACAATCAACCTTTTTCTGACTTTACTAAAAAATTATTTAAATTTTTGTAAAACTATTACCGGAAGGTGTAAGACTTAGACTCTACTTTTGCGGTGTACAAGTAGAATTTCATATTTTAATTTAGAGTAATACTACTAGTACACCCCGAAGGGGAGCGCGCATTTTATACCCACTTTATTTAAAAACTATTAATTTTCTACTTGTCACATTAAATTTTTTTTTATTTTTACTAATAAATATTTAAATTTTTATCAATTTTAGAATGGAGGACGTAATTTTAAAATCTACATATCCTTTTTGAGATGTACAAGTAGAAATTCTCTTTTAATTTGCTAGCTCTTTGCGTGCATATATAGTAAAGTCTAGCGTCTGGGGAAGGGATGCCGACAACCCAGCAAAGCTTGTGAGGGCGAAAGGGAAAGAGACGCACGACTCAGACGGCCAACTGAAATTTGGGGCACTTCAATGCCATCAACCAACTTCCCTCCTTCCCTCTCTTCTTTATTTTATGCATATTCATCTCCGGCTGCATTATTCGGTTGGTTTTCTCTTATTAAATGTTGCTCCTCTTAGAACTTATCCTCAAATTAATGTTCCTTATTATATCATTAATTTCTTCCGTTTAAAAGGTTCTGGGTTTGCTTTTTGTGTGCATGATCCGCCATTTCATGGCTGATAATATCTTGATATCATTTTAGACGTACTGTTTTCTACTAAATTTATTTTTTTGGTTAACAACTTCTATTATTCTATTTCCAAGTGTTATACCTCTATTAGCTCGACATGCTTTTATGTTAATCAAAGAAATTTAGGGTGAATTGCACGTTTGGTCCTCAAACTATGAGATTCGTGACACTTTGGTCCTCCGACTTTAATTTGTTGTAATTTTTTTTCAAACTTTCAGAATTGTTACAATCAAGATCTATAACTTAATTTTATTGACTAAATATTGTGATCAATAAAGCTCCAATGATTAATATGACACATTACTTTAAAATCAACGATATTTAGCCAACTAAATTTAATTGCCGGACTTTGATTGGAACAATTCTAAAGTTTTGAGCCAAAAATTTAAATAAATTAAATTATGAAGACTAAAATGTCAAATATTGCCGTATAGTTTAAAAAATCAAACGCGCAATATACCCAAGGTATTATGTACTCTCAGTTGTTTTTCCACGGATGGTCTGTGGTTCTTATGATTATGTGGCTGTGAGTGTACGCTGGCCTACGTTAACAGATAACTTCCAACTAATATTTAACATTGTGTTTATCTTTAATTATGTTAGCTCTACCGTGGGAACCTGTGAAATCGATTGTTATTATCTCGTAATTGAGATGAAGCCCATTAATACTGGTTTAGTGGGGTGAAAGCTAGGTGTGTGGCCGAGACTCGAGCATTTAAAACTTTTCATTTCCCGATTTTTCGATTTTGTTTACCTTACAATTAAAAAATCTTAAAATTAATAATTTTTAACGATAGGTATAGAATACTTGCTAATTTAACGGTGTAAAAATATCAGAATTAGATGAGTTTTTGATAGAAAATTCTATTCTCTATCTAAATAAAGATCAACAACTCAGATCTTAAATTAAAGAATCCGATCAACTAATTTTAGAAGGTCATTCAATTTTGACCGTTCATTTTACGTCCGCTTGATGGACTTTAATATAATTTTGAAAAATTACGAAATTTATTTTCTAAATGTTTCAAATACTATAAATCATATTTAATAATATAGATCATCAATTCGAAAATTTCATAATTAAAAATAACTTATGAGTACGAAGGACTCTATACATATAAGAGTATAATAGTCCCACTATATATATATATATATATATATATTGTAGAGCTACTATACTTTCAAAAACATAAGGAAGTTAATGCTTCCGACTTTTTGGTTCTTGAATCAAGAATTGTAGGGTCGGAATGATAGTGGTTCCCCTTAGAGTTGAATGGTCCGCTAGGATTGAGTGTTCCCCATAGGATAATAATTAATATTAATCAAAAAGTCAGAAATGGTCAAAGGATTAATCCAAGGGTTAAAAAGTTAGAAGCATCAACTTTTTTATGCTTCTGAAATCATAGTAGCATTACTATATATATATATATATTTATTTATTTATTTATTGTCTGAAATTTATAGAACTTTAAGACAAATAAAAAGTCAAAATACTTGCCGGCCGGAAGAAAATTTTGACTACTAGAAAAATTTTGGCCTTTTAGCATAAAAAATCCACTAGTTTTGGGCTTTTGCAAAATTGGGTCGCTATTTTCGATTTTGCAGATTCGATCCGAATTTTTAGTAAACTGACCAAAATACCTTTCTTACTTTTTCTCTCTCCTTTTTTTTCTCTCACTCTTTCTTTTTCTCTCCGAAGAAGGCGGCGGAGGTGGAGGCGGAGGCGGAACGCCTCGCCTCTGCCCCTCACGCCCTCGCCCTCGCCCGCGCACCCCCGCCCTCCTCGCCTCCGACCCCGCCGAGACCGCGCCGCGCCGCGACTCTTTTTTTTTTTTTTCCCTCTCTGACCCTCCTCCACCTGCCGTCCCCGCCGCCACCGCCGGCGACGAAGAGGAAGTGCTTCTTGGGACCGAGAAGCACGCCGGCGAGGGAGGGAAAAAAATATAGTTACACTCTGGGAAGGGCGGTGGGTCGTGACAAAAAAAATTGTAGAGAGAAAAAAAAAATAAGAATAATAAAAAATAAAAATAAAAATAAAAATAATATTTTTTCTTACAGGAAAGACCAAAAATTATAAAAGAAGGAAGAAAATGATTAAATTGCACTGTTAAAATAAAATTACACTATTTTTAAAAATAGTGTAAGGGGCGGAGGTGTGGTCGGGCGCAAGGGGCGCGTCCCCTGCTTCCTCGCCCGCGCCCCTAGGGGGCGCAGGGGGCGTGTCCCTTGCACGTCCCTGCGCCCCCTGCGCCCCCCGCGCGCCGCCCGGGCGGACGCAAGGGGCGCGTCCCCTGCGCCCCCGCCCCCCGCTCCCTGCGCTTGCCGCGCCCCCTGCGTCCGCCCACCACCACCCCGTGTGCCCCTTGCGCCGCCGCCGACGCCTCCCTCTCCCTCCTCCCTGTCTACCTCTTTGACCCCCGTGACTACGGCCACTCCTCCTCCTCCGGCTTCGACCGCACCGGTCCAAAAATTTTTTGGGAGTGTGAGGAGAGAGAGAGAGAGAGAGAGAGAGAGAGAGAGAGAGAGAGAGAGAGAGAGAGAGAGAGAGAGGGATGAGGATGGAGAGTGTAGGAAGAAGGAAGAAGAAAAGAAAGAGAAAGAAATGGTGCAAAATTCTCCTAAATAGTGCAACTTTGTTTAAAAAGTGTAAATTTCATTCCAAAAGAGTGTAATTTTTCTCTTAAATAGTGCAACATTTATTAAAACAGTGCAAATTTTTTTTTAAACAGTGTAATTTTATTTTAACAGTGCAATTTCATCATCTTCTTCCTTCTTTTATGATTTTGGCCTTTCCTGTAGGAAAAAATATTATTTTTATTTATATTTTTTATTATTCTTTTTTTTTCTCTATAATTTTTTTTGTCACGACCCACCGCCCTTGCCGGAGTGTAACTATATTTTTTCCCCTCCCTCGCCGGCGTGCTTCTCGGCCCCCAAGAAGCACTTCTTCTTCGTCGCCGACGGTGGCGGCGGGGACGGCGGGTGGAGGATGGTCGGAGAGGGAAAACAAAAAAGAGTCGCGGCGCGGCCTCGGCGGGGTCGGAGGCGAGGAGGGCGGGGGTGCGCGGGCGAGGGCGAGGGCGAGGGCGAGGGCGTGAGGGGCCTCCGCCTCCACCTCCGCCGCCTTCTTCGGAGAGAAAAAAAAAGAGCGAGAGAAAAAAAAAAAAAAAGATGAGAGAGAAAAAGTAAGAAGGGTATTTTCGTGAGTTTACTGAAAATCCAGACCGAATCTGCAAAATCGAAAATAGCGACCTAATTTTGCAAAAGCCCAAAACTAATGAATTTTTTTATGCAAAAAGGCCAAAAATTTTTGTTCAAAGATTTATTTTATTTTATTTTTGGGTTGGGGAGGGGTGGGGTTGGGCCGGGAACTTGGACTGATCCCCTCTCTCCCATTCGAAGTTGGTCCCTGGACTAACTTACATATAATGAGGAAAATTCCATTCCTACGGCACTGTTACGTGGGCCAATAAGAGATGAACACCTGTCGCAGCAAACAGTGTTAAGTTTCGGTTGACTTTGTGATCAGGGAAAGAAAAAAGTATACGGAGACCCGCCTCATCTGTAGCACGTCCCGAAATTTGTCCCTTCAACCATAATTTTTTTTTAAAATTAAGCATCTGTAACTTCTAAATTTTTTACTTAAATTTTTATCATTAATCAAGTTAAACTTTTTATTAAATTTTACAGCTCAAATAGTTAAAGCATGCAGTTAATTAACCTTATTTTATTTAGTACAAAATAGTTTGAGTTATCAAATTTAATGGAAAAAAAAACTAATTAACTATCAAATTAGTATGGAGAACCTTTCAACTATAGCCTTTCCAAGGTCTGCCGTGAAAACGTATGGAGACTGCCTCAGCTGTAAGCCTTTTTCAAATGACATATGCTAAGTTTACAACTTTAAAGGGCAAGGGTTATAATCTCTGCAACCCTTTATCCAATTGCCTCTATCATGCTCCGAGTCCGCCAGTTTGGGCCTCACTTGAGTACGTGCAACAGACCCACCTAACGGACAAAATTTTTCCTACTCACACGAAGCGGATCAACCCATACAAAGCATACAAGATATGTATACAAAAAGAATCAGAGTAATACTACTAAATTAACCATTATAATTATTTTCTTTGGAGTTTACAAAACTTAATACTTTTCAAAATATTATACATCCTTCAAGTTCACACAAAAAAGGGTATATGTTAGACCTCTTACGTGGTCTAACTACTCCGCGACGTCCTTGCCGTCGTCTCGCGCCTCACGGACGATGATCGGATCTGAAATTAAGCAACAAAAAGATGAGAATATTAGAATAAATTTTCAGTGGGTATGACCGCTGAAAGTGGCTCTCCGCATTCACTCGGTCCATATGAGTCATTAATAGAAAGTAATAATAAGCAACAACTATTACTACAATAGATAATGGAATGAACAATAAACATATACAATGCCTCAACATATACAATATGCCACTATATTTTGCTATGTCATTTATTCATATTTACCCCAACTAATCTCATCTCTAACTAATTATTAGTTTGGTTCCATTTACGCTACACACCTCATGGAGAGTCGAGGGAGATCAATATCTCTCCAATCGGTAGGCACTTGGTGTCGAGGGGGATCGGCATCATCAAGCATGGTTAGGAGTTGAGAGGATCGACATCTCCCTTTACAATATTGGAAGTCGAGGGGGATCGGCATCTTCCAAATTTGACACTTCATCAAGGTCATATATTTTTACCATTTCACCCTAAGTTCATGACTTTTAGGATTATCTGCATTATTCATATGCTATTTTCTTATTCTCCAGCTCAAGTTTAGGCTAGAATTCATATGCCACTATATTCACACCTTAGATTTCAAGATACATTCAATTTTTTTTTTGGGTCAAAAGAGCCAACGGGCTAATTTATTAAAATTAAAAACTAATTACACTTTGTGTAAAAAGACTCTACCTACAGAGTTTTCAAAAGTTATCCTAACAAAGTCATAGGAAGGTCACTGGTAGAATCAAAAACCAGTTTAGTTCTTGAATTAAGCGCATGACATGCTAAATAATCAGTGGCCCTATGGGCTTCATGGTAAATTTTAACAAAGATGCACTGCTGTAAATGCATCGCCAGAGATACGCATCATTCAATGATATTTGGACTTGGTTTTAAAATTATAGTAAACCCTAGGTGAATCTAGGCCACAAATGGTGGAGATTCACTTAGACATTTGGGGTTTTGCCCTAATTTTGAAAAACCCTAGGTGAAAAGAAGGCTTTTGTCATAGAAAGGTTTAAAAATCTTTTGATTCTTAAAAAACCTAATTAAAGGATAGAAAATCAAGTAGGACAACTTGATTTCTTGAAATAAAATTATTTGATAGTTTGAAAAGGGTAACGATTGGATTACTTGTCTAGAGCAAGGGAAGCTTGGGAGCTAGCTAGGAGATCCAAGAAGTTAAGTCCAATTGCAAGTGTCTACAAGCAATTAAAATTATTTTGAGGTGGGTTAGTGTTTGACCAAAGTGATTAATTCACCTTCATGTCTAAATGAGAATAACCATGCTAGATCAATTTTGTTGCATGTAATGCTTTATATATATATATATATTGTAGTACACTGAATTTCAGTGCATCGTACCGAACTTCTACAAATTGTGGAGTTCTGGTGAAAAAATAGCATGAGAGGCTATATGTGAGGCTTCAGCCAAGTTTGGGACTTGTGAGAAGTGTTTTCGGCGCAAATGAGGCGCGGAAACGGACTTCGAAAAGTTAAAACTGCTAAACTTGTGAAGTCTGCAGTGGATTCCGGTATGTGGACCTCCATACCGGTACTGAAGTGATTAGTACCGGTATGTGATGATGGGTATACCGGAATGCCATGGTTGATACCGAGAACCCAGCTCTCGGGTTCTGCGGAATCCTCCGGGGTATACCGGAATAGCACCCGTATACCGGTATGCAATGCACATACCGGTATACAGTGTTACGAAATTCCAGTTTTGGCTGGTTGTTTGTATTGTTTGTGGAGAGGGGCAAAACAGTCTTTTCACATGTATTGGGGGTGTATGAAGGGCTGAGACCTTTTCCCCTTCTCATTGTCTTCATCTCCACTTCTCCTCTCCATCTTCTTCACTTTCTCTCTCTAGAGATCTCTCCAAAACTTGGAGAAAATGGTGGATTAATCTTGGAAAAGGCTTCCAAAGGAGAAAAGAACTTCTTGGTGCAAGAAGAAGCTTGGGGAACTCGTGATTAAGGTTAGTTCCTCACGTTTTGGGTTCAAACCTTGGATTTAATCCTTTGAAAAGAGGTTTTTTGGGAACCCTAGGCAATCTAAAACACAAAATGTGGAGATTGGCCAAGAAATTTTGAGGTTCTACATGCATGTGAAACCTAGGTTAAATGAGGGTTTTTGCCATGGGAGGTTCTAAAAATATTTGGACCTTCGGGAATTGCAATTGAGGCATAGGAAATCATGTTAGAACACTTGATTTCAAGTATTGAATTGATTTAAGGGTTCGTAACGAGTAACGAACCGTTTTCTTGTAGAAGCTTGGGTTGAAGCAAGAACTCAAGGCTTGGACACTTAGGGGCTTGAAGAATACAAGAATTTGGAAGCTCTTAAGGTGGGTTTGTGTTTACCGAAGTGATTAGGTCACTTCCATGTCTAGGGTAATTATCCATTTAAAGAAATGGTATGTGTTGTGAACCCTAGAACTTGCATGTTGGCAAAGGTAAAATCATGATAGGTAGAGCAATAAGCTCCTATTGCATGATATAGAATTCAAGTATAATTCAATTATCTATACTTGTTGCATGGTTGCATGTATGATTGAACCTAGTGTTATTGAACATAGGTTGGAACATGTGAGAATAGAACCTAGTGTTATTGAACATAGGTTGGAACATGTGAGAATGGAACTTAGTGTCATTGAACATAGGTTGGAACATGTGAGAATAGAACCTAGTGTCATTGAACATAGGTTGGACATGAGATTGGAACCTAGAGTCATGGAACCTAGGTTGAGAATGAGAAAAGTAAACCTAGTGTCATGAACATAGGTGAGGCTTTGTGACTTGAACCTAAGGTCATGAGACTTAGGTTGGCAAGTGAAGAAAATGTGAACAACGGGATGTGCGACGATTTTGCTATCCCGGGTATGCGACGATTTCGCTACCATGCCATGAGTTGACGGTGTTGAGACGGGATGTGCGACGATTTTGCTATCCCGGGTATGCGACGATTTCGCTACCATGCCATGAGTTGGCGGTGCTGACACGGGGTGTGCGACGATTTTGCTATCCCGGGTATGCGACGATTTCGCTACCACGCCATGAGTTGGCGGTGTCGAGATGGGATGTGCGACGAGGTTGCTATCCCGGGTATGCGACGAGTTCGCTACCCATGCCATGTGATGGCGGTGTTGAGATGGGGTATGCGACGATTTTGCTATCCCGAGTATGCGACGAGTTCGCTACTCGAACTAGGAGGTGACGAGTTCACTCCTTGAATGTTGGAACCCTTATGGTGAGACGGCGATTCCGAAACCATAAGTAAATGACAAGTAATTGAACTTAGTCAATGTGAAATATAGGATGAACCTAGGAGAGAATGATAAGTTACATTTTATTTGGTTGCATCCTTTATGTTTATTTACAAACATGTAAATAATTGTTGCATAGTTATTTGTGATCTAACTTATGCATATGGTGTTTCTTTGGACCTGGTAGTCGAGCTTCTCTCTTGGGTGGCCTTACCCACTGGGAACTATGTTTATAGTTCTCACCCCACATTTTTCAGGTCCTTCCGCGAGTGAGGCGGCGGAGCGAGGCAAGGGTTTAGCTCTCTAGATAGCGGCCCTTCCATTTTGGTGATACATAGAGTTGTACCCCTAGTCTTGGACTTTGATAGTATAGGGGTTTGCATTGATTGTATGCAACTTGTATATTCCATAGTTTTATTTTTACATGATGTATGGAATGAAAATGAAAGAAAAGAAAATTTTGGGCATGTATAAATATGTGATGTAATGTAATAGAAGTAGAACTTCTTTATGTTGATGCTTTCCTTGTGCAACTCTTGTACTCCGTTCCTAGTTGGAACCTCGTGGATAAGCTTGTGTTGTGACGCCTTGGGCGGGTAGAAGGGACTCTATCCGTTCGGCGGGTCTGGGGCATGCGCCCGTGCGGTTATCTTTTCCACCTAGTTGGTGTTAAAGGCCCGACGGGGCGTGACAGACTGAGGTGGTATCAGAGAATAGAAACGGTCTAGGTGGACCTAAGAAATCCTAGGATGGAAAAGACCCTAGGAGTGTAGGCTCGTGAGTGACGAGATCTTTGATGTGGCGAAAGATAAGAGATTGGGTTATATCCTTATGCCTCTAGTTGGAAATAGAGGTAGATTCGAGGTGTGTCTTATTCTTCGCCAAGTGTGTTCGTGTTGGCGGCCGACAACATGAAACCAAGTGAGGGGAATAAGGACCCTTGTGTGACTTTCGCCTAGATTGGGTTCACGTTTATTTTCGTAAAATATAGTGTTGCGAATGACTTTGAATGTCATGAAATGACCAAAGTCGTTGTGTTTTCAGGAGATAATGGTACGTGGACGGCCTCCTACGAGGGCTGGGCTCGGAGAATCGAGCGCGGCTCCTGAACAACTCGGGGAGGGCAAGAACTCGGGTCTTCGTAATGAGTTGACCGAGTTGATGGGCGTGGTTCGGCGACAGGCCGAAGCCATGCAACGACAGGAGGAGCAAATTAAAAAGCTCCAAGACGAGATGGCGCAGCAAGCGGCTGCGATTAGGGAGGAGAGGTTGGGAGTACCTCCGGCCTCTGCTTCAGCACCGGTCGAGGAGGTGACACCGGCGCCGGCTGTGGCGCCACCGGCATCACCGATTGTAGCCGGTGGGTCGGGTGCTCCTATGCCCGACTCCGAGATGGAGGATGCGGAGCGAGAGCGCGCACTTGCGGCTCTCATGAGGTTTAAAAAGTTCAACCCGCCTATCTTTAGCGGGGAGAACGTGGATCCATGGGACGTGGAAACGTGGATCGACGCGTTGGAGACGCTCTTCGATGATTTGTATACCTTGGAGAGGGACAAGGTGCACCTCGCCGCTCATTGTTTAGAGCGATCGGCGAAGGTGTGGTGGAAGGGAGTCCGGCGTGATCGACTCCCTAGCCTTCCGCCACCGACGTGGGAGGAGTTTCGGGGTATGGTATTTGCCGCCTACTTCCTCGATAGCGAGAAAAGGAAACTTCAAGAAAGGTTTCGTAAGTTGAAGCAAGGGAACCGCACCGTGCGCGAGTACGAGAGGGAGTTCTCGTACATTATTAATTGCGTACCGCACGTTGTCCGCGGAGAGTTGGACAAGGTCGACTGCTTCGTGCGCGGGCTTCGACCGGAGATCTTTCGGGCGGTGCACGCCCTTAAGCTACAGACCTTTGCGGAGGTCTTGGACCGTGCTCTTTGGGTGGAGCACGGGAATGCATGTGCGCGCGAGGAGCGCGAGTCGTGGGAAAGAGAGAAGGAAAAAGATAAAGAAAAGGGAAAGAAACGACCGGCGGGTGGCTCGGGTGGGCAGTCTAGCTCTAAGCGGCCCCCGAAGCACTCGCAGTCGCAGAATCAGTCTCGTGGGTCCCAGCAGAATCGACCCTCGAGCCGGTGCCCGATTTGTAGCGGCCCCCACAACCCTCAGCAGTGTGATTACCGTGAGGGCAGGTGCTACAAGTGCGGACAGCCGGGACATATGCGGTACAATTGTCCGATGGATGATGGCCGGGCACCGTCATCGGCATCGGCATTTGCATCGCCGAGACAGCTCGCGGGCATCCCACCCGCGGCGATGTCGGCAGGTTGTACACCGCTGCCGAGACCAGCCGATGGGCCAGCGACCAGCACCCAGTGGACGGGTGTTCGCCTCGCAGGTGGAGGAGCCTTCTGCCCAGGAGGATGTCGTGGCAGGTATTGTGTTAATTAAAGGCATTCGATGTAGAGCTTTGTTTGATTCTGGTGCATCGCATTCATTCATTGCTAGATCATTTGCTATTGCACATGGAATAGAAATTGTAGATGCCACACATGCAAGAAGTGCAAGTACCTGAACACACCTTTTGCGTACATCACGCGTGTGTAGACTGCCCCGTGATGGTTGAAAACTGGATCATGCCAGCTGACTTGCTGGTGTTAAATCGAATGAACGAGTATGATTTGATCCTAGGAATGGATTGGCTCTCGAGGTATCATGCCACTATTGATTGTGAGAGCCGGATAGTGAGGTTTAAAGAACCCGGGCACAAAGAGTTTGTGTATTGTGGTTGCAAGAGTTCGCTCTTTGCGTCAATGGTGTCCACGTCGCAAGCAAGGAAGCTTATTGCTAGTGGATGCATTGCCTACTTAGCGACGGTAGTGGATGGCCGAAAGGAAGTGTTGGGGCTCGAGGACATTCCTATAGTCCAAGAGTTTCCGGATGTATTTCCGACGGAGTTGCCCGGAATGCCACCGGACCGGGAAATAGAATTCGTGATCGATTTGCTCCCGGGTACGGCGCCGATCTCTAAGGCCCCGTACATGATGGCACCCGCGGAACTGAAGGAATTGAAAGCACAATTACAAGATTTGATGGACAAGGGTTTCTTAAAGCCAAGTGTGTCACCTTGGGGAGCCCATGTTCTATTTGTGCGGAAAAAGGATGGTTCACTACGGTTATGTGTGGATTACCGTGAGTTGAATAAAGTGACCGTCAAGAATAAGTACCCGTCACCCCGAATTGATGACTTGTTCGATCAGTTGCAAGGGTCTCGGGTGTATTCAAAGATTGATTTGCAATCCGGTTATCACCAATTGAAGATCAAACCGGAGGATGTGCATAAGACCGCATTTAGGACGCGGTATGGACACTATGAATTCACGGTTATGCCTTTCGGGCTTACCAATGCCCCGGCAGCGTTCATGGATTTAATGAACCGTGTGTTCAAACCACTATTGGATCAATTTGTGGTTATGTTCATAGATGATATTCTTGTCTACTCTCGGAGTGAAGAGGAACATAAAGAGCACCTAAAGATTGTGCTTCAAGTTCTTCGAGAGAACAAGTTGTTCGCCAAGATGAAAAAGTGCAAATTTTGGATTCGTGAGGTCGCTTTCTTGGGTCATGTGATCTCCGCGGAAGGAGTATCGGTGGACTCTATGAAAGTTGAGGCAATCAAAGATTGGCCTCGTCCGACCAATGTCACGGAAGTACGAAGCTTTTTGGGTCTTGCGGGGTACTATCGGCGGTTCGTGGAGGGATTTTCAAAAATCTTTGGTCCACTAACGCGTCTTACCCGCAAGGGAGCCAAATATGTTTGGAGCGAGGAATACGACCAAAGCTTTGAGGAGCTAAAGAAAATGTTGACTTCGGCTCCGGTTCTCGCCTTGCCGATTACGGGGGAGGGCTTTGTGGTGTATAGTGATGCATCACGGCGTGGTTTTGGGTGTGTGCTTATGCAAAGAGGACAAGTAATAGCATATGCCTCTCGACAGCTGAAGAGCTATGAGCAGAATTACCCCACCCACGACCTAGAGCTTGCAGCAGTGGTCTTCGCACTTAAGTTGTGGAGACACTACTTGTATGGGGAACATTGTGAGGTGTACACGGATCATAAAAGCTTAAAGTACTTATTCACTCAAAAGGAGTTGAATTTGAGACAGCGGAGGTGGTTGGAGTTGATAAAGGATTACGACTTAACCATCTTGTACCACCCCGGTAGAGCCAATGTGGTGGCCGATGCGCTCAGTAGAAAATCCGTGGAGAACTTCGCAATTGAGATGACGGGACAAATGCCGTTAATCAAGGAAATGGGCCGGTTTGACTTGGAAGTCGTGGCCCCGGGCGTCCCCGCTAGACTTATGAATCTCGAGATTTGGCCAACTTTGTTGGAGCAAATAAAATAAAAGCAATCCGGTGATCCGGAACTCCAAAAGGTGCGGAGTGCTATCGAGAGTGGGCGCGCCGGTGATTTTCATGTAGACTCGAAGGGCGCAATTCGATTCCGAAATCGATTGTGCGTGCCAAAAGTTGAGAACATTCGTGGGGAGATCTTGAAAGAAGCTCATACTTCTCCCTATGCGATTCACCCGGGCGGCACCAAAATGTACAAGGATCTTAAATTACATTATTGGTGGCCGGGGATGAAACTTGATGTTGGACGCTTCGTGGCACAATGTCTAGTATGACAACAAGTGAAGGCCGAGCGTTGCTTTCCGGCAGGAAAATTGCAAGGATTGCCCATTCCAGTTTGGAAGTGGGAGAATATCGCAATGGACTTCGTTGTGGGTTTACCTCGATCGCAAGGTGGCCACGACGCGATTTGGGTGGTGGTGGATCGTTTGTCAAAGTCGGCACACTTTTTGTCAATCCACACCACTTGGTCGGGAGATAAGTTAGCACAAGTCTACCTGGACGAGATTATGCGGTTACACGGGGTCCCGACTTCGATAGTCTCAGATCGGGATCCCCGTTTTACATCGCATTTTTGGAAAAGCTTGCAAGAAGCTTTGGGTACACGGCTCGATTTCAGTTCAGCATTTCATCCTCAAACTGACGGTCAATCAGAAAGGACAATTCATATTTTGGAGGATATGCTGCGAGTGTGCGTGTTGGACTTCAAGGGTGCATGGCCTACTCATTTGCCGATGGCTGAATTTGCTTACAATAATAGCTATCAATCTAGCATCGGTATGGCACCGTTTGAAGCCTTGTATGGAAGGAAATGCCGCTCTCCTATTCATTGGAGCGAAGTCGGCGAGAGAAGGGTCTTAGGACCGGATGTGTTGCGTGAAGCGGAGGAAAAAGTCCGCTTGGCACGCGAACGCTTATCGACGGCGCAATCTAGACAAAAGAGTTATGCGGATCGACGTCGACGAGATTTGGAATTCGCGGTAGGAGACCGCGTCTTCTTGAAAGTGTCACCCATGAGAGGGGTGAAACGATTTGGTGTTCGGGGTAAGTTGAGTCCCCGTTACATTGGACCTTATGAGGTTTTGGAGCGTGTGGGATCCGTGGCATATCGGCTATCTTTGCCGCCGAAACTTGCGGGGATACACAATGTGTTCCATGTATCGACGCTCCGCAAGTATATGTGTGATCCGGCGCACGTCCTCGAGTATGTGCCTATAGAGCTTCATGAGGATATGACTTATGAGGAATTTCCCTTGTGTATCATGGATCGCGAGGTGAAAAATTTGAGGAACCGTGAAATTCCTTATGTAAAAGTACAATGGACGAATCACGGTGAGCGCGAAGCTACGTGGGAATTGGAAAGCTCAATGATGGAGCGGTTTCCTTACCTCTTCGCTGAGTCCAGCTGAGGTATGATTCAGTTTCACGGCCGAAACTCTCTTTAAGGAGGGAGGAATGTAGTACACTGAATTTCAGTGCATCGTACCGAACTTCTACAAATTATGGAGTTCCGGTGGAAAAATAGCATGAGAGGCTATATGTGAGGATTCAGCCAAGTTTGGGACTTGTGAGAAGTGTTTTCGGCGCAAATGAGGCGCGAAAACGGACTTCGAAAAGTTAAAACTGCTAAACTTGTGAAGTCTGCAGTGGATTCCGGTATGTGGACCTCCATACTGGTACTGAAGTGATTAGTACCGGTATGTGATGATGGGCATACCGGAATGCCATGGTTGATACCGAGAACCCAGCTCTCGGGTTCTGCGGAATCCTCCGGGGTATACCGGAATAGCACCCGTATACAGGTATGCAATGCATATACCAGTATACAGTGTTACGAAATTCCAGTTTTGGCTGGTTGTTTGTATTGTTTGTGGAGAGGGGCAAAACAGTCTTTTCACATGTATTGGGGGTGTATGAAGGGCTGAGACCTTCTCCCCTTCTCATTGTCTTCCTCTCCACTTCTCCTCTCCATCTCCTTCACTTTATCTCTCTAGAGATCTCTCCAAAACTTAGAGAAAATGGTGGATTGATCTTGGAAAAGGTTTCCAAAGGAGAAAAGAAGCTTCTTGGTGCAAGAAGAAGCTTGGGGAACTCGTGATTAAGGTTAGTTCATCACGTTTTGGGTTCAAACCTTAGATTTAATCCTTTGAAAAGAGGTTTTTGGAACCCTAGGCAATCTAAAACACAAAATGTGGAGATTGGCCAAGAAATTTTAAGGTTCTAAATGCATGCATGTGAAACCTAGGTTAAATGAGGGTTTTTGTCATGGGAGGTTCTAAAAATATTTGGACCTTCGGGAATTGCAATTGAGGCATAGGAAATCATGTTAGAACACTTGATTCCAAGTATTGAATTGATTTAAGGGTTCGTAACGAGTAACGAACCGTTTTCTTGTAGAAGCTTGGGTTGTAGCAAGAACTCAAGGCTTGGACACTTAGGGGCTTGAAGAATACAAGAATTTGGAAGCTCTTAAGGTGGGTTTGCGTTTACCGAAGTGATTAGGTCACTTCCATGTCTAGGGTAATTATCCATTTAAAGATAAAATGGTATGTGTTGTGAACCCTAGAACTTGCATGTTGGCAAAGGTAAAATCATGATAGGTAGAGCAATAAGCTCCTATTGCATGATATAGAATTCAAGTATAATTCAATTATCTATACTTGTTGCATAGTTGCATGTATGATTGAACCTAGTGTTATTGAACATAGGTTGGAACATGTGAGAATAGAACCTAGTGTTATTGAACATAGGTTGGAACATGTGAGAATGGAACCTAGTGTCATTGAACATAGGTTGGAACATGTGAGAATAGAACCTAGTGTCATTGAACATAGGTTGGACATGAGATTGGAACCTAGAGTCATGGAACCTAGGTTGAGAATGAGAAAAGTAAACCTAGTGTCATGAACATAGGTGAGGCTTTGTGACTTGAACCTAAGGTCATGAGACTTAGGTTGGCAAGTGAAGAAAATGTGAACAACGGGATGTGCGACGATTTTGCTATCCCGGGTATGCGACGATTTCGCTACCATGCCATGAGTTGGCGGTGTTGAGACGGGATGTGCGACGATTTTGCTATCCCGGGTATGCGACGATTTCGCTACCATGCCATGAGTTGGCGGTGCTGACACGGGGTGTGCGACGATTTTGCTATCCCGGGTATGCGACGATTTCGCTACCACGCCATGAGTTGGCGGTGTCGAGATGGGATGTGCGACGAGGTTGCTATCCCGGGTATGCGACGAGTTCGCTACCCATGCCATGTGATGGCAGTGTTGAGATGGGGTATGCGACGATTTTGCTATCCCGAGTATGCGACGAATTCGCTACTCGAACTAGGAGGTGACGAGTTCACTCCTTGAATGTTGGAACCCTTATGGTGAGACGGCGATTCCGAAACCATAAGTAAATGATAAGTAATTGAACTTAGTCAATGTGAAATATAGGATGAACCTAGGAGAGAATGATAAGTTACATTTCATTTGGTTGCATCCTTTATGTTTATTTACAAACATGTAAATAAGTGTTGCATAGTTATTTGTGATCTAACTTATGCATATGGTGTTTCTTTGGACCTGGTGGGTCGAGCTTCTCTCTTGGGTGGCCTTACCCACTGGGAACTATGTTTATAGTTCTCACCCCACGTTTTTCAGGTCCTTCCGTGAGTGAGGCGGCGGAGCGAGACAAGGGTTTAGCTCTCTAGATAGCGGCCCTTCCATTTTGGTGATACATAGAGTTGTACCCCTAGTCTTGGACTTTGATAGTATAGGGGTTTGCATTGATTGTATGCAACTTGTATATTCCATAGTTTTGGAACATGATGTATGGAATGGAAATGAAAGAAAAGAAAATTTTGGGCATGTATAAATGTGTGATGTAATGTAATAGAAGTAGAACTTCTTTATGTTGATGCTTTCCTTGTGCAACTCTTGTACTCCGTTCCTAGTTGGAACCTCGTGGATAAGCTTGTGTTGTGACGCCTTGGGCGGGTAGAAGGGACTCTATCCGTTCGGCGGTTCTGGGGCATGCGCCCGTGCGGTTATCCTTTCTACCTAGTTTGTGTTAAAGGCCCGACGGGGCGTGACAGTATATGTGTATATGTGTATATATGTATATATATATATATATATATATATATATATATATATATATATGTATATATATATATATATATATATATATAGCTTTTTGTGCTTCATGTTTCATAGTTAAAGGAAATGATAGTTAAGCATATCGCTATTATGTCATGAATCATGAATGAATTTATACATGTGAGAATTTTGTCTATGTCATGGAATGTAAGGTAATATGGACATCTCTAGTGACATTGAGACCTCATTGTTGAACCTAGAAAACGTAGTGCCATGGGACATAGGTGATGAATGTGGTGGTAGGTGAATCACTTGAATATGTGACTCGAACCTAGAACAGTGACATTATGGGGTATAAGACCAACCCTTGAGACCAAAAATAAAAAAATTATGGAACTCCAACCTACCCGATGGCCGAGGGTGCGCGGAATGCCACCTAATGCCAAGGGGGGACTCGAAGCCTCTGAGTCTATAATTGGGGGTGTGCGGCATGCCATCTAATATCATAGAGTTGGACAACTTCATGAGCTATGACAATATGGCTGGGGGTAAGCAACACATTGCTACCTAATGCCACGAGGATGGCGGTGCTCCGCTCTTGATTGACTCGAGGGTGAGTCGGGTGACATGTAGTAGGATAATGAAATAGTGAGGGGTAATTGCATCAACTTACTTGTGACATTTCATTATTCGGGCATGGATACATAAGCATGAATTTCTAGTTAAATTTTATTATGTTGGACTAACCCATGCTTATATTGTTTCTCTTTGGACCCGGTGGGTCGAGCTTCTCGCTAGGGTGGCTGTACCCACTGGAAACTATGTTTATAGTTATCACCTCCATATTTTTCAGGTCCTTCGGTGGGTGACGGACGGAGCATGGAAATGGCGTAATCGAGTAGATAGCATCCTTCCTCCTTTTGATGATACTCTAAATGGGCCCCTTTTTGGAACTTGTATCAAGTGAAAATGTGATGAAATTTTTGGGATGTAAATTTTGGGACTTAATTATGTATGTAATGAATGGTTAAATTTGTAATAGAATTAGATACTTTATTTCTCGATACTCTCCTTATACTATCATGTATTTAATTCCTGCTTGGAATGTGTACTTACTATTATGGTGACGCCTTGGGCGGGTAGAGAAAACTCTGCCTGTTCGGCGGGTCTGGTTCACGTGCCCGGTGGTGCTTCCGTTGTGAGCTCGGGGCGTGACAGACTAATGTGGTATCAGAGAGTAGAAATGGTCTAGGTGGACCTAGGAGACCCTAGGATAGAAACCTTAAGGAGCTAGGTTCGTGAGAGACGAGGATCTATGAAATTTTGGCGAAAGTTGAATCGATTGGGTCAATTGTGTATTCCTCTAATAAGATGTTGGAGGTAGATTCAAAGTGTGTTTTGTTCGTGTTGGTGGCCGACAACATAAAACCAAGTGAGGGGAATAAGCAACCCTTGCATGACTTTCGCCAAAATTGGGTTCGCTTTTGAATTCCTATCTTGTAAATGACTTAGAGGGTCATGATATTGGCCGAGGTCATTGTGTTTCAGGAAGTGATTCCGTGCGGAAGGCCACCGACGAGATCTACGCCAGAAGGGCCGAATGAGATCCCCGAGCAATCTGGGGCGGGCGGGGAGATGGATCTCCACAAGCAACTAACCGCGCTCATGGGGGTAATGCGGCAACAGGAGGATTAGATTAAGAAGCTCCAAGAGACCGTGTCACAGCAGGTGGCTGCAGTGGCCTGAGCGGGCTAGGAGCAGCATGTATCCCCAATCACCGTTCCGAACGTGGTGGAAGGGGTGGCCGCGGCGGCTGTATCGACGGCGGCGCGTCCTGCGCCATTGGTGGTCGCGGTCGATTCGAGTACTTCAGTTCCCGATCACGTGGCAGTGGAGGCAGAGAGTGAGCGTGCTCTCGCGGCCCTCATGACATTTAAGAAGTTCAATCCGTCTACCTTTGACGGAGAAACGATCGATCCATGGGTCGTGGAGACATGGGTCAACTCGATAGAGACCCTTTTCGAGGACCTCTACACCTTGGAGAGGAATAAGGTACACCTCGCCGCGCACTGCCTGGAGAAGTCGGCAAAGGTTTGGTGGAAGGGGGTCAAACGGGATAGGCCCTCTAGTCTCCCTCCTATAACCTAGAAGGAGTTTCGGGGATTGATGTTTACCATCTATTTTCCCGATAGCGAGAAGAAGAAGCTGCAGGAACAGTTCTGAAAATTGAAGCAAGGGAACCACACTGTGAGAGAGTACGAGCAGGAGTTCTCTCACGTCGTCAGCTGCATTTCGCATGTGGTGCGGGACGATCAAGACAAGGCTGAATGCTTCTTGCGTGGACTTCGACCGGAGATCCTTAGGGTCGTGCATTCCTTCAAGTTGCAAACGTTTGCCGAGGTTTTGGACCAAGCTCTATGGGTGGAGCAGGGCAATGCTTTCACGCGGGGAGGAACGCGAATTCTTCGAGAGGGAGATGGACAAAGGGAAGAAGCGGTCGGGTGGCTCGGTGGGTCAGTCGAGCACCAAGAGGCCGCCTAGGCACCCTCACTCACAGTCTTAAGCCCAGGGATTTCAGCCCACCCGATCCACGGCCGAGGTGCAACATCTGCGGTGGTCCTCATCGACCGCAGGTGTGCGAGCAGCAGGAAGGAAGGTGTTACAAGTGTGGGCAGCCGGGTCACATGCAGTTTGAGTGCCCGCTGGGTGACAGTCGGGCCCCATCTATGGCATCGACGCCCTCCTCTCCGCGACAGCTCGCGAGCATCCCAACCACAGCGATGTCTGCAGGGCGCACACTACCAGTGAGACAGCCAGAGGGTTCGTGACAGGTGCCGAGCGGCCGGGTATTCGTGACCTTGGTGGAGGGTCTGCTTCTAAGGACGTTGTGGCATGTATCATTCTAATCAACGGCATAAGATGTAGAACATTGTTTGACACGGGAGCATCACATTCATTTATCAGTCGGTCGTTTGCTATTACTCATGGTATAGACGTAGTAGATACCGAGCAGTTTAGACAGGTTTAAGTGCCAGAGCATGCATTCTGTGTTAGGAGTATATGTCATACCTGCCCTGTCAGAATAGGGAAGTGGGTTATGCTGGCCGACTTGTTGGTTTTGAACCAAATGGCCGAGTTTGACCTGGTGTTGGGAATGGATTGGCTCTCTAAGTACTATGCTACTATAGATTGTGAGAGCCGAGTGGTGACCTTTAAGGAACCGGGTCATGAAGAGCTTGTGTACCGGAGGTGTAAGGGCTCGCTCTTTGCTATCACGGTGTCCACGTCGCAAGCGAGGAAGCTTATTAGTAGGGGCTGTGTTGCCTTTCTAGCGACGGTTGTGGAAGACCGTGGGGAAACTCCGGCACTCGAGGACATTCCAATAGTCCGAGAGTTTTCGGATGTGTTTCCAATGGAATTGCCCGGAATGCCGCCAGACCGGGAGATTGAATTCGTGATCGACATACTCCCCGGGACTGTGCCAATTTCGAAGGCTCCGTATAGAATGGCATCGGCTAAGCTGAAGGAGTTGAAAGCTGAGCTGCAAGATCTGTTGGATAAGGGCTTCATTAAGCCAAGTGTGTCACCTTGGGGAGCCCTAGTATGGATTGGGATTCATTCTGAGTGCCATGAATTGATGCATCATAATCAAATTTCCCTCCATAAAGGCCATGTTGATATGAGGGATACGATGATACCGAAGTACTATCAAACTGTGTGTGCAAAGTATCATCCCTTCGTGGATGTCTAGTTCATACTGCCTCCAAACCTTCTCTCATCCCCCCATAATCTTGTGAGGTTCGTGACACGTAGCACCTTTTGAGGTAGGGACGCAAAGCTAGTGAAGTAATTATTATGCTAATTTAAGTTGATGAGTCATGAATTAGTCAACTAATTACGGCTACATAAATCGATCTTCTTCATCTTCAACACCATTAACAATTATTTGTTAAGAAGGATGTTCACTGCGGTAGTATGTAGACTACCATGAACTGAATAAGGTAACCATTAAGAATAAGTTCTCGTTGCTCCGAATCGATGACTTGTTCGATCAACTACAAGGGTCACGGGTGTGTTCGAAGATCGACTTGCAGTCCGGCTATCACCAATTAGATCAAGCCGGAGGATATGCATAAGACCGTGTTTAGAACGCGGTATAGACACTACGAGTTCATGGTTATGCCATTTGGGCTTACGAATGCCCCAACGGCATTCATGGATTTGATGAACCATGTATTCAAGCCACTTTTGGATAAATTTGTGGTGGTGTTCATTGATGAAATCCTTGTTTACTTTCGGAGTGATGTAGAACATGAAGAGCATCTCCGTGTAGTGTTGCAAGTTCTTCGAGAAAATAGGCTGTTCGCCAAGTTGAAGAAGTGCGACTTTTGGATTCGGAGGTCGCCTTCTTGGGTCATGTGATATTCGAGCACGGAGTATCGGTGGACCCAAAGAAAGTCAAGGCGATTAAGGATTGGCCCCGACTGACCAATGCCACCGAGGTGCGGAGTTTTCTTGGTCTTGCCGGGTATTATCGGCGGTTTGTGGAGTGACGATAGTGATCGAAACTTCAAAGAGTTGAAGGAGAGGTTGACCTCAGCACCGGTCCTTGCTTTGCCGATTGCAGGGGAAGGCTTTGTGGTTTACAGTGATGCGTCGCGCCAAGGCCTTGGGTGTGTACTCATGCAACGTGGGCAGGTCATTGCTTATGCCTCCCGCAAGTTGAAGAGCTATGAGCAGAACTCCCCCACCCATGACTTGGAGTTGGCGGCGGCGGTCTTCGCACTCAAGTTGTGGAGACACTATCTGTATGGTAAGCGTTGCGAGGTGTACACGAATCATAAGAGTTTGAAATACCTATTCACTCCAAAGGAGTTGAACCTGAGACAGCGGGAGGTGGTTGGAGTTGTTGAAAAATTAGGACTTAACTATCATGTACCATCCGGAGAAAGCTAATGTGGTGGCCGATACACTCAGTAGGAAATCCATGGAAAATCTTGCAACAACGATCACCACCCAGCCGCAGTTGGTTTTGGAAATGCGGCGATTCGGCTTAGAGGTTGTACCCCCGGGCGCAGTAGCAGTAGTAGCAGCAGCAGCTTGCTGCTGCTCTGCTCGCAATAGCAGCAGCAGCAGTAGTAGCAGTTTGCTGCTGCTGCCGCCTTGCAATCAGCTGCAGCAGCAGCCTCGCAGCAGCAGCAGAGGGAGAGAGTGTGAGAGAAAAAGGAAAAGAGAGAAAGAGGAAGGAAGAGGGAAAAGAAAAGAAAACGTACGCGCGATTCGTGCCGAATGCAAACTTCAAAACCCCTTCTTCAATTTCATCTTCTCTTTTCTTCTCTTTCTCTTCTTCTCTTTTCTTTCTTTCCTCTTTCTTTTTCTTTTCCCCTGCAGGGAAGATTTTTCCCTGCAGGAAAAATCTAGAGAGAGGGAGAGAAAAAGGAGGACTTAGTGGGATTCCACTAAGTTGCCCTTTTGCAACTTAGTCCACTAATTTTTTTAATTACAATTTAGTCCTCATCATGCACAATTGGCATATTTTTATCCGTTTTCGCGTCAATTTCGCGCCAAAACGGATTCACTTCACCCCAATTTCATGCTCACACGCTACTCGGCAATCCACGCAACATCCAAACTGCAAAAACATTAGGATTCTACATCCTTCCCTCCTTCAAAAAGTTTCGTCCTCGAAACTAATAGGCGAGCCCCACTTGATAACCGCAATTAGACGGGAGGAAGTAGAATTAGCTCTACTCAGCATCCCATTCTCTCACATAACGTCTCGTTTCACTTATAAATTAAATTAACGAGTCTCGTTCCCCATAAGCTGGACTTAGAATTTTCTTCCTGACGACTCCTATACTCGGTTCTAGAACGAGATCACTCATTGAAAGAGATTAACTGCTCAATGCTTCATAGTTGAACCAAGCAAACTCCGGTCAAATCTCAGATCTCGAAAGGCCTCCATAGGGCTAATCAATGTTTCACGCCTTACAGACCACAGAATCACCTTATTCACCAGTGTAAACGCAAATGCAATAACTTATTATCATTTATTCTATACAGCTCTTTTGTCAATGTAGAACTCTTTCTTGGTGTTGTCATGCCGTCTTCCATCGACTAACATGTCAGAACATATAGCCTCTTGAACACTTTTGTCCCTATAATACCTTGTATGGAGCTATCATGGCGCTTGTCTAGCGACTGAGATTACATACCAACTCTGCTAGTGCTAAGCATTGCTCTAATTGAGGTGAGTACTCCATGAACACTGTCAATTAAAATGTGAGCAAATCTCTCAGATTTGGAACTCAATGTCTCATTGTCGGATGTCTACATAGCTTTTCTGGCGACTTTGGACTGTCAGAGAGTGTCGACATACAAGTATCACCTTCTCCTCCATTCCTCTGAAGATGTCTGGGTCAAAGGTACTCAACCCCTGTGTCTATATAAGACCTTGTCTTAGCCATCTCGATCCTCGCCAGGCATCCGAGAGTTTCAGTAAACATTGTTAAGGCTTAGTGTTGCTACCACCCTTCCAAAAAGTGAGACAACTCTTGGCTCGCTATTAGATTCAGTTGAGATAAGCACTCCATTGGGTGGCATACTTTATAGAAACTTTGTCGATCGAGCCCAAATGGCACCATGTCCATGCAGAGATCGTTATACTCCAGCCACAAAATCTATCGTGATCGTCTCAGTGCCAAACAAGGACTGAAAGGTTGAAACGTGTTCCGTTCTTACTTGCTAACATGTCACCTTTAAGTCTCATTTCCTCAAGCCATGACACACGATAGTTCCTCTAGGGTGAACTGCATAAGGAAAACGGTAAGCCTTCTCAGAATGTCTTCACGGAGCACTGAATCTACTAGCACACGCAACCGATCGCGGAATCGACGTGTATCAACCCTACACTCAACTCTCCCACGAATTCATGATTCAGCGCATCTGCCATCATCTAAGTTCTTCCAAAATGATCTTGGATAAGCATGCTATAGTCCTTCAACAATGCCAAACATTAGTTACGGCCCTTACGATCCGAGTTACACCCTCTCGATGAGCTCTTAATCATATGTAGGGTAAAACATACACGAGTATCACATCATATCATCTTAGCCTGTCTTCCAAACCACTGCTGGATGCGTCACTGTAAATCACACTTTCGTTTCGTCAGCGTTGAGAGAGCAAGGATTGGAAGTGTCACCCTTAGGCAAAGCAAACTATATACTTCCATAACCACCATTAGTTTGGACGTTCCTGAGGGGCATCGTTTGAATCACTAGTCACTATCACTACGTGACCCAAGAACACTACTCCTCAGAGTCAAAACCTGCACTTTTAACCTGGTACTTACATCGCGCAAAACTTCAAGTATCTCTTATATGAAACAATACTTCAGGAATAATGAGGAGCTCATCAAGGGGTGCCGCACGAAATCGATCCAAGATCAACTTGAAAGTTCCATTCCTCAAACTCACACATACCGCGGAGACATTTCTCAATTCAAACGGCATCTCTGTAAGCTCTTAATATTCCTACCACATTTTGCGTGCCATTTTTGGTGTCTTCTCTAACTTGATCTCTACAACGTTATCGCCAATTGAGAGTGTCTTAATGTAGTTGATCCTAGTTGATCCTGGAAAGAGTACGAACTCCTTGTAGCCAATCACAAGGCTGCAGATACTACTGATACGAGGGTAACTTTTATTCAGCTCTTTTCACTCCCCATATACCTAATACGTTATGTCTTCAAGATTACTGCAATCCCTGAAACTATTTCAGTTACAACTCTATCTCCACGTCCCATGGTCCATCAAGTAGCTCCAGAGAGAAAACATTTGCAATTTATCAGACTTCAAGACTAGGTTTAAATCCCAATACCACTAAAAGCTCCTCACCGACCGTTGCCAAACAGGGTACACAACCACAATGCATGATCCGTCTTGCTCTTGGAGTAGGGATCCTCAAGGCGAAAAGAGTAGTCCAATAACTCCTACGACACCTCCTCCTACTCCGCTTGTCACATACTACGCTCTTCATCCCATAATTTATAGTCACGATCTAGTGAGTGAACTCATCCATCTTCAGCACAACATCAGAAACCCGCAGCCGTCTCAGGACTAATAGGTCTGTGGGGCATCATCCACAAGCTCAACCACATCGTCCCAAAGTCTAATACCATAAAGTCCCAAGTCCATGCTACCAAGACATGATCACTGCACTTATCCACCGGATAAGCCACTACCATTCACTCTTCCAAGGCCAAAATTGTTAAGGCCAAATCCTCAACCATATGGAGTTTAATGTCGACATTGCTGACAGGGCTGTGAATGCCGTCCAAGGACTCACAAACCGTCGAACCTTAGCTGCTCATGGGAGAAACGCTAGCCTTCCCTCGACCTACCCTGGAAATCGTCTCTCTCGTAGGGTACAAGTGGTTTGAGAAGAAGAACGCACCAAGAGGGAAGGAGAGAGGATACAAGAAGAACTGCTTCCTCAACAAGAATGAAAGGCTTCATAATCAATCCTAAGATCTCGTGATACCCAAGTAGGGAAGAAAAATTCAAAGAATCAAACAAGAACTAGATGTATAGGCTGGAACTCTTAAAGATAACCAAAAACTGCAAAAACGAAGGTCGAAACAATTGAATATTGAATTTGGGTCCCAAACTCAGCTGGCATGGCTATGCTATGCAACACGTAGATCTCAAAAAGTGTTCTCCGAATTGGGGTTGCACGCTGAAAACGGACACCTGAGCGAAAAGTTATGCCTGTTTGAAGTTTGCTCGCACCGATACACGTTTGCGCGAACCCAAAAGAATTTTCTACTCAACCAAACCTCATTGCATCGCTTCAACCACCATATTAGCTGCCTCCGTAGGTCTGCGGCTGATGCAGCCCTCCAGAAATAATACACAGCATCTGATCTTGTAACTGCACCTGTCTGTATTCCACCAACAAGCTTAATTCCAATTAACGGCACCTTACCAAGACGATCCTCCCTAGACTGAACAACCCAGTTACATCCTTTACTGATCACTTTTCGCCATTGCCTCGTAATGATTCCCTTGTAAAGCCCCTCCAAGCTAGGGCACAAAGTCCATCCAGCAATCTTGCTGTGTTCTCGACCTTGTCTGATCAGCTTCAACCTTACGAATAGGGCAAGTGCGGCCTATATTATAATTGTCCACGCCAAGTCGTCAAAAGTGCCTAAAACAGAACATGCAGCAATCAGCAGAAACGGCGTACCAGAAAGACCCAATAAAGCGAAAGTCCAGAAGGACCTCACTCTTTTCTTCTATGACATTACGTTGTCTGCAGCCAACATAATTATCCAGCAAGAAAGAGGCGTATCCTTCAATCACTCTTCAGTTCCTTTTGCAGAGTGTACTCGACCCAATCTAGTGACTTTCGCCAAACATCACGCCTCTCACGTCCTAACTCCTAAGGTTCACCAAATCCTAAGGTTCCTAGGTCCACATGACCTATTCACCCAAATCTGTCACGCCCCGAGCTCGCAGCGGAAGACTACAGGGCACGAACAGATCCGCCGAACGGACAGAGTTTTCCCTGTCCGAGCGAAGCGACAACAAAATCAACAGTTCCCAAGTGATTCAAGAAATCATCTATGCCATATTCACATTACAAGAAATAACAAGCGACATGTATCAGAGCACTAACTACACGCTAAACTACTGCACATCATGTACTACATTAAATAAAAACTCAACCTTAACCAAAATACAAGGAAAAGAGGCCTAGCCCTCGCCAATACAAGAATGTAGTACAACGTCGCACTCTATCTGGTGGTTTTCTAAAGTATAGACATGCTGGTAGAGGATGCTATCTACTACGCGATCTCCCTCACCTCGATCAGCCGTCAGTATACGTACCCCTGCAAAAACGAACCACAACAAGGTGTGAGAACTACTGAAAAGTAGTTCCCAGTGGGTACGGTCGGCGATAACCACGACCTTCCCACTAGGTCTACTGGAGGCCAGGCTGATGAAAGGATAGTAAAAGCTGCAATAAATGAATAACGGAAAGATAACTGGTAATACTGTAAACAGGTAAACGATCTGAACAGATAAAAAGAAAGTACAAAAACTAACTACCTGGCTATAACCTGCATAGAGAAGTGTCAGGCAACAATAAATGAATAACCACAAATACTGTAAATAGATCTCTGTCCAGGTCATGCGAAAAAGGAAGGTAACTAAATAGTGTATGCATCAACGTCACTACAACAACAAATACTGTAATCATACCCAATCGCAACGACCGGCTCGCTCGTCCGGTCAAGCCTGCACCCGCCTAGTATGAGGTCACACTCCCATGAGTGTGACAGCACCCTCAAAACTAGGCTACTGTCTTACTAACACCAGCCAGCAATCCGGAGTGGCACTCGAGGGGAGCGACCCCTACCGAGTAACATATCACATAGCTCATAGCTCATATACTGCCAAGCTCAAAGTGGTCTTGCAGGCTATGGTCTGGATCATGATCAATACTGTCACAATATCACAATGTCATGGCGTAACCATACATCAATATCACAAGATAAATCCAATGTCCTTAGAGTAGTCATGGGGTAAGCAGAGAGTCAAACATCACAAGATCAATCCAATGTCCTCAGAGAGATCAATCCAATGTCCTCAGAGTAGTCATAAGCTAAGCAGATGGTCAAACACCACAAGAGAATATGCATACTACTCAATGGATTCAGTGGTCTCTACTCAATGCTGATAGGAAAATGATTCGAGGGGCTCAATTCAATGCCAATATGTCCGAAGATCTAGCCACAAAAGTTTCACGAACCCTCGTCCTCTACTATGTATTTCACGATAGGACAGGTGTGGCCAACATTAGCTTCAATCAGGGAATAGACTATTCAACTTATATCATTTCTACCGACAACTAAAATCATAAATAGAGCATACGTTATGTCATCGACAAATCACATAAACGCTCATGAGGAAATTGGGCTTCTACGCGAGTCTGAGAATCAAAATGATTTATATATACGCCTGTGCATTCAAACAGACATAGAGGGAAATCCGTCATTTTCGACGACTCGGTACCCACCTCAACATGCCGCGTCGGCCAAACTAGACAATCCGCCATCCACGTGCTCATCCCCTAGCTCAACGGTCGCCCAGAGCACTAAACAAGGAAAACATCCGAAATGTCGATCAAAAGTCTACTTTTTTACTTGAGCTTAATTTCTACAAATTGAACATTAAATACCTTAAATTGCGACTAATCGAACATGCGTAGAGCTTGAATTCCCGCTCCTAATCATCCTGCAAGCGTCAATTTGGAGTTTAGCGTTGCGAATTTTGCCGAGTTTCCACTCTATTCCATTCCTTCATTTTCCTTCCCTTTTCTTTCATTCTTCTCCCTTTTCTCTCTATCTTTGTTTCCTTTTCTTCATTCTCTCTTTTCTCATCTTCTATTTCATCTTTTCTTTTCTTTTTTTTCTTTTTTTTTTTCTTCTTTGCTGCCCTGCAGCAGCTATTACTGCTGCTGCTGCTTGTGCAGTCAGCAGGAGCAGCAGCTGCTGCTTGTGCAGTCAGCAGCAGCAGCTGCTGCTGCTCTGCACTTCAGCAGCAGCAGCAGCTAGCTTCTGCTGCTGCCCTGCTGTCAGCAGCAGTAGCAGCAGCAGCTAGCTTCTGCTGCTGCCCTGCTGTCAGCAGCAGTAGCAGCAGCAGCTTGCTGCTGCTATGCTCGCAATAGCAGCAGCAGCAGCAGTAGCAGTTTGCTGCTGCTGCCGCCTTGCAATCAGCTGCAGCAGCAGCCTCGCAGCAGCAGCAGAGGGAGAGAGTGTGAGAGAAAAAGGAAAAGAGAGAAAGAGGAAGGAAGAGCGAAAAGAAAAGAAAACGTACGCGCGATTCGTGCCGAATGCAAACTTCAAAACCCCTTCTTCAATTTCATCTTCTCTTTTCTTCTCTTTCTCTTCTTCTCTTTTCTTTCTTTCCTCTTTCTTTTTCTTTTCCCCTGCAGGGAAGATTTTTCCCTGCAGGAAAAATCTAGAGAGAGGGAGAGAAAAAGGAGGACTTAGTGGGATTCCACTAAGTTGCCCTTTTGCAACTTAGTCTACTAATTTTTCTAATTACAATTTAGTCCTCATCATGCACAATTGGCATATTTTTATCCGTTTTCGCGTCAATTTCACGCCAAAACGGATTCACTTCACCCCAATTTCATGCTCACACGCTACTCGGCAATCCACGCAACATCCAAACTGCAAAAACATCAGGATTCTACATGTATATGAGAATTTTGCCAATGTCATGGAATGTAAGGTAATATGGACATCTCTAGTGACATTGAGACCTCATTCTTTAACCTAGAAAACGTAGTGCCATGGGACATAGGTGATGAATGTGGTGGTAGGTGAATCACTTGAATATGCGACTCGAACCTAGAAAGGTGACATTATGGGGTATAAGACCAACCCTTGAGACCAAGAATAAAGAAATTCCGGAACTCCAATCTACCCGACGGCCGAGGGTGCGCGGAATGCCACCTAATGCCAAGAGGGGACTTGAAGCCTCGGAGTCTATGATCGGGGGTCTGCGGCATGCCACCTATCATAGAGTTGGACAACTTCATGAGCTATGACCGTATGGCCAGGGGTAAGCAACATATTGCTACCTAATGCCACGAGGATGGCGGTGCTCCGCTCTTGATTGACTCGAGGATGAGTCGAGTGACATGTAGTAGGATAATGAAATAGTAAGGGGTAATTGCATCAACTTACTTGTGACATTTCATTATCGCGCATGGATACATAATCATGAATTTCTAGTTAAATTTCATTATGTTTGACTAACCCATGCTTATATTGTTTCTCTTTGGACCCGGTGGGCCGAGCTTCTCGCTTGGGTGGCCGTATCCATTGGAAACTATGTTTATAGTTCTCACCTCCATATTTTTCAGGTCCTTCGGTGGGTGACGCCACGGAGCGTGAAAAGGGCGTAGTCGAGTAGATAGCATCCTTCCTCCTTTTGATGATACTCTAGATGGGCCCCTTTTTGGAACTTGTATTAAGTGAAAATGTGATGAAATTTTTGGGATGTAAATTTTGGGATTTAAAAATGTATGTAATGAATGGTTAAATTTGTAATAGAATTAGATACTTTATTTCTCGATACTCTCCTTATGATATCATGTATTTAATTCCTGCTTGGAATGTGTACTTATTACATGTGGTGACGCCTTCGGCGGGTAGAGGAAACTCTGCCTATTCAGCGGGTCTGGTTCATGTGCCCGGTGGTGCTTTCACTGTGGGCTCAGGGCGTGATATTGGGGGTGTTTATTGCAATTGTTGAAACCCTATAAAAGAGAGAAAGTCTCAGCCAACTTCCCCACTTGCATACCGAAGAGAAAAACACTCTTTTCTCTTCTCCTCTCTCTAGTTGAGATCTCTCCAGAACTTGGAGATTTGAAGGAGTAAGCTTAGAGGGAGCTTCTTGAGTGGAGAGCAAGCTTCTTGTAGCAAGAAGAAGCTTAGAGAAAGCTAGGGCAAAGGTGAGTTTTTAGGGTTTGAGTTGGGGTTTTGGATTTAAACCTTCTAAATAGAATTTTATCAAATCCTAGACTAATCTAGACTACAAATTGTAGAGATTAGCCATTGAAATTGGGTTTTCGAATGAATTTTGAACAACTTAATTTCAAGAAATAAAAATATTTTGGGGTTCGAAAGAGCTAATGAACCGTTCTTATTATTTTAGGGCAAGAAAGTTTGGAACTAAGCTAATAGCCCAAGAGGAGCCTAATTACAAGTGACTACAAGCAATTAGGAGCATTTTGAGGTGGTTGTGCTTCACCGAAATGATTTGGTCTGTTTCACGTCTAAATTGTATAGTTTCATTGAAATTATGCATGTGGATAAAGTAGCATAATTGGTAAAATTGACATGTATTAATGTATTTTTACTTTAGATACAATGATGCTATAAAATGCGAACTAGACATTTAATGAACTATGTATTCTTATGTGTGGACAACTATGATGATGACTATGATACTCTCTAGAGGCATTAGAGAATGAACTTGTATGTGGACTTAAACCTAGTGCCATTGAACATAGAGTTGGAAAAGATAGTGGTAGGACGACCACTTGGGCATAAATGATATTAAACCTAGAAAAGTTGACACATAGGGCAAAACATATTGACCCCTGATAAGATTACGAAAGCGGCAATTCCGCTACCTGTGAAGGGCAAAAACGGGGATGGCGATTCCATTTCCCAGCACCCAAAGTGTGTGGCAATTCTGCAACTTGTGGACTTATGGCTGAGTGGTGCGGCGACTCCGCTACCTAATGCCAAGATAAAGGCAGCGATTCCGCATGTGATTGACTCGAAATAGAGTCGAGTGACATGATTAGAATGATGAAACTAGTGAGTAAAAGATAGTTATGTCGTATGAGTAGGCTTCATTATCATAACTAGAGGCATAAGCATGTTTATTTCAAGTGCATATATTAGGAATTTATATACTAACTTGTTTATATATATTGTACTAATCCATAATTATGTTGCCTAACTTTGGACCTGGAGGGTCAAGCTTTTTCCTTCGGTGGTCGTACCCACTGTATTAAAAAGTATATTAACCCGGGGATCGATCTAGGATCTATCAAATAGCTAGAGGGGGGATTAATAGTTATATAGGCCAAAAACACAAAACTCGATAAAATAAAAATAAATGCGAAAAATAAAAATTGCACACTAAGATTTACGTGGTAAAAACTCCAACCAAAAGTAAAAAAATCCACAAGACTAACACGTGATAACAATCCACTAAGAAATAAAAGATTATAAGGTGATTACCGACTCCATGGACTCAAACCACTCTTTTATCTTTTTTGAATCTTGCACACACCAACGGGTAGTCCACGCCCCACATCCGAATCCACGAACGTCACTCGAATCTACGAGCACCAACAGTTCAAATCGACGAATCGTCTTGATCACGTCGAATCCATGACGCCTATTTGAATCCACCAGTGTACTCTGTCTGGAGCAAGAATAACCAATTGTTGGTGATGATTTATTGCTTAGAAGAACATTAAAGATATGTGGAAATAATCTCTAAGCAATTCTCAAATTGATTCTAGAAGAACATTAAGAATTAGGACACCAAGAATCAATTTGAGAGAAATTTATTGTAAAAGATGAGAAAGACAGCTACCTATAAGCTTATAGGATTTCTAAAAGATAATTTATGCCTAACCACGTTTTAGAGATACCCCCACATCTTATTTATAGACTTAGGAGATATTAGAATCAGATTAGGATTAAAAAAATAGATTTAAAAAAACTCACGACGGGTTCAGGGTTCGGACCTTATATGCAGGGTTCAGACTTTGATGTTTGGAAAAACATCAAGGTTCGGACCTTGCCTGCAAGGTCCGGACCCTCCCTGCAAGGTCCGGACCCTCCCTGCGAAGCAACCTAGGAGACTTTCGGGGTCTGGATCCTCTTTCGGGGTCTGGATCCTCCCTCAGGGTCCGAATCCTGAAATATGAAAAACATAAACTTTGAATATGTATCAATTTATACCTATTCTAATGTCATCCAAACACATGTAAATGTTCATAAATCACCACTAACTTTACGTAAGTATACCTGAGAGTCGTGAGCTTCAATATGTAAGCCTTCGAATCTTCGATCTTTATATCATCTTCTTCAACCCTTCAAGACTCCAGAAGACTCTACGAAATTTGCCAACACAAAATTTATAACAATCTCCCTCTTTGTCAATTTCATGATAAAACCCCAAAATTACATAAAAACACCCAACAACTCTCAGCTCACAAAAAAAATTAAAATTCATTACCATCACCAAAATAATAAACTTCTCGCGTGAAAGATCCAAACAAAATACAAAATTACAGCTTTGTAACTCTTAAAACAAACTCTATAACTTAGACATAATTGGAGTCTTTCAAGTCTTTAAAGACCTGCAAAAAGATAACTTTCTCCACGAACAAAGTTAGTAATAAAAATATTAAAATCTCTTTCCCTTTGTTCATGCGTCTAAGTTGTAAGCAAAATTTGAAATTCAAAACTGTCACAATCTTTCTTCCTCTTTTCTTTATAAAATTTTCAATATCATCACCTCTCTCCCTTTTTTGTCAAAAAAATTGCCAAAATAAAAACATCAAAAATAGAGAGAGTGGGGAGAAAAATCAAATAGGAATATCAGTAATGTAGCATACCAGAAACACGAGTTTAAAATCTTTTTCAATTACAAAACAACTTGTGAAAAGTATTAAAACTATGATGATTGCAATATGAAATAATAGTATTAGTGCATGAACAACATAAATTCACATAGATTTCTTTCAATCCATATCAATTCTATAAAAAATAAGAATTTTACTGCAAAATCACCAAGAAGTGGATAAACTATTACAAAAAATTTTAATTCATATAAACTTCAAAGGTAGGCCATCAAAAATAATCTAGAGGTCCAAAAGCTATTAAGATATAACAGATTATAAAGATGACTATAAAGATTCACCAAATGATATAAATTCGTCGTATAAACTTTCAAATTTGAGATAGAGCAAATGATGAACCAAGGGTGGCTGTTTGAGCATCTTTTCATACTGTCCACCTTATAACGACCCAATATATATATATATATATATATATATATATATAATTTGGCTGGAATACTATTAATAGCACCAAGTCATTGGTGCTATTAGGTTTTCGGCCCTTGGATGAAAGAATGTGCGGTTAGGATGATAGTGGTTCCCGGTTAGGTTGATAGTGGTCCCCTAGGATTGAGTGCATGGTTGGTTGAATAGTATGATCTAACAGTTAGAAATGATGAAAGGGGTAAATCTAACGGCAGAAAATTTGGTAGCACCAAGTCCTTGGTGCTATCGATAGTATCCCAGCCGAACTCTCTCTCTCTCTCACTCTCTCTCTATATATATATATATATATATTTATATATGCATACTTTTTCAACCTCTTAGGTTATGCATTTAAGTTTCATGTGGTAACTTCACACACTTACCGGACGATCGAGGTGGCAGCTCTTTTCTATATGTGGTGATAGTTTTTACACTCCCTTTGGGATAAAACTCTTTCGACATCTTTTAAGCACTTGGAGTATTTCTCATTTTATCCTTTATATATAAAACTCTACCTCAATTATGCAATTTCTTATTTGAAATTTTTTTTGACAAGTTTTAGTCTATTAGCAAGCATATATTCATCAAATTCAACACACACAATCGAGATAGGTTAAGTGCCTAAAGATCACACATGATTACTTAAATTTGATGAATATAAGTCTTAAGAATTTCTATAATAAAATATCTTCATCAATAATGAAAGTGAAGTAAAACTGACTAGGTGTAATGAAAGTAAATCTATTAATGTTCAAAGCACTATTTAACATAGTAATCATCCATCATACTTCTAAAAATAGTAAACAAAAATTTAAAAATCGTAACAATGAAGACACCTAAAAATATAATGTAAATCAAAAGAGATAAAAGCAATAAAACTGACCAAAGCACTACATTAAGTCAATACAATTTAAAACATAATACAATAAAAGATATCACCTTTCCAATTCCAGACTTTCCGGATTGTTGGTTATCTTAGTTTGTTGAAGTTAGGTGCTGATTATTTTGACTTTCGATCACCCTTTGGTCTCCACATCGCATTCGTCTTTGTATGTCGCATTCGTCTTTGTATGCACTATTTGTTGTGGCTTTGACTTTTGGTTGATCTAGGGCACTCGATTTGATTAATGTTGCTTTTGAATTCGTGAACGTCGTCGAGTGAATGTAGATGCCGATTGTTGTCTAGAAGATGCCACTTGAGTTTTCTTTCCGTTTCTGGGGTACGTCATCTTAATATGACCTTTTATCACTCATCTATGACATAATTTATCCTTCACTTTTGTTGAGATTGTAGATGTAGAACTTTTACTCTTCTCAACATATGTTCGTTCATATCCAACCCAAGTTTACTTGTTTGACCCAATCTAAGCATGTCATCAAGCTTTTTCGATCCGGAGGAGAATTTTTGAATGTCGGACTTGAGTTTGTGTACTTGTGTGGTCAAAACTTTGTTGGAATCATGAATTTCCTTATGTTGTCTTTCTAGAAAACCAATCTTCTCCTAATGTAATTTGATCATTGTCTCCGATTAGTCTAGCTTCTTTTGAAGGATCTTATTGTTCTTCAATATCGACTCCCGTTCATCTTCAAGAGCTTTAGTTGTAGTTTTCAATGTTTTGTACTCTCATCCTCAAGCTCAAGCAAACACTTGCTCAGCTTTTTATTGAACTTAGCCATCTTCTTAGATTTGATGAGTAGTTGATTGTATGCAATGGTCGTCCAACTCTCCCTCACTTTCGCTATCGTCGCTCGACGTTCCATGCAAAACGTGAGAAGGAAAAGAGTCAGTAATAATAGATGATAAACACGTAGCTAAAGAAGTGGGTAGAGAAGTATGAGCATAAAGAGCTATAATATTTTTATCCTCATCACTTGAGGTCGATTCATCAGAAGTAAAATTATCCCAGGTTCTAGCTTGCAAAGCCTTCTTTTTAAAGGATTTCTTAGTGAAACAATCCGTAGAAATATGACCGTAGCCTTTACACTTGTAGCATTGGCTTTTCTCTTCAAAATCATCTTTTTTTTTAGAAACTTTTGCAAGTTTCTTGTCTTTTGATGATTTTGAACTTGAAGATTCTTTTGAAGAAGTTTTAGATGTAGATCTATTAGTTCTATTGTCACGCCCCGGGCCCTAGCGAGGACCTACCAGGCACATGCACAGACCCGCCGTGTGCACCAAACACCCCTCGATGCACAAGGCGTCTATGACAACAACAATAAGAAGTAACAGGAGTACATCCTAAACACGGTGATCAGAGCAAGTACATAATTCTACTACTAAATCAAGCTGACATAAAACTACAATCTCAAGATATACAATAAGATTATACATCTTAAATGCTAAAAGATCGTCCAACCAAATACAACTATGCACCTTTCACTCAAAATAAATAGAAAGGCGTCAAGGGTCCATCTATAACATCATCGTAGAGGCTCTAGCTAGTTGCTAACCCCTCGCCACGATCCCAAGCCTCTCCCGTTGTGGAAGGCTCTGAAACAAAAACCCAACAACAATGGGGGTGAGAACTATTAAATAATAGTTCCCAGTGGGTAAGCCGCCGAGAGTGGCGAAATACACTAGGTCAACTGAGGCATAGATAGTATAAGCTGAACATAAAGCATAAAGCAGTAAATGCTAGACAATAATTCTACTACTATCATGCCTCCAAGTGACTATATCATCTATATGAATATGATTTCTACTATCATATGCACAAATATGTTTTTTGCTCTAGTTTACATGCATGTCCATCATTATGCTATAAATAGTAGTTAAAGGAAAACCTTTTCATTAACATCATATGTCCATGCTACTATACTAATCATCATGAGTATAGGTTTACTACCACTATGATTGACGATGCAAGTAGTGACTAATATGAATGTCTAGCTACAATGAATGCATCCAAATGGTGTCATGCTAAGTAATACCACAAGACAACAACTCACTACCATGTCCAACTATCACTTTTATATGCATCAATCAACTGTGATGTATTATGTCAAGTTTACTTAGCGTTTACCCAATCAACGAGGGGACTTACACAAGGTAACGTCCCGGCTTGTGCCATGCCTAATGGCCCCGTGGTAGTCAACATCCTCACGCTAAGAATGAGCCTTCCCCACGGCAATCCACTTCGGCGCCCAATCCCGCACGGACGAAATAACTGTCGCAAAGGCTAACTCCGAAGTGCCGGCTTGTAGGGAGCGACCCTCACAAGCATGTGCGAATGAGCACAAGGGCAAACAAGCGCAGATCATAAGCATCGTATCCAATGCCAACATGTCCCAATCATCATGTCTGAAATATGGAATCATAACATCGACTCGAGGGTCGGAACTATAACACTTAGGCCATACTTGTTTTTAAATTACCTGTTGGTAAGCCTCTACCAATATGCAACATGTCTCTAACATGCAAATGTTCACATCTCACTTTACTAACGAGAATGGATCTACATCTCATTAATGACCCCAACGGGTTACTATCATATACTATTACCAAAGACCTTTTCCAATGCATTACACTAATGCCGATTCCAAAGCATTCTACCAATGCTATAATCAATGCATTCTACCAATGCTATTTCCAATGCATTATACTAATGCCAACAAAACCATAGTTCATGACATGCATAAGCTACATAAACCTCTACTATATAGAGTATAAAAGTCATCATGCAAGTATTTATTTTTTATTAACAAAGTGATGGTATGCAATTACCACTTATATAACCAATGTATGAAAACTCTTTCCTCATGTCTTAAACATGGAATACCAACCAATGACCCAAGGGTCTAGCACTAAGTCATGATGTCAACCTTGTTGTTCACCTAAGTGAAGTGCAACATACTTAGTTTTGCATTTTGTCATGTCCTTTTTTTTCTCTATAGCAAGCATACTTTAGTATGTGTAACTGAATCACTCATCCATTAGTCATGTAGTGTCTCATATGACACCACTCATCTCTAACATGCATATCTTAAATAGCATTACATGAATACGTCATCACAATACTAGTGTAAGTACCCTTGCATGCATATCATTCTCACAATACTCTACTATATGGAGTATACCACTTTTCACATGCAACATGTGTATATCATGTGTTTACAATTTCTACCATGTTATAAATAGCGCAAATATGCATCAATTCAATCCTATAAGAAGATAGGAGACATAGGGGGAGTTCACCCATTTCGGTGAGGTCCGACCCACCGGATACTCATCGAAACCTCGTCGTTCCTTCAAACGAAGTTGTCCCCTAAGCTTCATACGCCCTAAGAGAATTTTCCAAGGGGTCACAAGTTTCGAACGAACACATCTCAAAAATCACCATAATACAAGAGAAAAATGGGTGGAAATTATCTTTGATCAAGTAAAACTTGTCCAAAGTCCAAATCAAGGTTAGGGATCTTCAAATCCAACCTAAAGCATCATTCTACATCCATCAATTCTAATTCAAGAGCTCATAATCAAGAAACCCTAAATCAAACCCTAGTTTCTACCAAACTAGGTTTACATCCAAAAATTCATGCAATACTCACACGTAGAGGGTGTAAAGAAGCTACAAACCTCTACAAAAGCTCCAATCCAAGCCAAAAGATGCTAGGGTTGGAGATCCATCCACAAACAAGCCTTCTCCAACAAATCCAAGCTTCCTCCAAGGTCCAAGATGCAAGCACCCATGGAGAAGATGAAGAAAAGATAAGAAAATCCAAGCATTAGAAGGGGTTTATAGAAGAAAACCCAAAGAAAAGAGGAAGGAAACTCACCTCTCCTCCTTCTCCAACCTCAGCCAAAAGAGAACCATGAGAGGGTTGAGGGAATATATAACATGACGTAACAATATCTCGAAAGGCCCCTCAAAACTCAGAAAATGCAAAACTGCACGAAACTGCAATCTGCTGCACTGCGTTCCGGTACCTCAAAATTAGTACCGGAAAAAATTGAATCTGTTCCGGTACCCAGATTCCAGTACCGGAACTAACTCAATATGTTCCTGTACCCCAAATCCAGTACCTATACCCAGTACAAATTCTGCACTTTTTGCATAAATTGATCTCCGGAGTCCGTTTTCGCACTTTTTAAGCCCCGAAAACACCTCAAAGCTCTCCAAACTCAATCGAATTCTCTATAATAGTCTAAAGCACTATTCTCTCACTAGAACTCCACAATTTGCGAGACCGGGGGAGGGCGGGGGCTTGCTGCGGGAGATCGAGGGGCGGGGGGGGGGGGACGGGGAGTGCTGTGGCTAAGTCTGCGGCTGAGGCTGCTGCGGCTAAGTCCGCGGGGGCTGCTGTGGCCGAGACCGGGGGAGGGCGGGGGCTTGCTGTGGCTGAGACCGAAGGGGGGGGGGGACATGGTTGGGGAACCATGGTTTTTTTTTTTTGAGGGAGGGGGAGGGTGGGGGGGAGGCATGGTTGGGGAACCATGGTTTTTTTTTTTTTTTTGGAGCGGAGGAGGGAGCGGGGGGGAGGGGACCATGGTTGGGGAACCATGGTTTTTTTTTTTTAGGGGGGGGGGGGGGGGACATGGTTGAGGGACCACACCTGAGCTTCAGGAGGGACACAGACGAGCCGGCGAGGACTCATGGCCGCCGGGGAGGAGGAGGAGCCGCCGAGGGGTGGGGAGAGGAGTGGGTGGGTGGGAGGAGATTGTTTTGGGGGGAAAACTTAGGGTTTTCTTTTGGGAGAAGGAAAAGATTGGGGGGAAAGAAAAAAATTCAGAAATTTTTTCTTTCACATATAGAGGCGGTTGTGCAAAACCGCCTCTTAAGCGTCTCTACTGTATAACGTAGAGGCGACAACCGCCTCTACACAACCGCCTCTACATGCGCTTTTTCCTGTAGTGGCATACACCAACTTGTACATTTCATACAAGTGTAGGTACAAGAAAGCATCAGAGTCGGATTACCAACTACTTATAACTTTTATAATTGTCATTCAACTTTTCCCAAACTTAAATAATTGAGTTTACATCATCATCCACCAAAATGGTATTGAATGTTCCTTTGTTCTTACAAAATGACACTTATCTAGACCAACTCGAGAACGATCTATCTAGCTCGCTACACCTTTGCCGTGGTCACGCGCCTCATAGGCGATGGATGGCTCTGTAAATGCAACAATAACAAGGGGATGAGAACTTGAAATAAGTTTCTAGTGGGTGCAACTACCGAAAGTGGCGATTAATACTCGCTCAGTCCAAAGGAGGTATAAGTAGTATGCTAATGAGTAAATGAAACCACTGCTGTAATAAAGAAGTATTACAAAACATACAACTACTATGCTTCTATCAAGATGCCATGTGCCAATGTAAGATGTATCTATGTTAATGTCCAAGCATTTAATTTCAAGGAAAGATCAACTCATATCATTTCCTTAATTTTAGTCGAATAAGGTCCAATAATTATTTACTTATAGATGCCTCATGGTGAGTCGAGGGAAATAGGACTCCTTCCATTTGGCCAACACGAGTGGTAGAGGGTAATTAGACGTCCCCAAGTTAAGCATTAAGGAGTTGAGGGTAATCAGACTTCCCCAATTTTGACACTTCCAGAAGATTTTTGGCTTGTGGAGTCTAGGGGTGGAAACGAGCCGAGCTCGAGCGAGCTTACCTCAGCTCAAGCTTGGCTTGAAATTAATTTCGAGCCTAAATTTAGGCTCAAGCTCAGTTTGAAATTAATTCGAGCCGAGCTCGAGCGAGCCTAACTTCGAGTCGAGCGAGCTCGAGCCCTAAACGAGCCGCTTGAAATTCTTAACATCATACAATCTATAGTTCAATTTTTATAAAACATTATCTAAAATTTGATACAAAAAATGTCTAATAGTTCAACATACAAAATGAATGCATGAAATGCGGTATTATAATATTAAAAAAAAATTAGGGGAAGCAACTCTGCGAGCAAGTAAAGAGAGAGGGAGAGAGCAATTAGAGTAGAATTTTGTTGGTTTGGTTTTGTGGGCCAGCAAATATACCCAATAACCTAAACTCTATACACATATGATTAAAATATATAATATATATTATTATATATAATTAATATAGAGTCCAGCTACTATGCTATCGATAGTATCTAGCGCTTTATGCTATCGGATTTTTCGCCGTTAGACCTACCATTTTGATCATTTCCACCCGTTAAATCATACTATTCAACCAACCACCTACTCAACCCTATGGTACCACTATCATTCTAACGACACATCTCTTCGGCCGAGGGCCGAAAATCTAATAGCACCAAATGCTTGGTACTATTATCTAATAGCCTAATTAGGCTACATACTATTAATAGTATAGTAGAGTACAGTAGCCTAATTAGGCTATTAGATAATAGTACCAAGCACTTGGTGCTATTAGATTTTCGGCCCTTGGATGAAGTGATGTGCGGTTAGGATGATAGTGATTTTCTAGGGTTGAGTGAGTAATTGGTTGAATAGTATGATCTAACGGGTGAAAATGATCAAAATGATAGATCTAACGGCGAAAAACTCGATAACACTAAGCGTTTGATACTATCAATAATATAGTAGCCGGACTATATATATATTCGAGCTTTTCGAGCCTAATTCGAGCGAGCCTAGTAATGCTCAAGCTCGGCTTGAAATAAATTTCGAGCTTCTTTTTCTGTTCAAGCTCGGCTCATTTAATTTCGAGTCGAGCTCGAGCGAGCCGAATATCGAGCCGAACGCGAGTCGAACACGAGCCGGCTCGCTCATTTGCCAGCCCTAGTGGAGTCATGATTTTACAAGCAATGCAAATGGTTTAATTCATTATTCACACCCTTGGTTCCAACCAATACTAGGATTTTCACATAAGTTCATTAATCTATTTACATGTCATCTACACGAAAGTTCTCATAGTTTATTCTATGTCGCTACGTCACCCATCATAGTTTTCTCCTATGTCACGTGTCGTCAATATGATAATAAGGTTTGTATGTCCAAGTAATCTAGTATTTAGCATGCCCGTGAAGAGATACACTGGTAATAATGTCGTGCGATAGAAGGAAACAAGGTAATGCCAACATGCAAGGTCATATATATATTGACACCACCTAATTTAATTTCCCAATCCTTGCTGCATGCAACAAATTCAAAAGATTTACTCAAATTCTATCCAAGGAAACATGGAATTGGGATTAAAACATGCAAGGAATGAAAATTCTTTAGACAAAGGGGCGATCAAAACTATTTCAGAGGCATTCCCCACCTTAACTTGTTAAATCCCCTTCGTAAATTTCCCTTAAGCTCTTGAGGCTCCTAATCAAGCCTAAAGAAATTCTAAGCAAGCTAGAATATTCAAAACCCTTATTTGGAAAAGCCCGCTAATATTAAACCTAAAACCTCAATTCACCTCAACTCCTCCCAACCCTAGAAATGGGTCTTGAGAGGCTTGTCTTCTCCCTCCTAGAGCTCCCTCATTGTACTCTTACCCTTCTCTAAGCTTGCTAGAAAGGTAAAGCTTAGACATCCCAACAGTGGAGAACAAATGGTTTTTCCTTTTTTTAGAAAGAGAAAGTAGTGAGAAAGAGGAAATGAAAAATGAGATGGAAGAAGGGGTTGGCTGTGAAAGGGCTATTTATAAAAGTGTTACAATTGCACCTAAACTATAACATCCCAATAGTCCTACATCGGATGAAAATAGGATTGTGATTTGGTATATAAGAGACCATGGACCCTAATAATAATAATAGGGCTTAGGCATTTTGGACTAGTAGTTTGGACCCAACGAGTTATTATTACTAGCAGATCGGATCATTACATTTGGTATCTAAGCCAGTTCTCCAGCCGAAAGTGTGAGGTGAATCTTATATTGCCTAGTAATCTTGGGCTATGTGTGTTATTAGATTGACGAGAAGTCAGGGCCTAACAGAGGGAGTCTGTGACATCCCAATAATCCCACATCGGATGGAAATGAGATTATGATTCAGTATATAAGAGACCATGGACCCCCCCCCCTAAAGCATAAAATGGCCAGTTTGGGCCCAATGAGTAATTACTGCTAGCGGGTTGGATCGTTACATAAGATCCGAACCCTGAACCCCGCCCCACTATTTTCACAAGCAAGGTCCGGACTTCAGTCCTAAGGTCCAGATTCAGAAGCTGGTTTCTCTCTATTTCGCAATGGAGCTGGACTTCCTTTTCTAAGATCCACACTTTGAGTTTGGGGCCTAGCCAGATATTTCAAGATCCAGCCTTCCCTTGCAAGATCTGGCTGAAGTTCTAGGGGCTTTAGCAAGTTTGATTCTCGAAACTTCATTTTCATTTTCTTTTCGCTCCAACTTATTTCTAACTTGCTCTAAACTTTGCCAACTCCTTTCGAATAGTTTCATACACCATTCTATCTGGACTTTGCTCAATTTGACCAAAGTTTAGAGCATTATTCTGAGAATCAGTACATTACAGATAATGTGACATCTATATATCCGAAGATGGTGCGAATTCTTAATAAGCTAGGTGCATTAGAAAGTTTGATTAATATAAATACTTTGTTAGAAATTCAGAACGACGAAAAATAGATCCAGAAAAATAATTAATGCGGAACAGAGAAAAGATAAGAAAAGAGCACACCGAGATTAACGTGGTTCGGCAAACGGCCTACGTCCACGGGCGAAGACGGAGCAAATACTTTATTAATGTCGAAAAAGCGGAGTACAAAGAAGATCTCTCAAAAAATCCCAAAACCAATAAATCGACGCGCACAAAGAATATCCGAATAAGCACGTCCTTACAATGGGATCGGCTCGGCTCCTCCGAGAAGACCTCTTCAATGGCTTAATGAATTAGCGCCGCCGCTGCTGCCACATAACCGTAAGCGCCAGAAACCGATGGCTCGGACTCAAACTTAATTAGGCATGGCTTCACATCCCGTAGCATGTATTTATAATACATGTCTCCAAACTAGAGTCTAATTCTAATTCGATTAGAATTAATCTCCTAGTCGTAATCCATATATGCCAAATTAAATCTAAATTATATCTTATCCCAATTAGATTAGGATTTAACTTAAATTTAGATAACTACAAATCTAAACCAAATAATAACAATCTCCACCTTAGTTTAATTTGTAGTTTAGCTGCTGTGTCGAGATCGCCACAAAACTCCACCTTGAATTAATTTCACCTCAATACTCCTTAACGCTCCATAGTGCTCCGTCTTCTCCAAACGCCCCATAGGGTCTCAAATGCTGCTAACTGCCACCAAGTCCAAACAATGCTTGAACTTGGCAATAGTAAGAGACTTAGTAAGCATATCCGCCGGATTGTCCTCTGTACCAATTTGTTAGAAATTCGAAACGACGAAAAATAGATCCAGAAAAATAATTAATGCCGAACAGAGAAAAGATAAGAAAATAGCACACCGAGATTAACGTGGTTCGGCCAACGGCCTACGTCCACGAGCGAAGACGGAGCAAATACTTTATTAATGTCGAAAAGGCGGAGTACAAAGAAGATCTCTCAAAAAATCTCAAAACCAAATAAATCGACGGACGCGCACAAAGAATATCCGAATAAGCACGTCCTTACAATGGGATCGGCTCGGCTCCTCCAAGAAGACCTCTTCAATAGCTTAATTAATTAGCGCCGCCACTGCTGCCACATAACCGCAAGCGCCAGAAACCGATGGCTCCAACTCAAACTTAATTAGGCATGGCTTCACATTAGAGTCACAGCCCATTAATTTGGCCGTAGCATGTATTTATAATGCATGTCTCCAAACTAGAGTTTAATTCTAATTCGATTAGAATTAATCTCCTAGTCGTAATCCATATATGCATGCCAAATTAAATCTAAATTATATCTTATCCCAATTAGATTAGAATTTAACTTAAATTTAGATAACTACAAATCTAAACCAAATAATAACATACTTCATAGCATATACCTTGCTTTTCCAGTGCCTCTCCTTTTTATTATTTTTTAAGATAAACTTCAATTAGCCTCTCCTTTGGTTTAGCATCTTTTAACCCAGCAGCCCTGTGTTTTGAATTATTATTATTTTTTTTTTTTGTTATCTATCAAGTAGCCTTGCTTTTTTTTTACTGCAAGAATTTGCCGTTAAATGGGTTAATAAAGTGATATAGTTTACAAGCTACAAGATGGTTAATTAATTATAAATTATAGATTAATAAGATACTATAATTTACAACACTGCAGTTTATAAAAGGTATTGCTTTACTATCTTATAGTTTGTAAATTATATCATTTTGGTATCACACTTAACAGCAAATTCTTATAATAAAATAAAGTCATAAACACAGAATAGCAAAATAAAACTTTTTAAGATATGGGATGGCAAAGTCATGAACTGTGCTGAGCCGTAGAGGTGAAGTCTCCCTTTTTCTTAATTCATAAAATTACAAATCCTAGATCATATATAATTGGTATGAAAGCGAATATTAATTCCTGCAGAATTCAAAAAGTTTCATGTTTTTTTTTTTCCAGCCACTCTAAGGCCGGGCCTGTAGATAAGTTCTTATCAAAATACTGTAATTTATAAACTGCATGGTAGCAAAATGATATATTTTACAAACCATAGGAATATGACAAACTGTCACACTTTGCTAATTTATAATTTGCGCTTAAACCATTGACAGTTTGTACAATGTATCACTTTATTACTCAGGTCCTTTATGGTGAAACAAAGACAATCCATATATCAGCAAATGATATTTTTAAAACTACATGATGATAAACTAAAGGTGAGTTATATCACATGAGGCTGATTAAAGCCTACACAGAAAAATATCTGCTGGCTTAATTGCATTTTTGTGCTCCATCTTTTACTTGATTTTCTTTTTTCAATTTTAATCTCTTACTTTTTAATTTGGAACACATTCCTAAAGCTTATTATTTATTTTAATTAGAGTTTATTATTTATTTTAATTAAGTGTTGGTTGTCAAAATGACTAGGTATGTTGGAAATTGTATGTGACAATAGCGTATGTTAACATCACAGGTATTTTTTGGTCCTGATGTGATAATTTTTATTAGAGTTAAATAGCCTTTCAATAATATACACTTAATTAAAAAAATAATAAGTTTTAAAAACTTGATTGCAAAAATTAAAAGATTAAAGATTTAAGTGAAAAATCAAATAAAAGTTTGGTACAGTTGTATTTGACCTTGTTTTCCACGTCTTAATATATGTAATAATTAAAGGGAATCTTCTAGTACCTTGGTAAAGGGAATCTTCTAGTACCTTGGTATGTCTTAAGAGTAGTGCTTCTATACTTGTAATTTTTTAATACCGTTCATTCATTTCTATTCAACGGTTCAGATTTAATTTTTTTAAAATTGTGACCTGTCACTTTGAGAGAGGTACCGGTTACCAGGTACCCCAAAGAAGATTATTTTTGTCACGCCCCGGGCTAATTTTAGAAACGAAAATACGTGCCAATTTTTTTTTTGAAAGCCTAGCCCGCGCCACGTACAGACCCGCCACAAATACAGGGTCCACTGTACATACGGACAGAGCCTCCCCTGTATTTGCACGGCGTACACAACATACAACAGGATCACAACCACCATTCATTCATCACAACAACACAACAGCTCAATAAGATTCATACAGCTAGCAGTGCTTAAACCTTTATGAATCTAAGCAAGTCCTTAGGCGAAGGATGATGCGATGCACAAACAACAGATCATTCTAGAAATTTACTCCTTATCCAGAAGCTTTATTTTGAAACCCTAATATCAAACATTCAAGAATCATTTGAAAATCGTTCTCCACACGAGAACTCTCTTTTGAAATCTCAAAAGTCGATCAATCGGAAATTTATTTGAAAACTGTTTCTCACACGGAAACCTTTATTTGCAAACGCTACCATGAGGGGTAGAAAACCAAGATGTGCGACATAAAGAAACAAAGATAGATCTAAGCATGCAATCCACACGTGAATACTAATCCAAATCCACAATATTTAAGCATGCAAGAAAGCACATCCAAAATATAACTGTACCAAAATCATAGCATGCTAGACAAAACAACCACAGTGTAACTGAACCATATCCATAACTAACTGATAGAGGATAAGGGTAAAACCAAATCTGGAGAGGGAAGCCTCACAGGTCGGGACCTCTAGTACCACTAACTAGGCGTGCCTCACTGCGTCCCGACTCTCACCACCCTGCTCACCTGAAAACAACAACGAGGGCGGGGGGTGAGAACATGTAAACATGTCTCCCCTCCCAGTGGGTACCGCAAGCCGACGAAGGCGAGGTGTACACACCGGCACGAGGGTCAACAAAAGATGGATAAGGTAAACAGTAGCACAAGTAAGTATGAGGCTGACATACAACTGAACAACTATGCTACTGTAAGCAACTAGTATATGCATCAATGGAGATAACCACAAAGTAAACCCAATCCATAGCCACCGGGACATATCCCTGGCACTGTCACAACCTGCTCATCTCTCGGCACATAAACCTTCTGCACGCAACGCATCAAGGCTCACGGGTCGGAACCAAACTCAACGACCCTTTTTCGAAAAAGAACACCCCCAGGCGGTGGATCAAACCGCTGGTGTACGTGAAGTGCTAGAAGAGCTGTGACGATCGATGCGAATGCTCAATCCACAGAACGACAACGAGCCGTGAAGCAACTGATAAACCACAACGAGGATCGCTCAGAACAACAGGCGATCACCACCGACCAACTAGGTCGTCTTAAGAATCATGCAAACACAACTACTCTACTATCCAAGCACACATAAGTAGAGTTAACGGGAGTCAAGTGAACTAATAACTGAAATGCAAGAGAAAGGATAGAAAGGTATCACCGTAGTCCACTAAACCGACTCCGGATCGAAGTACCCACCTGTAGGTAAGATCAAGCCTAACACCGACGGCTCTCGGGAACCGCAACAGGACCTACGAAAGACTCACAGGGTCAAGGTCCACCAAGTCGACGCAAAACACAAAGCTCTCACATCCCGGAACCGACGGATCGCCCGGAAAAACCCACCGGGACGATCCCGAAACCACGCTAAGCCCCAGAGGGGTACCAAACAGCCAACCAAGTCCCTCGCTGTCCCCGAACACACAAAACCAAGTGACGGGACAGCGAGCACAAGCTTGAGGTGCCACGAACACCAAACGCACCCGAAACGGCTTTCCGGGTTTCCGAAAATTGCCGAATTGGCACCGGAACCCATCGTCACTCATCCGCTGTCCTCGAAACTTCGGGCAGTGATGAGGAACAGCCAACGAGGCTAAATGACGAAGCCAAGTCGCTCGCGAAATCAGCAAGTGAGTCGCACGACTAGAAACACACGTTTCGCCGACTATTTCATCGAAAAACGCGTCGGAAATAAATCCGGATCTCCGCGAAGGGCGAAGGGGTTGGACAACCAGTCCACAGGGCCTCAAGGATCATGCCCTTGCTGCCCGCAGCGTCGCAACACTGCCACAATCACCAAAGTCCACAAACAAGCAACAATTACAAACATACAAGCAATAAATTAGGCCGTTATGTTCTCACCTAGGCATACACATGTTCATTTGTAACTATGTGCTCCACATGCCTACAATTCCAATCTATGGTAGGTAATGGTATTAACATCATATGATCTACACATTCATATATATATACCACTTGCCAATTATCCTACCATTACATGCATCAAGTAAAATAAAATATATTTTACTCTTTCGACATGGAAGTGACCTAATCACTTCGGTAAACACAAACCCACCTCACAAAGATCCCTAATTGCTTGTAGACACTTGCAATTAGGTTCTTTTCCTTGGCTTCAAGCTTAGTCTTCAAGCTCCTTGCCCTAACACACATGAAGGATTCGTTAATCCGAGTCGAACTCATAACGATCCCATCTCTTGGAATCACTCAAAATAGAGTTGTCCCATATGCTCCACTAACCCCCAACTAGGGTTCTATGGGGTCAAAATATTTTTAAACCCCCCAATAAGAAAATCCCTCTTTCAACCTAGGGTTTACATGCATGCATGTAATAGCCTAAAATCATATGGCCAATCCCCACCATTTGTGGTCTAGATTGCCAAGGGTTTCTAAAAACTTCAAAACAAGAGATCAATTTCAAGGTTTAAATCCAAATCATCAAGAACTCACCTCTTGCCCAAGCTCCTTTAGCTTATTCTTGCTCCAAGAAGCTTCTTTCCCACCTTGGATTTCTTTTCCAAACTTGAATCACTCTTTTCTTCAAGCTTTGGAGAGCTCTCTAGAGAGAGAAAGTAGAGGAGAGGGAGAGGAGAAGTAGAGGAAGAAGGGGGAAAATGAAGAAGATAAGCCCCCAACCTCCCCTCATAAGCCTACCACATGAAATGACCAAAATACTCCTATTCTGGAGTTTCTGGGTCCGTGGGGTCCGGACCTTGCATCCCGGGTCCGGAACCCGTAAGCAATTTCAGCATTTTCGCAGCTGGGGTCCGGACCCCAGATCTGCGGTCCGGACCCGGTGAACAGTAATTTCAGCCTTTTTATTTTTCTTCTCATTTTCGCTCTAAAACTCCGTTTTTCATTCCGTTTTCTCTCCAAATCAAATCCAACACAACCAAAACCCTTTTACACATAAGAACACTTCCTAAGTTGGAGAATTATAGTTTATCCCTTACGGAATAATTATATTCCAACATACAATCGAAATCTCAAAATTTTCCCAACTTTTCCCTAATCATTCCAACACTTTCGGGACACAACGTGGACTCACCAAATCCACTTCTAATCGTTTCGAAACCCTCAGAACTCAATTCTAAACACGTTCAACTTACTCTTGAACTAAACTTTGTCCAACTTGGCCAAAGTTCAATATGCTTCCGAATTGCGGTTCTCTACACTAAAGGTAACATAGAAAGATACAAGGCCCGTCTTGTGGCAAAAGGATTTACTCAGAAAGAAGACATTGACTATAAAGAGACTTTCTCTCCAGTATCTAGAAAGTAATATTTTCATGTTATTATGGCTCTAGTTGCTCATTTCGATCTCGAGCTATACCAGATGGATGTTAAAACTGCTTTTTTAAATGGGGATCTCTATGAAGAGATGTATATGAATCAGCCTGAAGGATTCTCGCAAAAGGAAAAGGAGCACTTGGTATGCAAATTAAAGAAATCAATATATGGACTAAAGCAGGCCTCCCGACAATGGTATTTAAAGTTTAAACAAACCATTTTGACCTTTGGTTTTAAAGAAAACATTGTTGATCAATGTATTTATCTGAAGGTCAGTGGGAGTAAAATAATTTTTTTAGTCTTTTATGTTGATGACATTTTGATTGCCAGTAATGATCTTGGGCTATTGCATTGCTAAAGAATTTCTTTTCCAAAATTTTGAGATGAAAGATTTAGGTGATGTTACGGATTTTATATTGGCATATTTCGTGAAGTGAGTCGGAGTCTTGAAGGTTCGAAGAAGAAAAGACGAAGAACAAAGACTCGAAGACTCCACGTATGAATTCACGATGCTTGGTAAGTTTAAATAATCTTGATGATGATTTATAAACATTTACAAGTGTTTGGAAGACTTTAGAATGGATTAAAATTGATTTAAAATATAAAAAATGAGTTTTCCAACTTCCGAGGTCCGGACCCTGAGGATGAGGTCCGGAACCCGTACGCCTCCCTGGCTGTCACGCAGGGAGGGTCCGGACCCTGAGGATGAGGTCTGGACCCTGAGGGCGGAGGTCCGGACCCTGAGGGCTGAGGTCCGGACCCCAGGCTGTTTCGCAGACCGGGTCCGGACCCTGATGGCTGAGGTCCGGACAATGAAACGCCTGGAGAGTGTCAAGGTCCGGACCCCATACCCGCGGTCCGGACCCCGACCCGTTGCGAAGTTTTGGAAAGTTATTTTTTCTATCCTACTTTGATTCTAATGTTTCCCAAACATGTAAATAAGATGGTAGATTCCTTAAAATATCTTTGCAATCCTAATTTGGTTCCAAACCTTTCTAAAATCAGTTTTTCAATCCTAGTCGAAATCGGTTTGCTTCCAAACCTTTCTAAAAACTGTTTTTTAATCCTAATCTATTTTGGATTGCTTCTAACCTATAAATATGATGTGGGGGTGTCTCTAAAATGTGGTTAAGCATAGATTATCTTTTAGAAACCCTAGAAGCTTGTAGGTAACCGTTTTCCTCATCTTCTACATCAAGCTTCTCTCAAATTGATTCATGGTGCCCTAATTTCTAATATTCTTTTAGAATCAATTTGAGAATTGCTTAGAGACCATTCCCACAGATCTTTCATGATATTCTAAGCAATAAACCATCATCAACTTTATTGTTTTTGCTCCGGATGGAGTGCGCTCGTGGATTCGAGTGAGCGTCGTGGATTCGACGTGTTGAAGGCTTCGTGGATTCGAAGTTGGGCGTCTCGTGGATTCGAGGCGTGGCGTTCGTGGATTCGAACGTGGGGCGTGGACAACCCGTTGGTGCGCGTGATCCGCTGAAGAGAAGGGAGAGGTTAAGTCCGTGGAGTCGGTAATCACCTTGTAATTCTTTACTCTTAGTGGATTGTTTTTTCGCGTGTTGGTCCCGTGGGTTTTTCTCCAAGGTGGAGTTTCCCACGTAAATCTCGGTGTGCTGATTTTATTTTCCGCATTACTTTATCGCATTGAGATTTGTGATTTTTGTTTATACACCTATTCACCCCCCTCTAGGTGATTGATATACTCTAGATAGATCCTAGGGCACCCCCTATTTTACAATTGGTATCAGAGAGGGATCTAGGCTTTATCTATCATAATGGGTGAAGGAGGTAACATATTTAGGCCACCGTTATTTGATGGAACCAATTACGCCTATTGGAAAGTCCGGATGAGAGCCTTCCTCATCGCAATTGATGAGCGACTATGGCAAACCATTGAAGTCGGGTGGAAACATCCAACCGAAGTGGTTGATGACGCGACTGTACTTAAGCCACGAAATAAGTGGTCGAAGGATGAAATTGATTTATCCTCTTTTAATGGTAAGGGAATAAATGCTTTATTTAATGCCCTAACTCAAACCGAGTTTTCACGCGTCTCGGCGTGTGAAACGGCAAAAGAGATTTGGGATACCCTACATGTTACACATGAGGGTACAAGTCTAGTAAAAGTTCAAAAGCTCCAGATGCTTACGAGTCAATTTGATTCTATTCGAATGGAGGAGCATGAATCTTTTACGGATTATTTTACTAGACTCCAAGATATCATTAATACATGTGCTAACTTGGGAGAGAAGATTCCCGAATCTAAAGTCGTTAGAAAAATCCTTTGAACACTTCCGGAGCGCTTTAGGGCGAAAGTCGCGGCTATTGAAACGATCAATCATCCGGATGATATGAAAGTTGATGAATTGGTAGGCGCTTTACAAACTTATGAAATGACTTTTCCTACTAATCAATCTTCTTCCAAGTCTTTCTCTAAAAGTACAGGTGTTGCACTTAACTCAACAAAGGAGGAAGACGAGGATACTGAATCCGACGATGAAGTTTCTCTTGAAAATTTTGAACGTCAAATGGCACTTCTTACTAAGAAGTTTCGTCGGAAGTTTAGGAAGAACCAAAACGTTCAAGCTTCATCCTCCAACCGAAAGCCTTCTTCTAACGGATCTTCACATTCTAAATCCTCTAAAGAGAAGAAGCTTGGAAAGTCTTCTAAAGAAAATGATGAGTTTGTAGGGGAAATCCGGTGTTACAAATGCCGAGGCTATGGCCATATCGCCACGGATTGTCCCTCTAAGAAATCCTATAATAAGAAGGCCCTACAAGCTAGAACTTGGGATGATTCTACTTCCAGTGATTCAAGTTCTAGTGAAGAAGAAACAAATGATGCAATTGCCTTATCCTCACATGTTTCTCCTTCTCCTTCTACTTTTTGTTTATCATCTATTATTTCTAACCCCTTTGATTCTTTCTCTGTGCATGATACATCGAGCGACAATGGCACAAGTGAGGGGGAGTCGGATGATGAAAGTTTAGCCGAAGCATACAATCAACTACTTATTGAATCGAAAAAGATGGCTAAGCTTAACAAGAAGCTAAGGAGGCAAATGTTAGAGCTTGAAAGTGAAAACAATAACTTGAAGGAGTCATCTAAAGCTCTTGCGGAGGAAAGGGAAAACATATTGATGAACAACAAAATCCTTCAAGAGAAGCTCAACCAATCCGAGATAACGGTCAAATCGCATCAAGAAAAGAAACTTAATGATATGCTCGGATTGGGTCAAACAAGTAAACTTGGACTTGGATATGAGCGGACATTTGTTGAGAAGATAAAAAAAATTTTTCCCAAAGTCTCAACAAGTGTAAAAGAGAAAGTATGCCATAGATGCGGAAAGGAAGGACATATCAAGAAGACATGCCATAAAAAGAAAACTCAAGTGGCATCTTCTAAGCATCTATCGGCATTTTCCAACACTCGACAACCTTCTCGGTTTTAAAAGCAACATCCAAAAGGTCGAGTACCCAAGGTCAACCAAAAGTCAAAGCCACAACAACCAACTACTCCAAAGCGGAATGCGATGGTGAGACCAAAGGTTGATCAAAAGTTAAAACAATCGGTGCTCAAATACAACAAATCGAGACAACCAACAATCCGACAAGTTTGGATTCGGAAAGGTGATATCTTTCCTTCTCTAAAGTTTTAATTTGTTTTTGACTTTGTGTAGTGCTTTGATCGGTTTCTATTGCATATCTCTTGTTTATTGCATTACACTTTTTGGTGCTTTCATTGTTACGATTTTTAGATTCTTTGAATGATTAGAACATTAAATAGTGCATTGAATATCAATAGGTTCACTTTCATTCACTCTTAATTAATCTCATATTAATTATCGGTTTTACTTTATTTTCATTATATTTGAAGATAATTTATTATGAGAATTCTTAATACTTATATTCATCAAATTTAGGCAATCATGTGTAATCTCTAGGAGCTTAACCTATCTCGGTTGTGTGTGTTGAATTTGATGAATAAGCATTCTCTTATGGACTAAAATTTGTCACATGTTCTTTCAACTAAGAGATTGCATAAGCGAGGGGGAGTTATTATTATATAAAATAAAATGCTCATATGCTTTGAAAGATGTGGAAAGAGTTACATCCTTAATGGAGTGTGAAAACTACCACCACATGGAGGAAAGAGCTACCACCCCGGTCGTCCGGTTAGTGTGTGCAGCTACCACATGAGAATTGAATTGCATATCCGAAAAAAAAATATTTACAAGTGCAAAAGGATGCAAAAGAAAAATATCGCAAAATTTTATTTTTTCGGTGTTATAAGGTGGTCCACATACATAAAAGATGCTCAAAGAGCCACCCCCTGTGCGATATTTGTTTTATCTCAAATTTGAATGTTTATGCAACAAATTTCTGTCTCTTTGATGAATCCCTTAAGTCATCTTCATAATCTGTTTACATCTTGATAGCTTTTGAGCCTTTAGATTATTTTTGATGACTTGATTTTGAAGTTTATATGAATTAAGAAATCGGATAATATTTTATCTACATTATGATGATTGTGTAGTAAAGTTCTTAATTCTTATAAAATTAATAGGGATTGAAAGAAGTCAATGTGAATTTATACTCCTCATGCACTAACAATGTTTGACGTTTTTATCACAAGTGGTTTCAAAATTGAAAAATGTTTTGAACTTGTGTTGTATTTAATTTCTTTCAACTCTCTCTATTTCTTTTTGGTATTTTCTTTTGGCAATTTTTGACAAAAAGGGGGAGAGAGGTAATGAGAACTTAGACGCAACTTAGATGCATGAACAAAGGGGAAGACGCATGAACAAAGAGGGAGAGATTCTGATATATTTTTATTCTACTTACTTTGTTCGTGGAGAATGAAAACTTTTTGCAGGTCTCTCAAGACTTCAAGACTCTATTTTTGTCTAAGTCATAGAGTTTGTTTTTAGGAGTTACAAAATTATAATTTTGGATTTTATTTGGATCTTTCACGCGAGAAGTTCATTGTTTTGGTGATGGCAATGAATTTCATTTTTGGAGAGATGAGCATCGTGAGTGTTTTATGTAATTTTGAGTTTTGTCACGAAATTGCCAAAGGAGGAGATTGTTACGGATTTTATATTGGCATATTTCGTGAAGTGAGTCGGAGTCTTGAAGGTTCGAAGAAGAAAAGACAAAGAACAAAGACTCGAAGACTCCACGTATGAATTCACGATGCTTGGTAAGTTTAAATAATCTTGATGATGATTTATAAATATTTACAAGTGTTTGGAAGACATTAGAAGAGGTTTTTAATGATTTATAAACGAATCGGAAAAATTCATACTACGAGGTCCGGACCCTGGAACATGAGGTCCGGAACCCGTGGGCAGGTTATGCTGGTTCGCAGACCGAGTCCGGACCCTGGAAGCTGAGGTTCGGAACCCGTACGCATACTTACTGTTTCGCTGTCCGGGTCCGGACCCTGTAAGCTGAGGTCCGGAACTTGTGAGCATGACAGGCAGTTTCGCAGACCGGGTCCGGATCCTGATGGCTGAGGTCCGGACAATGAAACGCCTGAAGAGTTTCAAGGTCCGGACCCCATACCCGCGATCCGGACCTCAACTCGTCGAGTTTTTCTGAAATTCTATTTTTTTAATCCTACTATGATTCTAATGTCTCCCAAACCTAAAAATAAGATGGTAGATTCCTTAAAATATCTTTGCAATCCTAATTTGGTTCCAAACCTTTCTAAAATCAGTTTTTCAATCCTAGTCGAAATCGGTTTGCTTCCAAACCTTTCTAAAAACTGTTTTTTAATCCTAATCTTTTTCGGATTGCTTCTAACCTATAAATATGCTGTGGAGGTGTCTCAAAAACGTGGTTAAGCATAGATTATCTTTTAGAAACCCTAGAAGCTTGTAGGTGACCGTTTTTCTCATCTTCTATATCAAGCTTCTCTCAAATTGATTCATGGTGCCCTAATTTCTAATATTCTTTAGAATCAATTTGAGGATTGCTTAGAGATTATTCCCACAGATCTTCAATGATATTCTAAGCAATAAACCATCATCAACGTTATTTGTTTTGCTCCGGACGGAGTGGCGTCGTGGATTCGGCGTGATCAAGATGGTTCGTGGATTCGAATCGTTGGCGCTCGTGGATTCGAGTGGGCGTCGTGGATTCGACGTGTTGAAGACTTTGTGGATTCGAAGTTGGGCGTCTCGTGGATTCGGGACGTGGCGTTCGTGGATTCGGACGTGGGGCGTGGACAACCCGTTGGTGCGCGTGATCCGCTGAAGAGAAGGGAGAGGTTAAGTCCGTGGAGTCGGTAATCACCTTGTAATTCTTTACTCTTAGTGGATTGTTTTTTCGCGTGTTGGTCTCGTGGGTTTTTCTCCAAGGTGGAGTTTCCCACGTAAATCTCGGTGTGCTAATTTTATTTTCCGCATTACTTTATCGCATTGAGATTTGTGATTTTTGTTTATACACCTATTCACCCCCCTCTAGGTGATTGATATACTCTAGATAGATCCTAGGGCACCTCCTATTTTACAACAGGGAGCACAAACAAGCATGCGGCCCAAAATAAGCTAAAACACACCCTGGCCGGAGCAACCAGCTCTGGCCGGCCGACATGCACGGCGCGCGGCGGCCAGGGTCGGATGCGGGGGTGGAGAGGAAGAGGGGGCTCACCTCAGCCGGCGGCAGGAAGCGGCGGCGGCGGCGCGGGGAGAAAGCCAACTCTCGGGTTGGCTAGGGCACGGCGGCGCGGCAACGGACGGCGACGACGGCCGGCGGCGACGCGAGCACCGGCAAGAGGAGGTCGCCGGACGTCGGCCTGCCGGTGACCGCGACAAAGGAAACCGGCGACGGCGGCGGCGGAGCGAGCTCGACCGCGGCTGCTCTAGATGCCCTAGCCGAGCCCGCGGCAGCTGCGGCGGCGCTCTGGCGGCACGGCGACGGCCGGGGAGGTAGGGGGCGGCGCCGGAGGACCCGAGGGTGACGGTGCTCACCCTCCAAGGCGGCGGGAGGCAGCGGCGGCTCGGGCCCACTAGCCTCGGCCCGCAGCTGCCCTAGCAGCTGCTGCAGCAGCTCGGCTGCGGCTCTCGGCAGCTCCCGGCGGCGGGGCACGTCGCCGGCGGTCGTGCCACCTCAGGGGGAGCTCAGGCGTGGGTTCCCCCTGGGTGCACACCACAGGGAAGGAGAAGAAGAAGAAGGAGGAGGAGAAGAAGAAGAAAAAGAGAGAGATGGAGTGAACGGGGTTGCGCCGGCCAGGGGTGGTCGGCGGCGGCCGTCCGAGCTCGGGGAGGTGGCTGAGGAGCTGGGGGAGCTGGGGCTCGCTGCTGGGGAGGCTGGGAGTGAGGTTTCCACACAACACACATATAACACATTGCACAAATGCAAAAACACCCCTCAAACAAATAATATAGCCCCTGGGTCCCTCCCAGCAGAAACAAAATGCCCAGACACCCCTCCACAAGCAATCTCACGCAAAACGGTGCGTGAAACAGGGTCCAGATCGTGAAACTGCAAAATGTACAATTCGACCTCTCAGCGAAGAATATGCAATATCTTTTGATCCGTCCGTCGCATGTCAAAACGGATCACGCCATCGCGTTCAGCACTGCCGAGACATCGAATCTACCATTTTGGATTGTCAGGATCGGACTCCGGATTGCGCTGTTAAGCCGTTCACTCTCCGCGACAAAACCCAAAACACCTATATACACACTAAAGATACAACTTATATACATATATATGTATATACCTATATATATAGAGACATATACGGATCAAATACACAGTAACAGGGGAGAGGAACACCGAATTCAAATTTTCAAAATCCGAATTCTCACATCACTCCCACCTAACAAGAAGTTTTGTCCCCGAAACTTACGCACACACCATCCGCGAACAACAGGGAAAACCTCTCACGCAAAGCAAACTCCAGCTCCCAAGTAGTCTCACGCTCCTCGCGACTCGTCCACTGCACTTTCACATACAGAAAGCTCCGGTTCCTCAACTGCTTCACCTTGCGAGCCAAAAACCTCAAAGGCACCTCACTGTAGCTGAGATACTCCCACAGCCGAACCGTTGTCGGGCCGATCACACGACGCTCACCCACGTCATCCCAGCAGATCGGTGATCGACAACGACGTCCAAACAAGGCCTCGAACGGTGCCAACCCAAAGCTCACCTGGAAGCTGTTGTTGTAGGCGAACTCCACCAAGGAGAGGTACTTGAACCAACCCTCACCAAAATCCAAAACGCAAGCTCGGAGCATATCCTCAAGGGTCTGGATAGCACGCTCCGACTGCCCATCACTCTGAGGGTGGTAAGCTGAGCTGAAGTCGAGCCTCGTCCCCAGTGCCTGCTGCAAGCTCCTCCAGAACTGGGAAACGAAGCAAGAATCCCGATCAGAGACGATCGACATAGGCACTCCAAGCAGCTTGACGATCTCAACTAAGTAGAGCTGCGCCAGTCGATCCCGAGACTAAGTCGTGTGTACCGGTAGGAAGTGAGCTGCTTTCGTCAATCGGTCCACAAAAACTCAGATCGCATCATGACCTCGCAGAGAACGAGGAAACCCGGTGACGAAATCCATGGTGATCTTCTCCCACTTCCCTACAGGTACAGGCAACGGTTGAAGCTTCCCTGCTGGTCGCTGGTGCTCAGCCTTCACCTGCTGACAAACCAGTCACAGTGCCACATGCTGAGCCACGTCCAGCTTCATACCAGGGCACCAAAAACTCTGCTTCAAGTCGCGGTAGCTCCATGAGGTAGGATCTCCAAAGCTTGAGAGCGAACACCACTGCTGCTTACTCGAGATCATGCGCCAGATAGTTCTTCTCGTAGTCCATCAACTGGCGCGAAGCATAAACGATGACCTTCTCTTGCGGCATGAGCACGCACCCCAATCCTATCCGAGACGCATCGCAGTAGACCACAAAATCCTCACCAGGCTGCGGCAATGTTAAGATAGGGGTACGAGTCAAACTGTCCTTCAGCTCCTAGAAGCTCATCTGACAAGCGGGAGTCAACAGAAACCTCACGCCCTTCCTCGTCAGCTTGCTCAAAGGGGCGGCGATCTTTAAGAAACCCTCAACAAATCACCGATAATAGCTAGCCAAGCCGAGGAAGCTCCTAATCTCTGCCACAGAAGTCGGAACAGGCCAATCCACTACAGAGTCCACCTTCCTTGGTTCCACCGCAACACCAGCCTGCGTCACGATGTGATCCAAGAAAGAAACTTCTCGAATAGATCAGTATGTCGTCAAAGAAGACTATGACAAATTGATCCAAGAACTGCCGAAAACCTAGTTCATCAAATCCAAACAAGCTGCCGGGGCGTTTGCCAAACCGAACGGCATAACCGTGACCTCGTAAGGCCCGTAACGAGTCCGGAAGGCCGTCATCGCAACGTCCTCGGCCTTGATCTTCAGCTAAAGATAACCTGGCTGCAAAACCATATTCGAGAATACCGAGGCTCCCTGGAGCCGGTCGAAGAGATCGTAGATCCGCGGTAGAGGGTACATAAACTTCACCGTCATCTCGTCGAGCTCGAACTCACAATCAAACCAACGTAAAACCTTGCGAGTCCATCACTCTGGTGCACAGGGTTGCCAATCGCAACAAACGATAAAATCACCAGTGATGGCAAACATCAGCTCCAAACCAAGACTACACGGAAGCCGCGACGAAAACCTTGTACGCAAACACACGCACTGAGACCTCGGAGCCAACAACCAGGCTCCCGTCATCCGATCACCAAGGCACCAAAACTCCTGGCAAAAACCGAGATCACCTCGCAAAACAAACCTTTTAGCTGTGAAGGCACAGCTACTGAGCTAAAAAGCAACCAAACTCAACCGGAGTCAAACCATCCGCAGTGATGGCAAATCAACTGCGCAAATGTCACGCCCCGGATTACTCGTTTCCCCGGGCTCGCCAACAGATCCGCCGTATACATAGATTTCTCTATGTATACGAAGCGATAGCTAACCTGTAAACAAACATACAAGCCACTACAAGAGATATATAGAGCTGAAATAAAACATACTAACAACAAAAGCCACCTGTACATATAGAGTCCAAAATACAACAGGTCCACCACAACCAAATAGGTACAAATCCACACTATATGTATATGGCACAACCCAAAAAGAACTATCTCCAGTAGGGTCCTCCTCTAGGGACAACAGGGGCAGGTAGGGATCTAGCTCGCGACTCCCTTACCTCGATCCGCGGAAACAGGCGCATCAGCCGCAACAGAAGAAGGCTCTGCAAAAGGTGGCAACAAAGGGTATGAGAACTACTATCAAAAGAAGTAGTCCTCAGTGGGTACCGATACCGACCTCAACGGTCCACCCACTAAGTCTACGAGACTAACAGTATAGCTGGTAGGTAAAGAACAACAAAGTAAGCTGGAATAAACTCTACAGCTATCATGCCACAACCCTACCACTATCCAAGTCAACTCTCAAGTAAGCACCACCAAAGTGAGAAATCATCCCTGACCCAATCTATCGGAACCGCCCAAATGGGCTCGTCCAGCCAACTGCCTAGCCACACCGCACACTATCAAAAAAGGGTAGCCGGTCCAAAACAGATCCACAATCTGTAGCGACATCAACGCAAAAGAGGCCTCACTCCGGAGCGGCACTCGGGGGAGCTACCCAGCCGAGTTAGTACGCGTATCTCTGTCGAGCACAAACAGGCTCCGGCAGGCTATAGTCAAAGAACAAAGGGGTCAAAAGGGGTCAAAGACTCTAAGCTCACGTGCCCTCTGCACAACCAGAAGCTAAAACAAGAGTCTGGGTCCACCGTCAACCCCGACGGCACCCGGTAATACAGAACAGTCTAACCCTGCTGTAAATACAAGCTCGGCATCCCAGCACGAGCGTAAACTCGTCCTATAACGAACTAAGTATCCACCTCGCACTAACAGCGGTGATACAAGAACAGAAACGGCTCCTAGAGCTAAATCTGATAACAGTTCGAAAAGTGACGGTTGTATGTTCGTGAGTTTTCTCCTAAGTCAATTCCCAGTTCAGCATGTAAGTCATGTCGATAAATTATCAATTTATGCTCCAAATTCAGATTTCATATAAACACATGCAAATTCACGAATTCGAGCTACTAACATGATTAAACAGATAATAAAACAGCATGCTGCACTCTCTACACTTAGGAGGAAATTCGGCGATTTCGGTAACATCAACCCACCTCGAAAGCTATCCAACAACGGCTAGGAGTCGAGTGGAAGGCCTCCAAGCAACACCGGCCGAAATCGAGCTCAAATCGGCAACCACGAGATTCGGACCCACCTGCTCACTGTTCTGGGCGCCCAGAACATCAGCCCAGAACTGCAGCCTGGCAGCACAACCCACATGTGATCAACATGCGATAAAATCCAAATCCTAAGTCCAAATGCAGTGAAATTTGGCTCAACTCACCAGCAGAGGTTCAAGAACAAACCCTCCAAATTTCAGCCAAATCGGAGTTCGACTCGATATCCAAAAAGCCTAAACACTGAATCAGGTCAACAACTGGACCCTCCTGCACATGGATCCAGAAGTTCCAGCACTTAAGCAAAACTCAAAAACAACAAGAATTCAAGGATTCCAACGATTCTAGCTCATAGAAAGGGGTCACAAACCTCTCAAAAACAGTGATGGAACAATCCAAAACCTCTCTAAAGGTCCTCACAAAGATCTGGATCTAAAAATCCAAGAATTTCCATCAATGACCCAAAAATTCAGCACTTAAGCAATTACTCAAAATCTGAGCTAGAACTTACCTTTGAATCCTCAATTCAAGTGGGAAGGACCTCCAAACCAGCAAGGAAAGTGGAAGGATCAATCTTCACTTCGTAATTCCAGCTCCCAAGAGATTGGATCCAAAAGATCAAAGGAAAAACCCAAGTTTCAGCTCAAGAACACAAGGGGTCCAGTAAAACACCAACTGTAGCTTACATACCTGTCCAAATCGCGATTGGAAAGATTCCACTTCTTCCTCTGCGAGCCTCTATCCAACAAACCAAGTTTCGTTGGATTTGGATACTCCTACACTGCACACGAGCACGAACACTCCAGGTCGACGTTGCAGTTTCAGCAGGAAACCAAGATCATCAATGGAGGAAGATGAAATTGGGAGAGAAGAGAGGGTTCCCTTGCAAGATCCGAGTTCACCTTGAAGAGGGGAGAAAAGAGCCTCAGGGGAGGTCGTCCACATCTTTTATAGACCACTAGTTTCGGTGCAATGAGCCTCAAGAACAGAATTACAACTAACCTGTCCTCAGCAGAAATCCACACTTCCGGGCGCCCGAAACTCATGAAGTGGGCGCCCGGTTCTTCAGCCTGCACCAACTCGACCATCGGACTCTCCGCCGCGGTCCGGTGCGCCCAAACCTGGTCCGGCGGATCTCACCAACCGATCAACACGTGTCGAGCAGTTCGATACTCACGAGGCAGGATTTCCGGACTCACTTTCCGGGCGCCCGAAACATGGATCCGAAATGACTTGCAGTTTTCAGAAAAGGGGCACTGAACAACTGGGCGCCCAAAACAGAGTATCCGGGCGCCCGAAACTCCAAAAGCCCAAAACTTCAGTTTTGGCTTGCTTCGGCGCTCCGAGTCCGTTTTCGCGTCTATTTGACGCCGAAACGACTCCGACTTGTCTCGACCTTCTCCAGAAGCGTCGGACAGTCTAGAATACTACAGTCATTCCGTCAGTTAGGCCCCAGGGGTACTACAGCAAAACCACTCCAGAATTAGCTCAAGGCTCACTACTAGATCAAGGATGACCACCACACAGCTTTCCCACAAAACGACGAAGAGATTGTCTCGCAAGAGAAAGCACCGACCCAATCCAGAAAGTCCCAAAAGGGATAGGATATTTCGTCCTAACTTTTGACACTACGTTGTCTGCAGCCAACGTACTTATCAAAAGAAAATGAAATATCCCAAGATCAAACGCCAACAACCAGTTGGCAACACCACAAAGGTACCAGGTCAACCAACTCCGAAGCTGGACCAAAATCACGAAAGAATCACCGAATTAACGGGAAACAGCAAACCGACCCACAAAACAAGGTCTGCCCTGAGCCAACTCCCTAGGAGTCTTCGGCTTCCAACCACAAACCGACGGCTATAGGCGACGCAGGGTCGGCAACCACACGAACCAAAGCGAAGGAAGAACAAATCCAGCGTCGACTAACCAACGTCGAACGCGGTGTGTGAGAATTCAAAGTTTAAATTCTTAGTGAAATTTGATGTCACGCCCCGGGTTACCTCTTCCCAGGCGCATGACCAGATCCGCCGCATACACAGTATCTCTACCATGTATACGAAGCGAAACAACATCCACAATCAAACACACAGAGCTAAAGGTATCAACAGAGCTGCTATATAAATATATCAAAAGATCACTGTACATACATCATCCATAACTCTCACATATCACTCTCATATACAGACTGATATCAACATCACATAGTATGTACAGACTCAACCATCTATCCAAAATAGGTATACCTCTAGCCAAATATCCGGGGAATAGCTCTACCCGACGGTCTCCTTTCCGCGCTCAGTATGCACGACTGGGGAAGAAGACTCTGCAAAAAGATGTCACCAATGGGTGTGAGAACTACTATCAATCAAGTAGTCCTCAGTGGGTACCGCCACCAGCCTCAGCGGTCTGCCCACTAAGTCCTCAATCTCAAGAGATATGAATAGAGCAATAAAAGAGTAGGAGATATACTACCACTACTATGCACAAAGCTCAACTGTCAGTATGAATACCAATGAACTGAATATACCAAATGAGGACTATCATACACAATACAATACCTGCGAACCAGCTAGTACAGGAACTCCATCTGTACCTAGCTCTCGCCATACAATGCCTCTCAATATAATACCATACCTGCGGCCTGATCCCGCTCAACACAATAGGGAGCTGCTCAACACAATAGGGAGCCCAACTAGGACAGGAACACCATCTGTCACTAGTTCCTCGTACAATCCTGTGTACGGAACATGCCAACTCTAGAGTGGTACTCGTGGGAGCGACCCAATCGAGCAAAGTACAACCATAGTAACGCCAAGCACCCGCAGGTATATGATCGACACGACTGGGTCAACAAAGGATCAAGTGCCCTCGGCACCTCAAAGGATAGTCAACAAGTAAGACCCAATCCACTGTGCCCTCGGCACCACAAAGGATAATCAACTAGTATGACCCAATCCATGCTCTCACAAAGAACCCCGTGCCCTCGGCACAATCAATGCTCCAGTGCTCACAATCATCCCAACTCTACCACAAGGAGGAGGTACAACAACATAGCACGAGCCACAACATGATCACCTATACTACATGCACAACAACTGGTACAAGGAATCAACAGAATAGGTGTAGGTCCAATCATGCAACAATATGATACAAAGAAATGCATGCTCATATACATATCATTAGCACATCTAAGATCAGAATATGCCCATGCAGTCTATAGATCAGTCTCAACCTAACATGGCATCTCTACATAATCTTAGCATAGCATACTATCATAATCCCAATATCATAATCCAATATCCACATATCATAATCCAATCATGCTAACATAATCCAAACAACATCATATCATATTATGCTAACATGAGATAAAACACGTAGGAGGAAGTCCACTGAATCTGGCAAACATCAACCCACCTGAAAAGCTAATCCAACCACGGTGGGGAAAGAACACGCCTCAGATCCAACCCTCCAAGATAAGGAACTCCGGCAGCACCCTGATCTGTCAAAACCTCCAAGGAAACTGCTAACTCCCGCAGAATAACAGCTCAGCACCAGATCAGATCAGCAGGATAGAGGAGAACAAGCTAGATCACAAACTAATGCCAACACATGGCCCTTACTCTAGCTTTCTCTCTCTAGAATCCGAAATCACGAAGTAGAAATTACATCAAAACTCAACAGGTACACGCCTATTTATAGGCTGCCAAAACTCCCACTTTCGGGCGCCCACTTCTCAATTTCCGGGCGTCCGGAAATGCACCGTACAGGTGTCGTCGCACGGCCAAGCGGCCGGTCAATAGTCATCAGGCGGTAGGGCGGCGTGTCTCCGGCGATCGACACGTGTCCTCTGTCGCGACACGTGGCCCTCCACGTCAACAGCTCAAACCGGATCCTCGTCCGGGCGTCCGAATCATGCATCCGGATCCACAACTCGTCAGCCCCAAACCGGATCGTCCACAAAATGCAAAGGGGTCCGGAACATTCGGGCGTCCACTTCGCCACTTCCGGGCGCCCGAATCCCGCCGAGTCCAGAAACCCTAAAATCTCAAGTATTACATTCTCCCCTCCTTACAATAGTTTCGTCCTCGAAACTAAGGCACTCACCTCAAGATACAAATAGGTGGGGATAGGATCTCTGCATAATAGTCTCCAACTCCCATGTCGCCTCTCTATCATCATGAAAATCCCACTGTACCTTTACATAAGGTATAACCCGATTACGCAATTCCCTCGTCTCACGAGCAAGAATTCGTATCGGTCGCTCCTCGTACTGCAAATCCTCAGAAAGCTCCAGTGGAGAAAAATCTATCACATGGGAAGGGTCATGCATGTATCTCCTCAGAACAGATACATGAAAGACATCGTGTACTCCTGCAAGTCGAGGCGGAAGGGCTAACCGATAAGCCACGGGTCCAACTCTCTCTAAGATCTCAAAAGGACCAATAAATCGCGGACTAAGCTTTCCGCGAATCCCAAATCTCCGTATGCCCTTCGATGGTGAGACCTTCAAGAATACATGATCACCAGTCTGAAACTCTAGATCTCGCCTCCGAGTATCAGAATAACTCTTTTGCCTGCTCTGAGCCGTCTCAATATGCCGTCGTATCAACTTAACTTTCTCTTCGGCTTCAAGCAAAAGGTCTGGACCCAACGTCTTCCTTTCACCAACATCATCCCAATACAGAGGTGATCGACATTTGCGTCCATACAATGCTTCAAACGGAGCCATCTTAATGCTCGCTTGATAGCTATTGTTGTACGCAAACTCTACTAATCTCAGATGTCGATCCCAACCTCCACCAAAATTCAAGACACAAGCTCTCAGCATATCCTCGAGTGTCTGTATAGTGCGCTCGGACTGACCATCAGTCTGGGGATGAAACGCAGTGCTAAACCGAAGCTGAGTCCCCAAAGCTGTTTGTAAACTCTTCCAGAAATGAGAAACAAACCTTGGGTCTCTATCAGATACTATTGAGATTGGTACTCCATGCAATCTCAATATCTCATCCATATACAGCTGCGCAAGTCGCTCACGTGACCAAGTAATCTGCATAGGCAGAAAATGAGCAGACTTCATCAGCCTATCGACAATCACCCAAATAGAATCACAGCCGCTCGAAGTCCTCGGCAATCCTACGATGAAATCCATCGTAATGTGATCCCATTTCCACTCAGGTATTGGAAGACTCTGTAGCTTACCAGCTGGTACTCGATGTTCAGCCTTAACTTGCTGACATGTCAAACATTGAGCTACAGCTCTACCAATATCCCGCTTCATACCATTCCACCAAAAATGCGTCTTCAGATCCTGGTACATCTTTGTCCCTCCAGGATGCACCGAATAAGGAGAATAGTGCGCTTCCTTCAATATCTCCTCTCGAATCTCCTGATCCGCTGGTACACATAGACGTCCTCTAAAACGGAGAACTCCAGAATCATCACAAGAAAAACCTTCAAGATCTCCACTCCTCAGTTGATCTCGAATCTTCACCAAGTGAGGATCTTCACTCTGTTTTTCTCGAATCCTGTCTAACAGAGTGGGCTGCAAAATCAGAGTCATCAACCTCGCCGTCATCCCAGAAGTAACTACCTCAAGAGATAACCTCCGCATCTCCTCTATTAGGACAGGCTGTTGAGTAATACACAAACTCAAAGTTGCCACAGCCTTCCTACTCAAAGCATCGGCAACAACGTTTGCTTTACCGGGATGGTATAAAATAGAGATGTCATAATCCTTCAATAATTCTAACCATCTCCGTTGCCGTAAATTCAACTCTTTCTGTGTAAACAGATACTTAAGACTCTTATGATCTGTATACACTTCACAATGCTCACCATAAAGATAGTGACGCCATAGCTTCAGAGCAAAGACTACCGCCGCCAACTCCAAATCATGAGTGGGGTAGTTCTTCTCATATTCCTTTAGTTGTCTTGAAGCATATGCAATCACTTTACCATGTTGCATCAACACGCAACCCAAGCCACTATGCGAAGCATCACTATAAATGACAAATCCTTCGCCCATCACAGGTAGTGCAAGAATAGGGGCTGTCATCAATCTCTGCTTAAGCTCATCAAAGCATTCTTGACACTCATCACTCCAAACATATTTAACCCCTTTCCTGGTTAGTCGAGTAAGTGGCGTAGAGAGCTTCGCAAAACTCTCCACGAATCGTCGATAATACCCGGCTAAACCCAGAAAACTCCGAACTTCAGAAATAGTCGTCGGTCTAGGCCAATCACGAATTGCCTCAATCTTCTTAGGATCAACAGCTACTCCCGAAGCTGAAATCACATGGCCTAAAAAGGCAACCTCTCTCAACCAAAACTCACACTTCTTGAGCTTTGCATACAACTTCTTCTCTCGCAAGAGTTGTAGCACTAACCTCAAATGCTCCTCATGCTCTACATCACTACGGGAGTAAATCAGAATGTCATCAATAAAGACTACCACAAACTTGTCCAAGAAGGACTTAAAGACTCGGTTCATCATATCCATAAATGCAGCAGGGGCATTAGTCAACCCAAACGGCATGACTGTAAACTCATAGTGCCCGTACCGAGTTCTAAAGGCAGTCTTAGAAATATCCTCGGCCTTCACCTTCAACTGGTGGTAACCGGACTGAAGATCAATCTTAGAAAAGACACACGCTCCCTGCAATTGATCGAACAGGTCATCGATACGTGGGAGGGGGTATCTATTCTTGATGGTCACTTTATTCAATTCTCGATAATCCACACACAACCTAAGTGAACCATCCTTCTTCTTCACAAACAAAACAGGCGCTCCCCAGGGCGACACACTGGGTCTAATAAAACCTTTATCCATCAAATCTTGCAATTGCGCCTTCAATTCTCTCAACTCAGCTGGTGCCATTCTATAGGGTGTCTTCGAGATTGGCGCGGTTCCTGGTACCACATCAATCACGAATTCAATCTCCCTATCAGGAGGCATCGAGGATAACTCAGAAGGAAATACGTCCGGAAATTCACGGACAATAGAAATATCCTCGAGTCCTGGTACAACAGTGGGCACCTCAATCACTGTTGCTAAGTAGGCCATACATCCACTATTTAACAACTGTCTGGCCTTAGCAGAAGAGATCGTCACTGCGAACAGTGAACTCTTACAACCTTCATAAATATACTCCTCATGTCCAGGCTCACGAAAGATTACCGTCTTAGATCCACAATCGATCGTAGCAAAGTATCGAGATAACCAATCCATGCCTAGGATTACATCAAAATCCTGCAACTGTCTCAATACTAATAAATCAACAGGCATGATCCAAGGTCCTACTTGCACAGGACATCCTACACAACCCTCAATCACTTGTAAATTATGGTCAGGTACCCGCACCTCCTGTGCCTGGGGTAACAATCCTATCTCTAAACCATGATGCAATGCAAATGTCCTACTAACAAAGGAATGTGATGCACCAGTATCGAATAAAGTACGCGATCTAATGCCACAAATCAAAACTATACCTACCACCACTCGATTAGCTATCGCAGGATCCTCAATCTGAGCGGCATAAACTCGCCCGCTCGCCGGTGGCTGGCGTCGATCCTGCTGTCGTGGCATAGAAGATCGCTCCTGAGAAAATACCGGGGAAGCTCCAGAATACTGCGGTGGAGTAAAAGGCACAGATGCCGTAGAAGGAGTTGCTACAAGTCTGGGACAAGCCCTCCTGATGTGTCCCCGCTGTCCACATTCAAAACATCGGCCATCTGGTCGATCACAAAGATAAGCAAAATGAGGTCCTCCACAAATCACACATCGGGGAGGTCCCCTCGACTGCTGCTGCTGCTGTCGCTGCTGGCGATATCCTCCAGACTGCTGGCGAAATCCTCCAGACTGCTGGCGACTAAAAGATCCACGTCTCTGGAAACGCGATTGCTGAGGAGGTTTAGGTGGCCGTCTGCTACTTGATTGCCCTCCATCATCAGGCGCCGGGCGCTTCCTCTCCTGACCTTGAGCTGGGTCCACATGCTGTCCTCTCGTCACAAATGCCCCACGCTCTACCCACAGAGATTGCTCAATAGTAGCATCCAAAGTCTGAAGTCTCTGCGAGTGGACAAATGGAAAGATCTCGGGTCTCAAACCCTTCTCATATAAATAGACCTTCTGTATCTCGTCCCTCGCCGCTGAAGGAACACAGTTGAGTAGTCTCGTAAACTCCCTCGCATACTCCTGCACCGAACGATTCCCTTGCTTTAGATTCTTCAAATCTTCCTCTATCTTCATTTTCACACTACTGGGAAAATACACTCCATACATGATTCCCCGAAATTCACTCCAAGTCATCTGTAGAGGATTCAAGGACCTATGATCACGGGTCCTCCTCCACCAGACATGTGCATCACCAGATAAACAATGCACTGCCATATGCACCTGCTCTCGTGCTGGCACAAAGAGATCCTCGAACAACTTCTCCATTTCACATATCCAGGCTTCTACCACCCACGGTTCTATACTACTTCCATTGAATCGCGGTGGATCAAACCTACAGAAGCGAGCCAATCTATCCGCCATCCGCTCCTGCTCCTCTTCAGAAAGCACTTGACTAGGCTGAGTACTTCCTTCTCCAGGTTGAGATGTAGTTGGAGTCGTCGCCGCCTGAGGTTCCATGGCTCGAGGCGTAGAGAAAGCATCACACATCTTTTGCAACAAGGCACTCTGCTGCCTTCCAACTGCAGCTATATCTGCTAGCTGCTCCTGCAGAGCGGGCCGTTCACTAGGTCCCGTCTGCTCAGGCATATCCGAAGGCGTCGGATGCGCTCGCGTCGACGGTCGTCGAGGAGGCATAGTAATAATCCTGCAACAGAATACCCGATTAGGACCACAAACAACTCACGACCCAATCTAGCGAAAGTCTAGAAGGACACTCCTTTTCTTCTCAGATTATTATGTCGTCTGCAGCCAACATAATTCATCCGATAAGAGAAGGCATAATCCCTCAATCACTCTTCCTACACAAGGAAGGATTCAAAAACCCAATCTTTGACTTTCGCGATCAATCACGTCTCTCTCGTCATTCTTAGGTCTGTTATCTTAGGTTTCCTAGGCCCTCATGACCTATTCCTAAGCTCTGATACCAACTTAATCTGTCACGCCCCGGGTTACCTCTTCCCAGGCGCATGACCAGATCCGCCGCATACACAGTATCTCTACCATGTATACGAAGCGAAACAACATCCACAATCAAACACACAGAGCTAAAGGTATCAACAGAGCTGCTATATAAATATATCAAAAGATCACTGTACATACATCATCCATAACTCTCACATATCACTCTCATATACAGACTGATATCAACATCACATAGTATGTACAGACTCAACCATCTATCCAAAATAGGTATACCTCTAGCCAAATATCCGGGGAATAGCTCTACCCGACGGTCTCCTTTCCGCGCTCAGTATGCACGACTGGGGAAGAAGACTCTGCAAAAAGATGTCACCAATGGGTGTGAGAACTACTATCAATCAAGTAGTCCTCAGTGGGTACCGCCACCAGCCTCAGCGGTCTGCCCACTAAGTCCTCAATCTCAAGAGATATGAATAGAGCAATAAAAGAGTAGGAGATATACTACCACTACTATGCACAAAGCTCAACTGTCAGTATGAATACCAATGAACTGAATATACCAAATGAGGACTATCATACACAATACAATACCTGCGAACCAGCTAGTACAGGAACTCCATCTGTACCTAGCTCTCGCCATACAATGCCTCTCAATATAATACCATACCTGCGGCCTGATCCCGCTCAACACAATAGGGAGCTGCTCAACACAATAGGGAGCCCAACTAGGACAGGAACACCATCTGTCACTAGTTCCTCGTACAATCCTGTGTACGGAACATGCCAACTCTAGAGTGGTACTCGTGGGAGCGACCCAACCGAGCAAAGTACAACCATAGTAACGCCAAGCACCCGCAGGTATATGATCGACACGACTGGGTCAACAAAGGATCAAGTGCCCTCGGCACCTCAAAGGATAGTCAACAAGTAAGACCCAATCCACTGTGCCCTCGGCACCACAAAGGATAATCAACTAGTATGACCCAATCCATGCTCTCACAAAGAACCCCGTGCCCTCGGCACAATCAATGCTCCAGTGCTCACAATCATCCCAACTCTACCACAAGGAGGAGGTACAACAACATAGCACGAGCCACAACATGATCACCTACACTACATGCACAACAACTGGTACAAGGAATCAACAGAATAGGTGTAGGTCCAATCATGCAACAATATGATACAAAGAAATGCATGCTCATATACATATCATTAGCACATCTAAGATCAGAACATGCCCATGCAGTCTATAGATCAGTCTCAACCTAACATGGCATCTCTACATAATCTTAGCATAGCATACTATCATAATCCCAATATCATAATCCAATATCCACATATCATAATCCAATCATGCTAACATAATCCAAACAACATCATATCATATTATGCTAACATGAGATAAAACACGTAGGAGGAAGTCCACTGAATCTGGCAAACATCAACCCACCTGAAAAGCTAATCCAACCACGGTGGGGAAAGAACACGCCTCAGATCCAACCCTCCAAGATAAGGAACTCCGGCAGCACCCTGATCTGTCAAAACCTCCAAGGAAACTGCTAACTCCCGCAGAATAACAGCTCAGCACCAGATCAGATCAGTAGGATAGAGGAGAACAAGCTAGATCACAAACTAATGCCAACACATGGCCCTTACTCTAGCTTTCTCTCTCTAGAATCCGAAATCACGAAGTAGAAATTACATCAAAACTCAACAGGTACACGCCTATTTATAGGCTGCCAAAACTCCCACTTTCGGGCGCCCACTTCTCAATTTCCGGGCGTCCGGAAATGCACCGTACAGGTGTCGTCGCACGGCCAAGCGGCCGGTCAATAGTCATCAGGCGGTGGGGCGGCGTGTCTCCGGCGATCGACACGTGTCCTCTGTCGCGACACGTGGCCCTCCACGTCAACAGCTCAAACCGGATCCTCGTCCGGGCGTCCGAATCATGCATCCGGATCCACAACTCGTCAGCCCCAAACCGGATCGTCCACAAAATGCAAAGGGGTCCGGAACATTCGGGCGTCCACTTCGCCACTTCCGGGCGCCCGAATCCCGCCGAGTCCAGAAACCCTAAAATCTCAAGTATTACATTTGAATTCTGTGCTTTTCCCTCCCTTTACTGTGTATTTGAGCTGTTTACATATATGTGTACATGTATAGGTATTTATATATGTATATATATAGTATATTTTATGTATTTAATATGTATATTGGTGTTTTGGGTTTTGTCGCGGAGAGTGAACGGCTTAACGGCGCAATTCGGAGTCCGATTCTGACGATCCAAAATGGTAGATTCGATGTATCGGCAGTGCTGAACGCGATGGCGTGATCCGTGTCGACATGCGACGGACGGATCAAAAGTTATTGCATGTTCTTCACTGAGAGGTCGAATTATATATTTTGCAGTTTCGCGATCTGGACCTTGTTTCACGCACCGTTTTGCGTGAGTTTGCTTGTGGAGGGTGTCTGGGCATTTTGTTCCTGCTGTGAGGGACCCAGGAGCTATATTCTTTGTTTGATGGGTGTTTTTGCAATTGAGCATGTGAGTATATGTTGTGTGTGTGTGTGAGTGGAGAGAGAGTGTGTGATCTCTTCTCTTCTTCTCCTCCCTCAGCTCCCAGAGGTGTCCTCCCTCTCCCTCATCTCCCCAGCTACCTCCCCGAGCTCCGCCGGCCGCCGCCGACCACCCCCTGGCCGGCGCAACCCCGGCCATCTCCCTCTCCTCCTTTTCTTCTTCTTCTTCTTCTTCTTCTTCTTTTCCTTCTTCTTCTCCTTCCCTGCGGTGTGCACCCAGGGGGAACCCACGCCTGAGCTCCCCCTGAGGTGGCATAACTACCGGAGCCGTCGCCCTGCCGCCGGGAGCCGCCGCCAAGCTGCTGCGGCTGCTGCTAGGGCAGCAGCTGGCCGAGGCTTCTGGGCCCGAGCCGCCGCCGCCTCCCGCCGCCTTGGAGGGTGAGCACCGCCACCCTCGGGACCTCCGGCGCCGCCCCTACCTCCCCGGCCGTCGCCGTGCCGCCGGAGTGCCGCCGCAGCCGCCGCGGGCTCGGCTGGGCAGCTAGGGCAGCTGTGGCCGAGCTCGCTCCGCCGCCGCCACCGCCGGTCTTCACTGTCGCGGTCACCGGAAGGACGACGTCTGGCAACCTCCTCTTGCCGGTGCTTGCGTCACCGCCGGCCGCCGTCGCCGTCCGTTGCTGCATCGCCGTGCCCTAGCCAACCTGAGAGTGGGCCTCTTCCCCGTGCCGCCGCCGCCGCTTCCCGCCGCCGGCTGAGGTGAGCACCCTCTTCCTCACCTCCCCCGCATCCATCCCTGGCCGCCGCTGGCTGTGAATGCCGGCCGGCAGCCGGCCGGAGCTTGTTGCTCCGGCTAGGGTCTCCTTTTGATGGTTTTTGGCCGCATTTGAGTGTTTGTGCTCCCTGTTGCCTCCCGAAGCCCGGGAAGGTGAGCACGATGATCGCGGCGATGCGCTGATCATCATGCTCACCTTAGATTTTGATTTGGTTGAGCCGTTTTGCTGTTCGACCGTTGTCGAGCTTGGTTATCGCATGCCTTCACTATTTTTATGCAATTTTTGTGCTTGCGACTTGTCCTGTCGCAGTGAGGCTGTGAGCACGGCCTCCGTTACATCGTTACCTATCCGCTGGTGCTTGCGAAAGGTCGTGCGGACGTACGGATTGCTCAAACGGCCTAAATTATTGCTTGTATGTATGTAATTGTTGCTTGTTTGTGGACTTTGGTGATTGTGGCAGCGTTGCGACGCTGCGGGCAGCAAGGGCATGATCCTTGAGGCCCTGTGGACTGGTTGTCCAACCCCTTCGCCCTTCGCGGAGATCCGGATTCATTTTCGATGCGTTATTCGATGAATTAATCGGCGAAACGCGTGTTTTTAGTCGTGCGACTCACTTGCTGATTTCGTGAGTGACTTGGCTTCGTTGTTTAGCCTCGCTGGCTGTTCCTCATCGCTGTCCCGAAGTTCCGAGGACAGCGGATGAGTGACGAGGGGTTCCGGTGCCAAATTGGCATTTTTTGGGAACCCGGGAAGCCTTTTTGGGTGCGTTTGTGGTCGTGACACCCCGAGCTTGTGCTCGCTGTCCCATCATTTGGTTTTGTGTGTTCGGGGACAGCGAGGGACTTGATTGGCTGTTTGGTACCCCTCTGGGGGCTTAGTGTGGTTTCGGGATCGTCCCGGTGGGTTTTCGGGCGATCCGTCGGTTTCGGGATGTGAGAGCTATGTGTTTAGTGTCGACTTGGTGGACCTTGACCTTATGAGTCTCTCGTAGGTCCTGTCGCGGTTCCCGAGAGCCGTCGGAGTTAGACTCGATCGTTCCTACAGGTGGGTACTTCGATTCGGAGTCGGTTCAGTGGACTACGGTGATACCTTTCTATCATTTCTCTTGCATTTCAGTTATTAGTTCACTTGACTCCCGTTGACTCTACTTATGTGTGCTTGGATAGTAGAGTAGTTGTGTTTGCATGATTCTTGAGACGACCTAGTTGGTCGGTGGTGATCGCCTGTTGTTCCGAGCGATCCTCGTTGTGGTTTATCAGTTGCTTCACGGCTCGTTGCCGTTCTGTGGATTGAGCATTCGCATCGATCGTCACAGCTCTTCTAGCACTTCACGTACACCCGCGGTCTGATCCACCGCCTGGGGGTGTTCTTTTCCGGAAAAGGGTCGTTGAGTTTGGTTCCGACCCGTGAGCCTTGATGCAGTGCGTCCAGAAGGTTTATGTGCCGAGAGATGAGCAGTGTGACAGTGCCAGGGATACATCCCAGTGGCTATGGATTGGGTTTACTTTGTGGTTATCTCCATTGATGCATATACTAGTTGCTTACAGTAGCATAGTTGTTCAGTTGTATGTCAGCCTCATACTTACTTGTGCTACTGTTTACCTTATCTATCTATCTGTTGACCCTCGTGCCGGTGTGTACACCTCGCCTTCGTCGGCTTGCGGTACCCACTGGGAGGGGAGACATGTTTACATGTTCTCACCCCCCGTCCTCGTTGTTGTTTTCAAGTGAGCAGGGTTGTGGGAGTCGGGACGTTGCGAGGCACGCCTAGATAGTAGCTCTAGAGACTCCGACTTGTGAGGCTACTCCCCCAGATTTTGGTTATTATCCTATCCTTATCAGCTAGATGTGATTGTGGTTCAGTTACCTCCTGATATTTTGTCTTGCATGCTTATGTTTTGTGGATTTGTTTAGTATTCATATATATGTGGATTACATGCTTAGACTCTTTGGATGTCGATGCTTTCAGACCTTTCTTTATGGCTTTATATCGCATATCTTGGATCTCTACCCCTCGTGGTAGCGTTTGCAAATAAAGGTTTCCGTGTGGGAAACAGTTTTCAAATGAATTTCCGATCGATCGACTTTTTAGATTTCAAAAGAGAGTTCTCGTGTGGAGAACGGTTTTCAAAAGATTCTTGAATGTTTGATATCAAGGTTTCAAAATAAAGCTTCTGGGTAAGGAGCAATTTTCTAGAATGATCTGTTGTTTGTGCATCGCATCATCCTTCGCCTAAGGACTTGCTTAGATTCATACAGGTTTAAGGATTGTTAGCTATATGAATCTTATTGAGCTGTTGTGTTGTTGTGATGAATGAATGGTGGTTGTGATCCTGTTGTATGTTGTGTACGCCGTGCAAATACAGGGGAGGCTCTGTCCGTGTGTACAGTGGACCCTGTATTTGTGGCGGGTCTGTACGTGGCGCGGGCTAGGTTTTCAAAAAAAAAAAAATTGGCACGTATTTCCACTTCTAAAACTGGCCCGGGTTGTGACACGGTGAGATCTCCAACAAGAACCTGGAAGATCTCGCGGCAACACGAAAGCCTATAAATACCACCAGAAATCCCAAGACACACCAATTTAGGCGTTAGGATAGCCGCAAACCATGTAGGCACCAACAAAAAACCCGACACCGAACAGTGTCCACTCAATCTAGTACACGTCAGTTTGACGCAAGAACTAGCTAAAGGTCGAAAGACCAACACTGACGATTCCACCAGCAAGACGTCAGAGGGTAGGCTTCACCGCCCTACACAACAAAACAGAGAGGGTAACACCAAAGCTGCGGTCGAAACCGCTCAAAGCACCGTCTCCGTAGAGACGCTCGCAGTGGCCCTCGTGCTCAACACGAAAAGTGGGGCCAGGGCAAGAATAGCCCAAACGACAACACAGATCCACCAAGTGACATCACCTAGCCCACAAGGGCCACCACCTGCCAACGAGTGGTTACGCAAAGGGGGAAAAACACCCTGCCACTTGGTATCTGTCAGGTACTCCACAACCACTTCTAGAAGAAGCACGAGTCTGCGAACAAAGGCGGATCGATCCTCAGGAAAATCTGCCAATCGCGCTCGGAAGTGGCCACCACCCCCCCCAAACACGCGGTCGGCGTCCACACGCGAAACAGCCGACGTAGTCGCTGTCGTCGTCGCGGTCGTGGCCACAACGGCGTGGGTGCCACAAGAGGGTCTGCAGTCATCGGGGCACTCGACGAAGGAGTATGAGGGGCTGGAGCGGCTGTCGCCGTAGCCTGCTGCTGCTCAAACTGCCGGAACAAGCCGGAACATGCCGGAGAGGGTCGTCAGCTGACCCCTCACTTCGGCCTCAAGCACACAGGGTACGGTCTACATCAGGTTGTCCGCCTCCTGCCAGCTCCTCACTCAAACCAGCCGCAATAGTCCGAGTCTGAACACCAGCAGACGGCTCTGTAGGCGCACGCCTACCACCACGACCCGGACGAGGAGGTCTACCACGACCACAAGCCATCTGCAAAACACAGAAACCTGCGCAAGAGAAAGGGGTCGGCAACTCCCACAAAACACAAGCCGAACACAAACCCCTAGAACTCGCGCACCTATACATCCTAGGTCTTCCTATGGGTCAGCCTAACCAATGGTTCAATTAAAAGTTTATGAATGAATGAGTGTTTGTACCCTTTACTCTCTGATACCATCTCAATCTGTCACGCCCCGGGCTAGTTTTAGAAGCGGAAATACGTGCCAATTTTTTTTTTTGAAAGCCTAGCCCGCGCCACGTACAGACCCGCCACAAATACAGGGTCCACTTTACATACGGACAGAGCCTCCCCTGTATTTGCACGGCGTACACAACATACAACAGGATCACAACCACCATTTATTCATCACAACAACACAACAGCTCAATAAGATTCATACAGCTAGCAGTCCTTAAACCTGTATGAATCTAAGCAAGTCCTTAGGCGAAGAATGATGCGATGCACAAACAACAGATCATTCTAGAAATTTGCTCCTTACCCAGAAGCTTTATTTTGAAATCCTAATATCAAACATTCAAGAATCATTTGAAACCGTTCTCCACACGAGAACTCTCTTTTGAAATCTCAAAAGCCGATCGATCGGAAATTCATTTGAAAACTGTTTCTCACACGAAAACCTTTATTTGCAAACGCTACCACGAGGGGTAGAAAACCAAGATGTGCGACATAAAGCAACAAAGATAGATCTAAGCATGCAATCCACACGTGAATACTAATCCAAATCCACAATATCTAAGCATGCAAGAAAGCACATCCAAAATATAACTGTACCAAAATCATAGCATACTAGACAAAATAGCCACAATGTAACTGAACCATATCCATAACTAACTGATAGAGGATAAGGGTAAAACCAAATCTGGAGAGGGAAGCCTCATAGGTCGGGACCTCTAGTACCACTAACTAGGCGTGCCTCGCTGCGTCCCGACTCTCACCACCCTGCTCACCTGAAAACAACAACGAGGGCGGGGGGTGAGAACATGTAAACATGTCTCCCCTCCCAGTGGGTACCGCAAGCCGACGAAGGCGAGGTGTACACACCGGCACGAGGGTCAACAAAAGATGGATAAGGTAAACAGTAGCACAAGTAAGTATGAGGCTGACATACAACTGAACAACTATGCTACTGTAAGCAACTAGTATATGCATCAATGGAGATAACCACAAAGTAAACCCAATCCATAGCCACTGGGACGTATCCCTGACACAGTCACAACCTGCTCATCTCTCGGCACATAAACCTTCTGCACGCAACGCATCAAGACTCACGGGTCGGAACCAAACTCAACGACCCTTTTTCGGAAAAGAACACCCCCAGGCGGTGGATCAGACCGCTGGTGTACGTGAAGTGCTAGAAGAGCTGTGACGATCGATGCGAATGCTCAATCTACAGAACGGCAACGAGCCGTGAAGCAACTTATAAACCACAACGAGGATCGCTCGGAACAACAGGCGATCACCGCCGACCAACTAGGTCGTCTCAAGAATCATGCAAACACAACTACTCTACTATCCAAGCACACATAAGTAGAGTTAACGGGAGTCAAGTGAACTAATAACTGAAATGCAAGAGAAAGGATAGAAAGGTATCACCGTAGTCCACTGAACCGACTCCGGATCGAAGTACCCACCTGTAGGTAAGATCAAGCCTAACACCGACGGCTCTCGGGAACCGCGACAGGACCTACGAAGGACTCACAGGGTCAAGTTCCACCAAGTCGACACAAAACACAAAGCTCTGACATCCCGAAACCGACGGATCGCTCGGAAAAACCCACCGGGACGATCCCGAAACCACGCTAAGCCCCAGAGGGGTACCAAACAGCCAACCAAGTCTCTCGCTCTCCCCGAACACACAAAACCAAGTGACGGGACAGCGAGCACAAGCTCGGGGTGCCACGAACACCAAACGCACCCGAAACGGCTTTCCGGGTTCCCAAAAGATGCCGAATTGGCACCGGAACCCATTGTCACTCATCCGCTGTCCTCGGATCTTTGGGACAGCGATGAGGAACAGCCAACGAGGCTAAATGACGAAGCCAAGTCACTCGCAAAATCAGCAAGTGAGTCGCACGACTAGAAACACGCGTTTCGCCAACTATTTCATCGAAAAATACGTCGGAAATGAATCCGGATCTCCGCGAAGGGCGAAGGGGTTGGACAACCAGTCCACAGGGCCTCAAGGATCGTGCCCTTGCTGCCCGCAGCGTCGCAACACTGCCACAATCACCAAAGTCCACAAACAAGCAACAATTACAAACATACAAGCAATAAATTAGGCCGTTCGAGCAATCCGTACGTCCGCACGACCTTCCGCAAGCACCAGCGGATAGGTAACGACGTAACGGAGGTCGTGCTCACAGCCTCACTGCGACAGGACCAGTCGCAAGCCCAAAAATTGCATAAAAATAGTGAAGGCATGCGATAACCAAGCTTGACAACGGCCGAATAGCAAAACGGCTCAACCAAACCGAAATCTAAGGTGAGCATGATGATCAGCGCATCGCCGCGATCATCGTGCTCACGTTCCCGGGCTTCGGGAGGCAACAGGGAGCACAAACAAGCATGCGGCCCAAAACAAGCTAAAAACACACCCTGGCCGGAGCAACCAGCTCCGGCCGGCGGCCGGCCGACATGCACGACGCGCGGCGGCCAGGGTCGGATGCGGGGGTGGAGAGGAAGAAGGGGCTCACCTCAGCCGGCGGCAGGAAGCGGCGGCGCGGGGAGAAAGCCAACTCTCAGGTTGGCTAGAGCACGGCGGCGCGGCAACGGACGGCGACGGCGGCCGGCGGCGATGCGAGCACCGGCAAGAGGAGGTCGCCGGACGTCGGCCTGCCGGTGACCGCGACAAAGGAAACCTGCGACGGCGGCGTCGGAGCGAGCTCGGCCGCGGCTGCCCTAGATGCCCTAGCCGAGCCCGCGGCAGCGCTCCGGCGGCACGGCAACGGCCGGGGAGGTAGGGGGCGGCGCCGGAGGACCCGAGGGTGACGGTGCTCACCCTCCAAGGTGGCGGGAGGCGGCGGCGGCTCGGGCCCACTAGCCTCGGCCCGCAGCTGCCCTAGTAGCTGCTGCAGCAGCTCGGCTGCGGCTCCCGGCGGCGGGGCACGTCGCCGGCGGTCGTGCCACCTCAGGGGGAGCTCAGGCA